>CM061535.1:60675015-61275015 GCA_030545055.2 Neoaliturus tenellus | reverse complement strand
AACAGCCATAGATCCAAATAACTTCACACAAACAGTTAATGAAACCATACAGCAAGCCAAAAACTTCTGTGACCCCATAAATCTCAAAATCTACCGCACCAAAACCGTCTCAATCAACTTCACACCAACCAACAGAACAGCAGAAGTAAATAATCAACCTACAGCAACAAAATTTCTTGGAATCATTTTGGACAACAACTTATTGAATTGAATTGAATTGAATTGAAAATATCTTAATTCATAAGGTATACAATTGTATACATCGAATGGCGTCATTA
Organism: Neoaliturus tenellus; assembly: GCA_030545055.2. Lineage (NCBI taxonomy): Eukaryota > Metazoa > Arthropoda > Insecta > Hemiptera > Cicadellidae > Neoaliturus > Neoaliturus tenellus. The sequence goes on along the minus strand of CM061535.1, from coordinate 61,274,737 downwards.
AACTAAACTATAAACATACACAAAACATTGCAGTCATAAAATAAATCATACTTAGCCTAATTCATCTAGGTCATATAAGGGAGTGCTTATTAGGTATGATTTCAACTTTCTTTTAAACATATCAAGATTGTCTGTGTCCCTCAATTCCACAGGAAGCTTGGAATAAAATCTAGCACCTGCACAGGATGTTTTCTTATTAAAAAATTCAAGTCTATGGTAATCAATGGCAACTGTATTTCTATTTCTAGTGTAATATGAATGATTATCACCAAGCCTGGGAACCAAATTATTTTGGCATAATTGTTTAACATGAATTACTGTATGAAAAACGTAAAGGCTGTAGACAGTCATTATGCCTAAACTAGAAAAATATTGACGAACTGAACAATCAAAATTAAGATTCAACATGGTGCGTATCGCTCTTTTTTGAAGAAGAAGTATTCTATCCAAGTTCTGTTTTGAAGTACCACCATAAATTGCAATATACCAAAAGTGATTGATGATTCTATTAGCGCAAAGTAAAGAGTTTTTAGGGACAAACCAAACTTAAATTGGACAAACCTGAAACCATATCAATGGCCTTCACAAAAAGTTGTCATCAATATTATATGCCCTAAGACGAATTAGAAACATAACTAACAAAGAGACAATAAAAATAGCCTACTACGCCCTATTTGAAGCTCATCTCCGTTACGGCATTGTGGCCTGGGGTGGTGCTGGAGATGCCCATCTACAGAAACTCCAAGTTCTTCAAAAGAAGGCTTTACGGATCCTGGATAATCTACATTCGTCCTGCAGAGAATACTTTACCTGCAACCAAATCCTTACCATCACCTCTCTCTACATTTCAGAATTAATAAAATTAAGTAATATAAATAGGGTAACAAAAAGACAGGAGTGCCACAAATATAACATAAGATCAAAAGCTAATCTAAATCTCCCCCAACATAGACTAAAAAACAAGTCAAACTCCAATATACATGGGCTCAAAAATATTTAACATGCTCCCAGAAAACATGAAATTAATAAATAAAAAAAAAATGTTCTTGAAAGGAAGCTCAAAATACTTTTTTTTGATAGGCCCTATTATTCCCTACAAGAATTCATCGATGACCACACTATAGGCCCGGACTACCGATCCTGAATCATCAATTTTGCTCCGGCTGGAGCAGTACCCTGACGAATCCCCGGTCCTGGAGACTGCGGAGAGGACGCCATAGGTAATATAGGTACAAATGTACGCACCACACTCTAGGACACGTCAATCATGGAGATAAGTTTAGTAGTTACTGAGAACTTAGCATTACAACCCCTTGGTAATATATTATATAGGATGATACTGTAAGGGGGGAACTGGATTAATATTGTTTTATTTAATTATTAATTATTGATTGTTTGGGTTTTAAATTGTGGGTTTCAGGCGAGGTCAAAGAAATAATGTAAGGAGGAAGTGTTTGAGCTTGCTGTTGCATGAGTAGACTGGAACTGTTATTAAACAATAGCTTGTTTATGCTGACATATTGGTAGCTCTGGCTTAAATAGGTCAGCAGACTTGGTTTCGGGGGAGTGTGTCTAGTGCAGTGATGTGAGTGTAAAGGTTTAGGGGGGTTAGGTCAGAGGGGCCATGGGGCTCAAGGCCTGGGGCCCAGAGTAAGTCTAATTTAGATGGGGTTTTTCTAAAATTAAGGGGGTATTATCCAAAATTGATAAATTGTTTAAAGTTCTTATTATTTCTTTGGGAGTTCCAGTCTACTTTAACCCTAACATTAAATTTAATAAATGTATAAGTTGAATTCCGTTCTTGTTTATCATTAGTTTGAAACGATTGTATTTTCTGTTTGTTATGTTGATTTCAATATCTGTTAATTATATTTGGTTTGAATCTTAACATGTCTCTTTTTATTTAATGAGCTACGCCCTCAGTCATGTAGTGTGGCTTCTCAGTCTGGCCAACTGGGAAGTCGCATATATGATAATACAATTAATTAAAAATAAGGTGGAAGAAACATTTTTGTAAATCAATCTGAAGAATGATTAGTAAAATAAATAATGCTTTAATGATTCACTCACAAAGGACATGAGTTTTATTTGTAGGGATAGTTTTCCATTGATGGTAGTTTTACTGAGGGTAAAATTCCGGGGGTAGAATTCCGTGGGTAGTTTTCTGGCAGTGGTAAACTAAAAAAATATTGCTTTGATCCCTACTTATAAAAATAAATTATACAAATGCATAGCCTTCGATTACAGTAGGATATAATGCATTCCCTCCAAAAGTTCAGGGCCGGAAAACTACCCCTGTGTTGTCAATACTACGTAGTATGGAGTATATTTATGAGGATAGAATTGCTGCACCCCAAAACCACAAACAAACCTTCTCTCGTTGTGTGAAATGGTTCCCTTTTCCAGTTTGGAGGAATTCGCTGCCAAAACTTTGCAAGCATCATTTGCGAAGTCCAAGTCTCTCACTTCTGTCGGTGACACAGGTATGAGCGCAAAGGCTTCTTTGTCTTCTTTGATTGGGGCACAACCCACCTAAAATATATGAATACTGTTATAATTCTTTCTCAAGGTTTTAAGGGAAAACACACTTCTAAGAGTGTGAACAACAGTCAATGTATTCTTTTTGTTATGGACAGTTTGTTATATAATTTATATGTTTCAAAGACCCAACATGAGTGTTTATAAAATAATGTGCAATTTGAATAGTTGAGTCTATGTTTTTATATCTACTTTGAAATAAAAGGTTTTTAAGATTGATATGGGTGTATGACTTGTCACCATAGAGACATACAGGGAAACCTAAATGATTTTAAAGTCTATAAATCAAAATTCTCTTTAAATCAAAATGTTTTGCTGTGCCCAAAATCTGTGCTGACATGAGATGTTGTTAGAAAATGATAGTTGTTACGAAATGTAATGGTTAGGTAAGGTAAATATCAAATTGTCTCAATATTTGGCACTTTTTAATTTTTTCCATAAACCCCATTGTGGTGAGTATGTAGGTTTGTCACTAAATGGGTGTTTTCGGCAAATATCAGTTAAACCCGGTTTATGTGTGAATGTACATATCAAATTTTACCAATTTATGTCAATAGATAAGCAAGATACAGGGTTTTGTTGATTATTCATAAGATTAACATGGGAGTAACCTATTTTTGGCTTTCTTCCATAACCTATAAAGCCAAGTTAAAAATTCAAAATACGAAATTGTTTGTTTTTAAGCTTTTTTAAAATGGTTTTAGCTAAAATTGTTAAATTTTGAAAATTGAGGTCCAAAAATGCCAAAAACACATTTTTGGCCCGTTTTAAAACCCATAAATCCCCATTTCCATATTTATGAACGAACGGTATTTTTTACCTTTGGGGACCTCAAAAATAAAAAGTTACATGGTAGGTACCAGACTTAGGTTTTACCATGGCTACTACCATAATAGTGTATTCCCTATAGGCAAGTTCGCTAAAAACAGTACAAATGTTGAAAAATTCTAATTATACAGGGTGATTCACGACGAAGTGCAGAAATTTCGGGAGCTGATTCTACACATGGAAATAAACAAAAAAGGTCATATAAACATATGTCCTAAAATCTTTCGTTTAGCCGCTAGCTGCCATTTAGTTTTTTACACGTAATAATTTTTATCTCCGTAATGAATTGATGGATTTACTTCATATTTGGCATGGACCTTTATCACAATATTGGTAATTTCTAGAAAAATAATTATTATTTTCCGATGTTTATTTTCAAAATGGCGGCCATTTTAAAATTTTAAACTCAAACTTCTCAAAAACGGCAAATTTTGTCAAAATTTTATTTCAGACAAAAAAGTTGACAAATTAAATTATCTAAACAATGATAAAAATTTTGTAAAGATCTGACAACAAATATTTGAGTTATGGAGATTTTTCTATTAAAATAACCTAAATTTGCATTAATTATAATGCAAAATCCATGTTTCTTTGCAGATAAATCCCAATAACTCTGTTATTTGTTGTTAGATCTTTACAAACTTGGTATCATTGTTTAGATAATTTAATTTGCCAACTTTTTTGTCCAAAATAAAATTTTGACAAAATGTGCCATTTTTGAGGATTAAATACTTTGGTGCTAGGGTATGCTTATAACAGGGATGTGTGGGTTCTCCAATGTTATATTCGCTTTTTAGCGAATTTCCTTATAGGGAATACGCTATTACAGTAGTAAGACATAAGTCTCGAACCATAATACTTTTTTTTTGAGGTCCCCAGAAGTTCAAAACACCGTTCATTTTAATTCATATACAGGGTGTTTGGAAACTGTCTTCTGAAACTCCGTGTGGTGATTCTTTGGATTAAAATAAACAAAAAATATCATGTGAAGATATGTCCTAAAATGCTTTGTTAGGCTGCTAGCCGCCATTTTGTTTTTTACACTTAATAATTTTTATTTCCGTAACGGATGGTTGCATTAAATACCCCCCGTCGCAGCAGATCTGCGTACTCAGCGAATTTCCATATTAGTAATATTAATTTTGACCAGCTAAACTTGTAAACAAAATTTCATCACGTGCTCATAAATAGGGAAATAAATGTCTATTCTCCTTAAGATAAATATAGGGAAAGAGTATGCAGGTATGCTGCCATGATAAGTACAAAAACCAAGATTTTTTACCTTAAATGGATGAATCTCAACCAAATGAAGCTAAATACCAAGTTTCATCCAAAAATATTGGTTAATAAGTGAAATATTAACACATCCTTATTCTCCATATGATTAACATTGGAGCCCCAAAAGACAATGTACAATCTTTAGACTTTGTAATATCTCGGTAACCAATGGAGATAGAGCAAAGCTTCAAAATACTAAATTGTGTGTTTTTTGAGCTAAATCTAATGGTCAAAATAAAAATTTAAATTTTTTAAATTTACATATGAAAAATACAAAAAACCCATTTTTGGGGTCCAAAACCCCCCAAAACTACCCCTTCCGGTAGGTCGATATGTCTGGTTTTCGAACTCATCCGAATAAATGTAGGATTACACATCTCTACCAAATTTGGTAGTCGATCGGACCATTTTTACGAGAGTTATCGTGTCTAGGGACACATACATACACACACATATATATATATATATATATATATATATATATATATATATATATATATATATATATATATATAAGTAGATAGTATCATGTTGGTTCTGGCTCACTTTTGGAGACAATCAAAAATCAAACAAATTTCACAGTTTTTTAATACAATTATGCAACATTTTTGCCACTTTTTGGCCAATTTTCAGCTTTTGTCAAATTATCATAAAAAATATGCAATTTTAATGAAATTTTTAACAAATATGCCCAAATTTTTTACAAAATAAAATTTTTTTAAAAACAAGTAAAATTATCACATTTTATAAGTATTTTTTCAATAAAATCAATAGTCGACTTTTCATAAGGTAATTTAAAATTTTATTAGTATTTTTTCAATAAAATTTGAATTTTTTTTTTAAACAAGTAAAATTAAGTTTTAGTATCAATAATATTGTAATAATTATTCAAATTTAACTAAAGCAGTTTCTTTATCATCAAAAGTCTTAATATCAGTGACAATTAAATGTAAATCTTTTTTATTTAATTCTTTAATCGATTTATCAACAATTACACTAGTAAATCTTTTTGGTAAATGTACTTTACATTTTTCTAATTCAACAATAATTGTATATCCATATTTATCTTTAATTCTTTCAAATTTTTCAATTTTATATTTTTCATTTAAATTTAAACTTTTTAATGGTTTATATTCTTTAAATCTTAATTCTCCAACATTATTAATTTCTTCTAGCAGATCCATTTATATAGGAAAAAATATCACAAACTTGTTTGTGATAGATATGTTAAAAAGTCATTATCATAATTAGGTTTTATACAAAAATCCATATTTAAGTATTTAAAAATCATAGGTAATAATTTTTTGTATGATATATTACTTTTCTTAAAACATAAATATTTATTAAAAAATAGTGTAATTTTTTCTTTATCTTCATTATTCAATTCAAAATCAATATTGTATATTTTGTTTAAAAATTGATAGTAAAATATCCAATTTGTATAATTCCTTTGTTTTAAAAATAATTTTATATTCTTAGGTGTTATTTCAAAATGATTGGAAATACATAAAATATATAATTCATTAATTAATTGTTGTGTTTTATATGGTTGAAAATGGTTAAATTCTCTTAAAATATGTTTAAGATGTTTATTCTTATTACTTTTTCTCTTAATCTTTTTTTCATAAATAATTCTTTTACATATATTACATCCTACACAATTTCCAATAATAGTAAAATTAGTTTGATTATGACATCTATAACACATATCCATTTATTAAAAAAAAAAAAAATAATACATAAATGAATGAACCAATTCATTGTCACAAATGTAAGAAAAAAACTAAAAATATTAATCCACAAATTGTTGAAATGAAAAATGGATTATATAGAATTGCTACTAAATGTTCAATTTGTAAAACAAATAAAAGTAAAATTTTAAAAAAAGAAGTTAAACCTATAATTAAAAAAGAATTAACTAAAAATGAACAAATAATTGAAGCAAATGAAATTCATGCTCCAATTAGAAAGAAATTTTTAAAAAGAAAAATAATTACATTAGGTATTGATGATTTATGGGCAGCAGATTTAATTATAATGAAAAATTATGAAAAAGAAAATGATGGTTATAAATATATGTTAAATGTGATAGATACTTTCTCAAAATATGTTTGGTCAAAACCATTAAAGAAAAAAGATGGAAAAACAGTTTCTAGAGCATTTGAAAAAATAATTAAGGATGCAATTAAAATTAATCATAAATCACCTAATCTTTTACATACAGATAAAGGATTAGAATTTATCAATAAATAATTTAAAGAAATATTAAATAAATATGATGTTAAATTGTATCATACAGAAAATGAAGAAAAATCAAGTATAACAGAAAGGTATAATAGAACACAAAATGAAAATACAATTTGAAATTAATAAAAATTATAGATGGATAAATATTTTACCAAAAATTGTTAAAGAATATAATAATTCATATCATTCAACAATTAAAATGAAACCAATTGAAGTAAATAAAAATAATGAAAAGGATTTATTAGATACTTTTTTTAAATATAAACCACCAAAAATAATAACCAAATCAAAATTTAAAATAAATGATAGAGTTAGAATTGGAAATAAAAAATCAACATTTTCTAATAAATATAAAAATAATTGGTCTAGAGAAATATTTATAATTTCTAAAATTAATAATACAAATCCAGTTACTTATAGTATAAAAGATCAAAATAATGAAGATATTATTGGAAATTTTTATGAATATGAATTGAAAAAAACCCAATTTGTAAATTTGATTTTATATAAATGGAAAAGATATGTTTAAGGTGTAAATTATATAAAGATATATCTAAATTTTATAAAGACAAAAATACTAAAGATGGGTTATATTATTATTGTAAAGAATGTAAGGATGTGTATTATAAAAAATTATATGATAGTATTAAAGTTATTGAATTAAATGAAAAACAATGTCAGAAATGTAAAGAAATTAAAGATGTTTCAAATTTTAATAATTATCATTATAGTAAAGATAGAAAAAATACAATTTGTATACACTGTATCAGAGATATGTTTTTAAAACCACAATTTTGTGAATGTGGAAGAAATATTAAATGGACTAATAATTATTTAAGACATTTAGAAACTAAAATTCATGACAAAAATATAACAAAACTAGAAAATTTAAAAATATGATAAAAATAATAATTTTACTTGTTTTAAAAAAGTTTAAATTTTATTGAAAAAATACTATAGGAAACTTAAATTGACTTATGAAAATACAACTATTGATTTTATTGAAAAAATACTCTAGAAAATTTAAATTAACTTGTGAAAAGTTGACTATTGATTGAAAAAATACAATTTAAACTATAAATTACCTAGAAAAAAGTGGAAAAACTCATATTTTTAAGAGTTTTATTTCTAAGTAAAAATTATTTCTAATAAATGGAACGAACAAATAAAAATATTAATTGTCCTTATTGTAATAAAAATATATTATATAAAAATTATGATAGACATTATAACTCAACTAAACATTTATTAAATAAACAAAAATATGATAATAAAATATTTGAATTAAAACATTGGTGTAAAAATAATAATATATATAATTATAAAAATAAAACTTTAGATGAATTAACAAATATTAAAGAAACATTTGATCTTACAAATTATTCATTATTTAATATAGAAAAATTAAATGAAATTGCAAAAAAATTATCTGTCAGAAATTATGAAAATTTATCTAGAGATGAACTAATTAAAAGATTAAACAAAATTAAAGAAAATACAAATAATTTAAGATATAGATCATTAAAATATATTCAAAATTTAGCAATTAAAAATTGTATTAAAATTGTTAATAAAACTAGGAGAGAATTGATTGGATTATTAAATGATTATTTTAAAAATAAACCAATTCCAAAAGAAAATATAATAAATATTCAAGAAGCTTCGTCATTAAAAGGATATTTTCAAGATTATATTTTAACAAATTCAAATGATGATTTAGATATTAATGATTATTTAGAAACTCAAAGAAATGAAATAAAAAAATTGATAGAAAAACGAAAATTCAAAAATATTAAAGGACAGATGGCTTTAGAATGTGAATATGAAAGAAAATTAATAAATGGTGAAATTCAAAATAGTAATATGTATTTTTGCATAAAAAGTTCAGATATTTTAAATATAGATGATTTTATTGATGATCAATTTAAGAAATTAATAATTAGAGAACAACTAAATCAACCATCAAAAGGCTCTGGTTGGTCATTAAAAAGATGTGTTCAATTAAATCTAAAATTATCTAAAAATAATTCATAAAATGCTGGATCATATATAGAATTACCAAATGAAATTAAGAATAAAAAATGTTGTGTAAATTTTAAAAATAAAGATGAATATTGTTTTATTTATGCAATTAGATGTGCTATTGATAAACCAAACAAAAATGCTGAAAGAGTTAAACAATACCAAAAATATATAAATGATGATATTTTTAAAGGTTTTGATTATCCAATAACATTAAAAGATATTAAATTATTTGAAAAAAGATCATTTGATTCTAAATATAATTATCCATCAATGTCAATAAATATTTATAGAATTGATGAAGATGAAAAAATAGTGCCATTACAAATATCTGAACATTATAATACAAAACTAGAAATTGATTTATTATATTATAAAATTGGTAATAATTCTCATTATATATTGATTACAGATTTAAGTAAGTTAGTATCTAAGCAATTAACACAAAAAAATACAAATAAAAAATATATTTGTAGAAGATGTTTAACTTATTTCTACAAAAACAAAGACTTAAATAATCATTTAGAAATATGTAAATCATTAGAACCTTGTAGACCTATAAAGCCATTTAAAGGTCAAACTGTAAGTTTTAAAAATTATTATAAAAAGTTTGAACATCCATATGTAATTTATATGGATTTTGAAAGTATATTAGAAAAGATTGATAATTGTAAAAACAATCCAAATTGTTCATATACAAATAAAATTCAAAGACATAAACCATATGGATTTACAATTTATTTAGTATCTAGAGTAACTAATAAAATGTATAAACCTATTTGTTATAGAGCAAAAAATGAAGAGGAATTAATAAATGTACCAAATAAATTATTTGAATATTTAGATGAAATTTCAAAATATATAGCTAAAAAATATAATTCAAAAAATAAAAAGCCTATGAATTTAACTAATAAAGAAGAAATTAATTATCAGAAAACAAATATTTGTCATATTTGTGAAAATAGTGGTTTTGATAATGATAAAAGAATAAAAGTAAGAGATCATTGTCATTTAACAGGAAAATTTAGAGGTGCTGCACATTTAAATTGTAATTTAAATCTAAAATTCCCTAAAAATATTCCTATATTCTGTCATAATAGTTCAAATTATGATACACATTTGTTTATAAAAGAATTAGCTAAAAAATATGGTAAAATTGATTTGTTAGCCAATACAGATGAAAAATATATAAACTATTCAGTAAATTCTGGTTATGGTTATGAATTTGAAGGTGATAAACCTAGAAAATTTATAAAATTCTCATTTGTAGATACATTTAGATTTATGGCTACATCAATTGAAAAATTAGCTAAAAATCTTAAAGAATTTAAGCATATAAATAAATTTATAAAAGAAAATGATATAATTGAATATGATAATGAAACATTAAAAATATTAACTTCTAAAGGTGTATTTCCATATGAATTTATTGATAATGTTGAAAAACTAAACTATGATAAAATATTAGAAAAAGATCAATTTTATAGTTGTTTAACTAATGAAAATATAAGTGATGATGATTATAAACATTATATGAAAGTTTGGAATAAATTAAAAATAAAAACATTAGGTAATTATTCAGATTTATATAATATTCAAGATGTTCTTTTATTAGCTGATATATTTGAAAATTTAGATCTGTTTGTTTGAAAAATTATCAATTAGATCCAGCACATTATCTAACATCACCATCATTAGCTTGGGATTCTATGTTAAAATTAACAAAAATTAAACTAGAATTAATAAGTGATTATAATATGTATTTAATGATTGAAAAAGGTATTAGAGGTGGTATTTCACAATGTATAACTAGATATTGTAAAGCAAACAATAAATATACAAAAAATTATGATAAAACAAAACCTGAAAATTATATGTTATATATAGATGCAAATAATCTATATGGATGGGCTTTAAGTCAAAAATTACCTTATAAAGATATAACATGGATGAATCCTAATACATATACATTAAATGAATGGGAAGAAACAATATTAGAATTAGATGAAAATGCTGAATATGGATACATATTAGATGTTGATTTAGAATATCCTATTGAATTACATGATGACCATAAAGATTTACCATTAGCACCTGAACATTATAATAATAAGCTTTGCACAACATTATTTGATAAAAAAGATTATGTTATTCATTCAAGAAACTTAAAATATTATCTACAAAAAGGATTAAAATTAAAGAAAGTTAATAGAGTTATAGCATTTGATCAAGATGATTATATGAAAAAATATATTGAATTAAATACCAAATTAAGATCCAAATCAACATCAGATTTTGAAAAAGACTTTTTTAAATTGATGAATAATAGTGTTTTTGGAAAAACTATGGAAAATGTTAGAAATAGATGTGATATTAAATTAGGTGATGAAAAGTTTTCATTAAAACAAGCAAAAAAACCTAATTTTAAAACATTTAGTATATTTGATAAAGACTGTATTGCTTCACATATGATAAAAGAAAAGGTTAAGTTTGATAAACCAATCTATATAGGATTTTCAGTACTTGATTTATCAAAATTACATATGTATCAATTTTATTATGAAAAATTAAAGAAGTTTGATCCAAATATAAGGTTATTATATATGGATACAGACAGTTATTTTATAGAATTTAAAAAGGATCCATATAAAATTATTAAAGAAAATATTAATGAATTTGATACAAGTGATTATAAGAAAGAACATGAATGCTATAGTGAAAAGAATAAAAAAATAATTGGTAAATTTAAAGATGAGTTAAATGGTGAAATATTAGAAGAATATTGTGGTTTAAGATCAAAATTATATAGTTATGAATTTAATAATAAAAATCCTGTAAAATGTAAAGGAATCAAGAAAAGTGTTATTGATAAAACATTACATATGGATGATTTTAAGAAATGTTTATTTGATGATCAAGAACAATATAGAGAAATGACTTGTATTAGAAGTTTTAAACATGAACTATATACAATTACAATAAATAAATTAGCTTTAAGTAATAGAGATGACAAAAGATTTATTTGTGAAAATAAAATTGATACATTACCTTGGGGATATAAAAATAATTATAAATAAATGGAAATTTTAATTGTTCCAAAAGAATTAATAAATAATGATTTTGATATAAAATTATATCTATTTAAAACTAAAATATCAAATAAATTTTTAATATATCTTTTTAAATATAAAAATTATTTTGTATATCATTATAAGTTTAATTTTATAATAGAACCATTTATAAATATAATAAAAAATTATGTTAAAGAAAGTTTTAAAGAAAATGATCAAAATTATATTAATAATTTATAACCATATGATATTGAATTTATACTATAATTTATGTATATTTTTAAATATTTTCTTAAAATAGCATATTGCTACCCCTAATTTTTATATTTTAATATATTTTCTTTAATAAATTTAAATATATTTAATAATTTATTGAATATCTAAACTAAAAATATCTATAAATTTTACTTTATTATCATTATAAGTAAGACCCGTCTTTAAGACGGGTCTCAAATTTGTATATAATTTATTATATTTATGAATATTTTTGAATGTTTAAGAAAAGTAAAATTTGTTACCCTTAAGTTTTTATTGTATGATAAGGTTACCTCCTTTAAAAAATTTTAAAATAAATATTATAATTTATATGGGACCCATTTTGGGTCCTACCTAATTTTAATAAGTTTTGTATGTTTTTCATTATATGATAGGGGGACAAATTGTCCCCTCTAAAAATATCTATAAATTTTAATTTATTATCATCTATCCTTATTGTTTATCTACCTTTTTTGATTTTAAAATTAATAAATATAAACCAGATTCATTAATAAATATTGTTTTAATATCTATTTTATTGACGCCCTGTTTTAGGGCATCTGAAAACATGTTTGTACATCAATTTCTAGGGTGTCATAATTTGTGACACCTATAATTTTAATGTAAATTAATTTATCATCATTATGTAAGTGTAACTGTTGGTCATATTTGATATTTTTTAAGTTTTATATTTTTTTACATTATTAATTAAAACTTTTCTAGAATTTTTATATTTTTAAATATCACAAATATCTTTTACTTTAAACCAAGGATTATTTTGTTTATTAAATACAATTAATTTATTATTAAATATAAAATTATTGTTAATTAAATCAATTATTGTTTTTATTATTTATGTAGACAAATTTTATATTACAAATTTTGTTTTAATCTTAAATATATAATACTTTTAATATTTTCATTATTTATTAGATTTCCATCACTATCTTGAATAGATATTATAATATTTTGAATTTTATTTATATTTTTTAAAGGAATATAATCAATTTTATTTGGTTTTTCACTAATTTTTGATCCATATTCAACATTTGGATAAAATGAATATAAAATTTCTGATTCTTTATGTAAATGTGAATAATCTTTATGATTTTCAAAACTAGGATCAACTAAATTACAATGAATTTCAATAACATCAAAAGGTCTAATTTTTGGTAGTTTTATTCCTTTTGTTAATACATTTGGTTCAATCATTTTATCATCTAACCCTAATAAATCAATTATAATTGTTGTTACTATAATTTTAACAGGAGATTTTATTATAATATATGGTCCATCATTTTTCAATATAAAATCATTTTCATCAAATTTATTAAATTTCTTTTTAAATTCTTTTAAACTATTTATAAAAATATTTTTTATTTCTTCAATTGTATAATTTCCTTTATTTATATCAAAATATTGATCTACAATTTTATCATCTTCATCTTTAATATAATATCCATAACAGTTTTTATAATCATTTGGTATATTTGATATAAAATTATCTGAATAAAATCCACTTAAACCAATACTATATTTTCCATCTAAATGTATTGGATGTTCTAATCTTAATTCTAGTTTGGATGAATGACCAATTATTTTAAATAATTTCATCTTATTTAAATGGAGAAATTTTTAGAAAAAAAAGATAATATCAAATTAGAATCATATGATAAAAATAATAAAAATGATCAACCTATTAGATTATTAATTATAGGAACAAGTGGATCTGGTAAAACTACATTATTATTAAATTTTATTTACAAAAGATTAATTCCATATTCAAATTTATATATTTTTAGTAAATCATTAGAACAACCATCTTATAAATTATTACAAAAAAGATTTAAAAAATATAGAATCAAATATTAATAAACAAATTTCTTATTTTTCATGTGATGATATGATTCCACTAAATAAATGTAAACCAAATTCATTAGTAGTTTTTGATGATTGTATTTTAGAAAAACAAGATAAAATTAAAGAATATTTTATAATGGGTAGACATAAAAATATATCATGTATTTATTTATCACAATGTTATTCAAAAGTTGATATGCAATTAATTAGAAATAATTTAAATATGTTATGCATTTTTAAACAAAATGAACATTATATGAAAAAAATATATAATTATTTTGTTGGATCAGATATGAAATTTGATAAATTTAAAACTATTTGTAATGATTGTTGGAAAGAAGATTATGGATTTTTAACTATTAATTTATTTAAAAAATCAAATGATGGAAAATATATGAAAGATTTTTCTGATATTAAATAATGATAATGGCTTGTTGTATGTTTGATTCAATAATTGATAGAATATTTATTTTATTAGTATTATAGTATTTAAATATTTAATGAAAATTACAGAAATAAAGTAAAATAAATTGTGTTTAACATAATTAGTGTTTATGTTAACATGATTTGTGTTTGTGTTAACATGATTTGTGTTTTGTGTTAACATGATTTGTTTTTATGTTAACATAATTTGTGTTTGTGTTAACATGATTTGTGTTTTGTGTTAATATGATTTGTGTTTATGTTAACATGATTTGTGTTGAACCTAAATTTTTCTTTGTAATAAATGGATAAAATATCTGTTAATGAAGCTAAAAAATTAGATGATATTGAGAAAAAATTAATAAAAGAATTTAAAAATCAAATTAAAATTGAAGATAATTATGAAAAAATTAAACAAAAAGCATATGAACCTATAACATCAGCAATTGGTAAAGTTGAAAATAAAATTGGTGAAGTCTTAAATGAAAATAAAAATCTTATGGAATTGGTACCTATTGTTAATAATTTTGCCAATATATCAATACCAGAAACTGAAGAATTAAATTTACCTTCAAGTACTCCATTTAGACCAATCAGACAACCAATAATTCAAGAAGAATCGACATTTATTGACCCAAATTTAATTTCACCTCAAACATTAGATAAAATTATTGGTCCATTAGCACAAAAATATTTACCAAGAACAAAAGATGATAAATTTGGTTTATATTGGAATAAACATAAAAAATCATTTATGATTGGTGATAAAATAACTGTAATTGATAATGATGATTTAATAATTGATGATAAAAAATATAATGGAACACATGGATTATGGAGATTGTTAACTTATGAAAAGAAACCAGATAATAATTTATATACACAAGATGATTTAAATAATTATTCAAAGATTTTATGGGAAACTAATTCAATTTATAAAAATAATGATCCAAATAGTAAGAAACCAAAATCTAGTAAAGGTGATAAATATATTAATTTAATTAAACATATTTGGGAATTAAAAGGTGAAATTGAAGGTTCAGGAATCAGAAAATATACAGAAAATAAAATTGAATATAGATTTATAGATGATTTAAATAAATTAGATAATATTATTAATTATATATATGCACAAGAAAAAGCTGGCAATAATAATTTTTTAAATGAAAAGAAAGCAATTAAAGACTTTATATCAAATAAATTAGATGAATTAATTGAAAAACCTGAAGGAATTAAGTATTTAAAAAGAATTTTGGCAAATATTTCATCACCATTATTAAAAGATGGATCAGGTATTTTAAATGATGTTATAAATAATTTACCTTTTGAATTACATGTACCTGGTTATCAATATCTAGGGCCTGGAACTAAATTAAATAAAAGAGTAAAAAGAGGTGATCCTGGAATAAATGATTTAGATAAAGCTGCTAAAGAACATGATTTATTTTATAGAGATCATAAAGATACAATCTAGAAATGAAATAGCTGATAAAATTTTACAAGATAAAGCATGGGATATAGTAACATCAAATGATCATGGAATTGGTGAAAGATTAATTGCATTACCAACATCAGGTGCTATGTGGATGAAAAGAAAATTTGGTATGGGTTTAGAAGTAGGATTAAAATTTTAATAAAAATTTTTCATTAATTATGTTAATCTATATTATAAAAAACTATAAATTTTTTTCTTAATAAATGGAAAAAATAAATATAAACTTGACAGATAATCAAAAATCAAAAATAAAATTAGCATTTAAAAATAAAAGATCAGTTATAATTCAATTTAATATTATCAATTTAATGAAAATGGAAAAGATATTATATTATTATCTAAAAGACAAATTAATAAACTAAATAAACATAAAAAATTAAATAAAGGATTAAGATTTGAATTTTCATATAATCAATTAAAAGAAATAAAAAATGGTAGATTACTAAAAGAAATTTTAGATTTTGCTGATAATATACCTATAGTTAAAAATTATACACCAAATGTTAGAAAGGGAGCAAAAGTAGTAAAAATGACCACATAAATGACCACAAATTGGTGGATCATTATAATTTTGAATTTGATTATCATTATAAAATATATTATCTTTTCCTAGATACTTAACTAATTCTATTGGTGGTTTATTAACTATATTTCCATATGAATCAAAATAATATTTAATTTTATCTTTTTTATAATAACAAACCCAATGAGTTCCATTTCCATCAAATGAATCTAAATTTATAATTCCACATTCAAATTTATTAACTTTATTAGGTAATATATCTCTCATAAATACACCTCTAAAATATTTTATATTTTTACACAATTTTTCTAATTCACCTAATGTTAGTGGTTCAAAATTTTTTTATAATTTTGTTTCATATATTTTAATGTTTTTTTATCTAAACCAGATCCTTCTACATTTTTTAATTCATGATCTAACCAATCAACAAAATTTCTAAATTTAGGAATTATAGATTCTTTTACAACTTTTGCTCCCTTTCTAACATTTGGTGTATAATTTTTAACTATAGGTATATTATCAGCAAAATCTAAAATTTCTTTTAGTAATCCACCATTTTTTATTTCTTTTAATTGATTGTATGAAAATTCAAATCTTAATCCTTTATTTAATTTTTTATGTTTATTTAGTTTATTAATTTGTCTTTTAGATAATAATATAATATCTTTTCCATTTTCATTAAATTGATCAATATTAAATTGAATTATAACTGATCTTTTATTTTTAAATGCTAATTTTATTTTTGATTTTTGATTATCTGTCAAGTTTATATTTATTTTTTCCATTTATTAAGAAAAAAATTAAAACTTTTTATAATATAGATTAACATAATTAATAAAAATTTTTATTAAAATTTTAATCCTACTTCTAAACCCATACCAAATTTTCTTTTCATCCACATAGCACCTGATGTTGGTAATGCAATTAATCTTTCACCAATTCCATGATCATTTGATGTTACTATATCCCATGCTTTATCTTGTAAAATTTTATCAGCTATTTCATTTCTAGATTGTATCTTTATGATCTCTATAAAATAAATCATGTTCTTTAGCAGCTTTATCTAAATCATTTATTCCAGGATCATTTCTTTTTATTCTTTTATTTAATTTAGTTCCAGGCCCTAGATATTGATAACCAGGTACATGTAATTCGAAAGGTAAATTATTTATAACATCATTTAAAATACCTGATCCATCTTTTAATAATGGTGATGAAATATTTGCCAAAATTCTTTTTAAATACTTAATTCCTTCAGGTTTTTCAATTAATTCATCTAATTTATTTGATATAAAGTCTTTAATTGCTTTCTTTTCATTTAAAAAATTATTATTGCCAGCTTTTTCTTGTGCATATATATAATTAATAATATTATCTAATTTATTTAAATCATCTATAAATCTATATTCAATTTTATTTTCTGTATATTTTCTGATTCCTGAACCTTCAATTTCACCTTTTAATTCCCAAATATGTTTAATTAAATTAATATATTTATTACCTTTACTAGATTTTGGTTTCTTACTATTTGGATCATTATTTTTATCAATTGAATTAGTTTCCCATAAAATCTTTGAATAATTATTTAAATCATCTTGTGTATATAAATTATTATCTGGTTTCTTTTCATAAGTTAACAATCTCCATAATCCATGCGTTCCATTATATTTTTTATCATCAATTATTAAATCATCATTATCAATTACAGTTATTTTATCACCAATCATAAATGATTTTTTATGTTTATTCCAATATAAACCAAATTTATCATCTTTTGTTCTTGGTAAATATTTTTGTGCTAATGGACCAATAATTTTATCTAATGTTTGAGGTGAAATTAAATTTGGGTCAATAAATGTCGATTCTTCTTGAATTATTGGTTGTCTGATTGGTCTAAATGGAGTACTTGAAGGTAAATTTAATTCTTCAGTTTCTGGTATTGATATATTGGCAAAATTATTAACAATAGGTACCAATTCCATAAGGTTTTTATTTTCATTTAAGACTTCACCAATTTTATTTTCAACTTTACCAATTGCTGATGTTATAGGTTCATATGCTTTTTGTTTAATTTTTTCATAATTATCTTCAATTTTAATTTGATTTTTAAATTCTTTTATTAATTTTTTTTTCAATATCATCTAATTTTTTAGCTTCATTAACAGATATTTTATCCATTTATTACAAAGAAAAATTTATGTTCAACACGAATCATGTTAACATAAACACAAATCATATTAACACAAAACACAAATCATGTTAACACAAACACAAATTATGTTAACATAAAAACAAATCATGTTAACACAAAACACAAATCATGTTAACACAAACACAAATCATGTTAACATAAACATAAATCATGTTAACACAAATATAAATCATGTTAAACACAATTCATTTTACTTTATTTCTGTAATTTTCATTAAATATATAAATACTAATGAAATAAATAATACTAATAAAATAAATATTCTATCAATTATTGAATCAAACATACAACAAGCCATTATCATTATTTAATATCAGAAAAATTTTTCATATATTTTCCATCATTTGATTTTTTCAATAAATTAATAGTTAAAAATCCATAGTCTTCTTTCCAACAATCATTACAAATAGTTTTAAATTTATCAAATTTCATATCTGATCCAACAAAATTATTATATATTTTTTTCATATAATGTTCATTTTGTTTAAAGATGCATAACATATTTAAATTATTTCTAATTAATTGCATATCAACTTTTGAATAACATTGTGATAAATAAATACATGATATATTTTTATGTCTACCCATTATAAAATATTCTTTAATTTTATCTTGTTTTTCTAAAATACAATCATCAAAAACTACTAATGAATTTGGTTTACATTTATTTAGTGGAATCATATCATCACATGAAAAATAAGAAATTTGTTTATTAATATTTGATTCTATATTTTTAAATCTTTTTTGTAATAATTTATAAGATGGTTGTTCTAATGATTTGCTAAAAATATATAAATTTGAATATGGAATTAATCTTTTGTAAATAAAATTTAATAATAATGTAGTTTTACCAGATCCACTTGTTCCTATAATTAATAATCTAATAGGTTGATCATTTTTATTATTTTTATCATATGATTCTAATTTTATATTATCTTTTTTTTCTAAAAATTTCTCCATTTAAATAAGATGAAATTATTTAAAATAATTGGTCATTCATCCAAACTAGAATTAAGATTAGAACATCCAATACATTTAGATGGAAAATATAGTATTGGTTTAAGTGGATTTTATTCAGATAATTTTATATCAAATATACCAAATGATTATAAAAACTGTTATGGATATTCTATTAAAGATGAAGATGATAAAATTATAGATCAATATTTTGATATAAATAAAGGAAATTATACAATTGAAGAAATAAAAAATATTTTTATTAATAGTTTAAAAGAATTTAAAAAGAAAATTAATAAATTTGATGAAAATGATTTCATACTGAAAAATGATGGACCATATATTATAATAAAATCTCCTGTTAAAATTATAGTAACAACAATTATAATTGATTTATTAGGGTTAAATAATAAAATAATTGAACCAAATGTATTAACAAAAGGAATAAAACTACCAAAAATTAGACCTTTTGATGTTATTGAAATACATTGTAATTTAGTTGATCCTAGTTTTGAAAATCATAAAGATCATTCACATTTACATAAAGAATCAGAAATTCTATATTCATTTTATCCAAATGTTGAATATGGATCAAAAATTAGTGAAATACCCTCAGGGGCAGTGGGCTTTCCACTGTACGGGTGTTTCTTGGCGACCCCGAGGTACCTGAGCCAAGCTGTGAGACCCTCCTCACAGTTCTTCCCGAGCTAAGGCCTTTCTTCTCATCTTTCAGGTCTTAGCTCACCGTCTTTATTCTTTCCTGAGCTAACCTTGCTCACCTTCTTGTTTTCGACCCCGAATCAAGGGTGTCTTTCCACCTTCTTTCGACCGGCGCATGCTGGGGGGTCCTGGGAGTGTCCCTGTTGTGTTGAAGGGACTGATGTGTGCCTCGCACTGCCGATGGTCTCCTCCAGTGTGTCGTCAGAAGCCAGCCGCTTCGGACCTTAGTCAGGGAGTGCGGCATGGATGCAGGGATCGGACTCTGCATTGCCACGGTGCGACCCCCAGCACGTCCGGCACATTTTGTGTATCGGTGCTGGGCAAACGGAGGTTCGGGCCCCGGAGTCCCGGGGTAGGGGTGTCTTATCTCCTACGGGGGGTAGACCTCCGAGGGTGTACCCGCTCCCGGCCGATGAAGGGCCGCCTCTTGCCGCACGATGCGCTGGTTACAAAACAGTATGGATTGTCAACTGCAAAACACGAATCTTGGAAAGGAGAACGAACAGGCTGCTTTTAGGCGCAGCTCACTTGTGCAGAGGTCTCCGACCTCAAAGACTGGGACGCCGACGGTTGGAATTAAAACCTCCCCTCCGCCGGCCCCGTTCAAGGCTGCTGGTGTCGCTGGATCATCGGCCGTAACAGGAAAGGAGAAAGATGAGGTTGATCTGGGTATGGGTGTGACCGAGCCGGTAACACCTCTAGCCAGGATGCAAGGAATCCCTCCCAGGAAGAGCCCTCTTCGTGCGGCATTCGAGCTGCAAATGCTTCGGCAGCAGCAGGACGACGCCCACGAGGAGGAAGACTCATGTCTGAAGAAGATGAAAGTTCTTTTGAAGGAGATGGCCAAGGTCCTCCTAATTCAAAAGAACATAAACAAGGCGATAAAAGAGGGGATCCCGAAACTCGAAGATGCTCTAGAAGAAATCGAGGAATGCCGGAAAATCAGGCTAAAGGCAGTGAAGCAGGAGCGCGATGTCACGAACCGAGTCATCTCTGCTTCACCTCAAGCTCATCTGGCTGAGTCCCAGACTCAAGCCAGAAAGCGAAAGAAGAGGCAGAGCGGTTCTTCGCCGGGAAGCCCTGAGCTTATTGAGGTGGACTCAGTGCCGAGACCGGTTTTTGTCACTGCGGCATCGCAGACATCTCCTGTCCAGGCTACTGAATCCGCCCCGGGCGCTGCCGTGATTCCAGCGGCTACTCCTGCAGAGGTTCCTGCTCCGGCGGCTAATCCTGCCTTGGCAGCAAACTCTGCCTCAACACCTTTGGGGGGCTGGAAGACGCGCCTGTCTAAGAAAGAAAGGAGGAGGCAGAAGCAAGCGGAGGCAGCTTCGAAAAGTGCGTCGAGGGTGGAGCGGACGCAAGTCTCAAACCCGGTTGGGGAGGCCTCTGGCAAGTCTGTCAGAAAGCCTAAACAACCCAGGCCTAAGAAGCCCAGGACGGAGGCAATCTTGATCAAGCCCTTAGGGGGGCGATCTTTTGCCGATGTTCTGGGTCAGATTAGATCGCAGGCCAAACCGGAAGAGACCGACACCGTTATCAAGTCTATTCGGCGAACCCAGAACGGGGATGTCCTCCTCGAACTGGGGAAGTCGAGTGACAAGATCGGTTTTGCCGCTTCCCTCAAGACTGCACTTGGGGACAAAGGCTCCATCAAGGCCCTAGAACCGAAGTGTTCGGTCGAGATTCGGGACCTTGATGTCCTCTCCACCGAAGATGAGGTGACCCGTGCGATCCAGGTGGCACTCCCGGAGATACCGGCCGATGGAGTGAGGGTATGGCTGACAAAGCCTAACCGAAGTCAACTCCGGATGGCTGTTGCTGAGATGAGCGAAAAGCACGCCAATAAGCTGCTTAGCCTTCAGCACCTCAGAGTTGGTTGGGTTAGTTGCAGGCTCAAACGGAGGGTGGTAGTTTCGAGATGCTTCCGCTGTCTCGGTTTCGGCCACTCCTCCCGAAACTGTAAAGGGCCCGACAGGAGTGCCAACTGCTTCCAGTGTGGAAGCCAAGGCCACAAACGTAAGGAATGTTCCTCGAGCCCCTCCTGCTTCCTCTGCAAGGATTCAGGCTCCAGTGCCCTCGGTCACTTACCCGGGTCTGGTCAGTGCGGTGCCTTCAGAGCCGCACTTGAACAGGCAAAAGGCAGCGGCCGGTAATTCGCATCCTCCAGGCCAACCTTCATAGATCCTGGGGAGCTGATAACCTTCTAGATCAGCTCGCCCGAGAACTTGGTGCTGACGCGCTCCTTATCAGTGAACAGTATCGGGACAGAGACCCAAACATTTGGATCTCGGACAGCCTCGGTACTGCTGCATTTTGGGCACGTAATACACGAGATGTTTTGGTGCGGAGTCACGGGCGCGGCCGAGGATTCGTCTGGGTTCGGTGTAGGGACGTGACTATCTTCAGTTGCTACCTCACACCCAACGAGGCCGTCCAGGACTTCCGCGACAAGATAGATAGCCTAGAGGAGTGCGTTCTTGGCACCACCGGGCATGTCGTCGTTGGTGGCGATTTCAACGCCAGGGCCGTCGAGTGGGGAATGCCCTCTACCAGCTCCCGGGGGAAATACATCCTGGATTTCATCGCCAGGGCCGGTCTTGTCGTCCTCAACCAGGGCGACACACCTACTTTTCGGCGCCCCGGGCAGAGAGGCACGATCCCCGACGTCACCTTTGCGTCTGAGTCGCTCCTTCCGAGGATCTCAGGCTGGAGGGTTGTGGAGGACTACACGGGTAGCGACCACCAATACATCGTTTTTGACCTGCATGATCAGGCAAATCGTCGAGTTTCCGCATTTCGGGAAGGGCCACGCCGGTGGAACACCAACAAACTGGACGTGGTCAAGTTCACCGAAGTCATCTCTCGGGGAGCACAGGGGAATCCTGGTGAGGCTGGGGCCGAGGCACTAGTAACATCCACGATGGAACTGATCGTCTCGGCCTGCGACCAGTCTATGCCGCGAAGGAAACCCCGACGCGACAAACAACCCGTTTACTGGTGGACTGAAGAGATTGCGGAACTCAGAAGAACATGTTTAAGAACTAGACGAGCCGCCACAAGAGCGAGAATTCCCGCAGACAGAGTTCGTAAGTCGGAGGCCTATAAAGCTGCGAGAAAATCTCTCCGCCAGGCGATAAACAGGAGCAAGGCGAATAGCTGGAGGAGACTTCGTGACGACGTTGACTCCGACCCGTGGGGCCTGGGTTACAAACTTGTAACACAGAAACTCGGCGCCCGCTCTCCACCTTCCATCATGGAGGGCGCCACCATGGGGAGGATCGTCGCTGCGTTGTTTCCTGAACATCCACAGCGACCGCTGGTTGACTTCGGACGGGTAGAGGACGTTCCACTCTTCACTTTCGAGGAGCTGGAAACCTCCGTTCTCTCCCTGAAGAGCAACAAGGCTCCTGGCCCGGACGGGATTCCCAGTGAGGCTTTAAAGAAAGTATTTTCAATTAACGCTGACTTGTTGTTGAGAATGTACAATGCCTGTTTGGTAGAAGGGGTGTTTCCGGCTCCCTGGAAAACAGCCAGGCTTGTACTGATCAGCAAGGGCAAAGGTGATCCCGAACTGCCGTCGTCCCACAGGCCTCTCTGCATGTTGGACACGGCTGGGAAGCTGTTCGAGAAGCTGATCCGTTCCCGCCTGACTTCTGCCGTGGAAGCTGCCGGGGACTTATGCCCCCGTCAGTACGGCTTCAGAAAGGGACGGTCAACGATCGACGCTGTCACCGAAGTTCAGAGAGCTGTGGAGAGAGCCGAGAGCCACAACCATTTCTCCCGCCGAGTAGTGCTTCTTGTTACGCTTGATGTCAAGAATGCCTTCAACTCGGCGAGGTGGGTCGATATGTTGGATGCGCTTCGCAACACCTTTCGTATTCCTGCATATCTGTTGCGGCTCATCGAGGATTATCTACGCTCTCGAAGCCTGATCTATGACACAAGGGACGGAACGCGGACGATGGAAGTCACTTCTGGTGCCGCACAAGGTTCAATACTCGGCCCGGATCTCTGGAACGTTGCCTATGACAGCCTCCTGAGGTCCGAGATGCCTGAGGAAACCACTTTGGTTGGGTACGCCGATGACGTCGCAGCTCTCATTGCTGCACGCAACGTTGAGCTGGCCCAACTAAAGTTGAACCGAGTTATGCGGGTTGTCAACAACTGGATGTCCGATCACGGTCTCTCGCTTGCTCTTAGTAAGACGGAGATCGTGATTCTCACGAAGAAGAGGATCGACACCGTCGTCCCGTTTAGAGTGGGAAGGGAGGTGGTCACATCAACTCGTGCCGCCAAATACCTTGGGGTTATGGTGGACACCAAGTTAAGCTGGAGGGATCAGATCTTCCGTACGGCGGACAAGGCCGCTAAGGTAGTTACTCACCTTAGTAGGCTGATGGCCAATGTCGGGGGTCCCCGATCCAGCAGAAGACGTCTGTTGATGTCCGCGGTCCAGTCCGTGCTCCTTTACGGGGCAGAGGTGTGGGCAGGCGCTCTAGATAAGGAGTGCTACAGGCTGCGACTCGCCCGGGTTCAGCGTCAAGCCGCGCTCAGGGTGTGTTCCGCCTACCGGACAGTGTCCGAGCCTGCCGTCCTGGTGGTCGCCGGAGTCATCCCTGTCAAGCTCTTGGCAGGGGAGAGGAAAGCGATTTATCAGAGACAAGGCGAGATCGGCAAGGACACGGCAAGAACAGAAGAGCGCTCCCGAACCTTCCAGCAGTGGCAACACAGCTGGGAGCACGACACCCGAGGACGATGGACTGCGCGACTTATCAAGCAGGTCCAACCATGGGTGGAACGGCGGCATGGGGAGGTGGACTACTACCTGACCCAATTTTTGACAGGTCACGGCTATTTTCGGTCGTACCTGAACCGGATGGGAAAGACCGGTTCACCGGACTGCATTTATTGCCCGGGTGTTCCCGACGATGCGGAACACACATTCTTCCGATGTCCCCGTTGGGAAGGGCCCCGCCTGGAGGCCACACAAATATTTGGTGCATTTTCGGTGGACTCGGTCTGCCAAAAGATTTTGGAGGATGAGGGCAACTGGGATTGTTTGTCACAGTTCGTCCGGGGCATCCTCCTGGAAAAGAAAACCGATCTGGACCGCGAAGTGGCCCAGATCCCTTGATAGAGCGGCTGGATAAGGAGCGAGCCCGACGGGCGTAAGCCAAATTTAGGCCTAGCCTGACGTAATGTGATAAACAATTCCAGGTTAGATTCCTAAAGAGTAGAGGAGGTTTTTTAGTGGGTAAACCCGTTTTTTAGGGGAGCCCCACACTACAGGCTGGCCACCTGTGTGCGTAATGCATTTTTCCGCCTCTCCCTCAAAAAAAAAAAAAAAAAAAAAAAATCACCAATCATAAATGATTTTTTATGTTTATTCCAATATAAACCAAATTTATCATCTTTTGTTCTTGGTAAATATTTTTGTGCTAATGGACCAATAATTTTATCTAATGTTTGAGGTGAAATTAAATTTGGGTCAATAAATGTTGATTCTTCTTGAATTATTGGTTGTCTGATTGGTCTAAATGGAGTACTTGAAGGTAAATTTAATTCTTCAGTTTCTGGTATTGATATATTGGCAAAATTATTAACAATAGGTACCAATTCCATAAGGTTTTTATTTTCATTTAAGACTTCACCAATTTTATTTTCAACTTTACCAATTGCTGATGTTATAGGTTCATATGCTTTTTGTTTAATTTTTTCATAATTATCTTCAATTTTAATTTGATTTTTAAATTCTTTTATTAATTTTTTTTTCAATATCATCTAATTTTTTAGCTTCATTAACAGATATTTTATCCATTTATTACAAAGAAAAATTTATGTTCAACACGAATCATGTTAACATAAACACAAATCATATTAACACAAAACACAAATCATGTTAACACAAACACAAATTATGTTAACATAAAAACAAATCATGTTAACACAAAACACAAATCATGTTAACACAAACACAAATCATGTTAACATAAACATAAATCATGTTAACACAAATATAAATCATGTTAAACACAATTCATTTTACTTTATTTCTGTAATTTTCATTAAATATATAAATACTAATGAAATAAATAATACTAATAAAATAAATATTCTATCAATTATTGAATCAAACATACAACAAGCCATTATCATTATTTAATATCAGAAAAATTTTTCATATATTTTCCATCATTTGATTTTTTCAATAAATTAATAGTTAAAAATCCATAGTCTTCTTTCCAACAATCATTACAAATAGTTTTAAATTTATCAAATTTCATATCTGATCCAACAAAATTATTATATATTTTTTTCATATAATGTTCATTTTGTTTAAAGATGCATAACATATTTAAATTATTTCTAATTAATTGCATATCAACTTTTGAATAACATTGTGATAAATAAATACATGATATATTTTTATGTCTACCCATTATAAAATATTCTTTAATTTTATCTTGTTTTTCTAAAATACAATCATCAAAAACTACTAATGAATTTGGTTTACATTTATTTAGTGGAATCATATCATCACATGAAAAATAAGAAATTTGTTTATTAATATTTGATTCTATATTTTTAAATCTTTTTTGTAATAATTTATAAGATGGTTGTTCTAATGATTTGCTAAAAATATATAAATTTGAATATGGAATTAATCTTTTGTAAATAAAATTTAATAATAATGTAGTTTTACCAGATCCACTTGTTCCTATAATTAATAATCTAATAGGTTGATCATTTTTATTATTTTTATCATATGATTCTAATTTTATATTATCTTTTTTTTCTAAAAATTTCTCCATTTAAATAAGATGAAATTATTTAAAATAATTGGTCATTCATCCAAACTAGAATTAAGATTAGAACATCCAATACATTTAGATGGAAAATATAGTATTGGTTTAAGTGGATTTTATTCAGATAATTTTATATCAAATATACCAAATG
This sequence comes from Neoaliturus tenellus, assembly GCA_030545055.2. Classification (NCBI taxonomy): domain Eukaryota; kingdom Metazoa; phylum Arthropoda; class Insecta; order Hemiptera; family Cicadellidae; genus Neoaliturus; species Neoaliturus tenellus. Next base: position 61,247,351 of record CM061535.1, on the reverse strand, counting down.
ATTATAAAAACTGTTATGGATATTCTATTAAAGATGAAGATGATAAAATTATAGATCAATATTTTGATATAAATAAAGGAAATTATACAATTGAAGAAATAAAAAATATTTTTATTAATAGTTTAAAAGAATTTAAAAAGAAAATTAATAAATTTGATGAAAATGATTTCATACTGAAAAATGATGGACCATATATTATAATAAAATCTCCTGTTAAAATTATAGTAACAACAATTATAATTGATTTATTAGGGTTAAATAATAAAATAATTGAACCAAATGTATTAACAAAAGGAATAAAACTACCAAAAATTAGACCTTTTGATGTTATTGAAATACATTGTAATTTAGTTGATCCTAGTTTTGAAAATCATAAAGATCATTCACATTTACATAAAGAATCAGAAATTCTATATTCATTTTATCCAAATGTTGAATATGGATCAAAAATTAGTGAAAAACCAAATGAAATTGATTATATTCCTTTAAAAAATATAAATAAAATTCAAAATATTGTAATATCTATTCAAGATAGTGATGGAAATTTAATAAATAATGAAAATATTAAAAGTATTGTATATTTAAGATTAAAACAAAATTTGTAATATAAAATTTATCTACATAAATAATAAAAACAATAATTGATTTAATTAACAATAATTTTATATTTAATAATAAATTAATTGTATTTAATAAACAAAATAAACCTTGGTTTAAAAGAAAAGATATTTGTTATATTTTAAAATATAAAAATTCTAGAAAAGTTTTAATTGATAATGTAAAAGAAAAATATATAAAACTTAAAATATATTAAGTGTAACCAACAGTTACATTTACATAATAATGATAAATTAATTTACATAAAAATTATAGGTGTCACAAATTATGACACCCTAGAAATTGATGTACAAACATGTTTTTGAGATGCCCTAAAACAGGGCGTCAATAAAATAGATAATAAAACAATATTTATTAATGAATCTGGTTTATATTCATTAATTTTAAAATCAAAAAGGTAGATAAACAATAAGGATAGATGATGATAAAATAAAATTTATAGATATTTTTAGAGGGGATAATTTGTCCCCCCTATCATATAATGAAAAACATACAAAACTTATTAAAATTAGGTAGGACCCAAAATGGGTCCCATATCAATTATAATATTTATTTTAAAAATTTTTAAAGGAGGTAACCTTATTATACTATAAAAACTTAAGGGTAACAAAACGTTACCCTTCTTAAACATTCAAAAATATTCATAAATATAATAAATTATAAACAAATTTGAGACCCGTCTTTAAGACGGGTCTTACTTATAATGATAATAAAGTAAAATTTATAGATATTTTTAGGTTAGATATTCAATAAATTATTGAATATATTTAAATTATTAAAGAAAATATTTAAAAATATACATAAAATTATAGTATAAATTCAATATCATATGGTTATAAATTATTAATATAATTTTGATCATTTTCTTTAAAACTTTCCTTAACATAATTTTTTATTATATTTATAAATGGTTCTATTATAAAATTAAACTTATAATGATATACAAAATAATTTTTATATTTAAAAAGATATATTAAAAATTTATTTGATATTTTAGTTTTAAATAAATATAATTTTATATCAAAATCATTATTTATTAATTCTTTTGGAATAATTAAAATTTCCATTTATTTATAATTATTTTTATACCCCCAAGGTAATGTATCAATTTTATTTTCACAAATAAATCTTTTGTCATCTCTATTACTTAAAGCTAATTTATTTATTGTAATTGTATATAGTTCATGTTTAAAACTTCTAATACAAGTCATTTCTCTATATTGTTCTTGATCATCAAATAAACATTTCTTAAAATCATCCATATGTAATGTTTTATCAACAACACTTTTCTTAATACCTTTACATTTTACAGGATTTTTATTATTAAATTCATAACTATATAATTTTGATCTTAAACCACAATATTCTTCTAATATTTCACCATTTAACTCATCTTTAAATTTACCAATTATTTTTTTATTCTTTTCACTATAGCATTCATGTTCTTTCTTATAATCACTTGTATCAAATTCATTAATATTTTCTTTAATAATTTTATATGGATCCTTTTTAAATTCTATAAAATAACTGTCTGTATCCATATATAATAACCTTATATTTGGATCAAACTTCTTTAATTTTTCATAATAAAATTGATACATATGTAATTTTGATAAATCAAGTACTGAAAATCCTATATAGATTGGTTTATCAAACTTAACCTTTTCTTTTATCATATGTGAAGCAATACAGTCTTTATCAAATATACTAAATGTTTTAAAATTAGGTTTTTTTGCTTGTTTTAATGAAAACTTTTCATCACCTAATTTAATATCACATCTATTTCTAACATTTTCCATAGTTTTTCCAAAAACACTATTATTCATCAATTTAAAAAAGTCTTTTTCAAAATCTGATGTTGATTTGGATCTTAATTTGGTATTTAATTCAATATATTTTTTCATATAATCATCTTGATCAAATGCTATAACTCTATTAACTTTCTTTAATTTTAATCCTTTTTGTAGATAATATTTTAAGTTTCTTGAATGAATAACATAATCTTTTTTATCAAATAATGTTGTGCAAAGCTTATTATTATAATGTTCAGGTGCAAATGGTAAATCTTTATGGTCATCATGTAATTCAATAGGATATTCTAAATCAACATCTAATATATATCCATATTCAGCATTTTCATCTAATTCTAATATTGTTTCTTCCCATTCATTTAATGTATATGTATTAGGATTCATCCATGTTATATCTTTATAAGGTAATTTTTGACTTAAAGCCCATCCATATAGATTATTTGCATCTATATATAACATATAATTTTCAGGTTTTGTTTTATCATAATTTTTTGTATATTTATTGTTTGCTTTACAATATCTAGTTATACATTGTGAAATACCACCTCTAATACCTTTTTCAATCATTAAATACATATTATAATCACTTATTAATTCTAGTTTAATTTTTGTTAATTTTAACATAGAATCCCAAGCTAATGATGGTGATGTTAGATAATGTGCTGGATCTAATTGATAATTTTTCAAACAAACAGATCTAAAATTTTCAAATATATCAGCTAATAATAATACATCCTGAATATTATACAAATCTGAATAATTACCTAATGTTTTTATTTTTAATTTATTCCAAACTTTTATATAATGTTTATAATCATCATCACTTATATTTTCATTAGTTAAACAACTATAAAATTGATCTTTTTCTAATATTTTATCATAGTTTAGTTTTTCAACATTATCAATAAATTCATATGGAAATATACCTTTAGAAGTTAATATTTTTAAAGTTTCATCATCATATTCAATTATATCATTTTCTTTTATAAATTTCTTTATATGCTTAAATTCTTTAAGATTTTTAGCTAATTTTTCAATTGATGTAGCCATAAATCTAAATGTATCTACAAATGAGAATTTTATAAATTTTCTAGGTTTATCACCTTCAAATTCATAACCATAACCAGAATTTACTGAATAGTTTATATATTTTTCATCTGTATTAGCTAACAAATCAATTTTACCATATTTTTTGGCTAATTCTTTTATAAACAAATGTGTATCATAATTTGAACTATTATGACAGAATATAGGAATACTTTGAGGGAATTTTAGATTTAAATTACAATTTAAATGTGCAGCACCCCTAAATTTTCCTGTTAAATGGCAATGATCTCTTACTTTTATTCTTTTATCATCATCAAAACCACTATTTTCACAAATATGACAAATATTAGTTTTTTGATAATTAATTTCTTCTTCATTAGTTAAATTCATAGGCTTTTTATTTTTCGAATTATATTTTTTAGCTATATATTTTGAAATTTCATCTAAATATTCAAATAATTTATTTGGTACATTTATTAATTCTTCTTCATTTTTTGCTCTATAACAAATAGGTTTATACATTTTATTAGTTACTCTAGATACTAAATAGATTGTAAATCCATATGGTATATGTTTTTGAATTTTATTTGTATATGAGCAATTTGGATTATTTTTACAATTATCAATCTTTTCTAATATACTTTCAAAATCCATATAAATTACATATGGATGTTCAAACTTTTTGTAATAGTTTTTAAAACTTACTTTTTGACCAGGAAATGGCATTATAGGTCTACAAGGTTCTAATGATTTACATGTTTCTAAATGATTATTCAAGTCTTTATTTTTGTATAAATGAGTCAAACATCTTCTACAAATATATTTTTTCGTTTTATGTTTTGATAATTGAGAATATACCAATTTATTTAAATCTGTTATTAATATATAATGACAATTATTACCAATTTTATAATATAATAAATCAATTTCTAATTTTACATTATAACATTCAGATATTTGTAATGGCACTATTTTTTCATCTTCATCAATTCTATAAATATTTATTGACATTGATGGATAGTTATATTTAGAGTCAAACGATCTTTTTTCAAATAATTTAATATCTTTTAATGTTATTGGATAATCAAAACCTTTAAAAATATCATCATTTATATATTTTTGATATTGTTTAACTCTTTCAGCATGTTCATTTGGTTTATCAATAGCACATCTAATTGCATAAATAAAACAATATTCATCTTTATTTTTAAAATTTACACAACATTTTTTATTCTTAATTTCATTTGGTAATTCTATATATGATCCAGCATTTAATGAATTATTTTTAGATAATTTTAGATTTAATTCAACACATCTTTTTAATGACCAACCAGAGCCTTTTGATGGTTGATTTAGTTGTTCTCTAACTATTAATTTCTTAAATTGATCATCAATAAAATCATCTACATTTAAAATATCTGAACTTTTTATGCAAAAATACATATTACTATTTTGAATATCACCATTTATTAATTTTCTTTCATATTCACATTCTAAAGCCATCTGTCCTTTAATATTTTTAAATTTTTGTTTTTCTATCAATTTTTTTATTTCATTTCTTTGAGTTTCTAAATAATCATTAATATCTAAATCATCATTTGAATTTGTTAAAATATAATCTTGAAAATATCCTTTTAATGACGAAGCTTCTTGAATATTTATTATATTTTCTTTTGGAATTGGTCTATTTTTAAAATAATCATTTAATAATCCAATTAGTTCTCTTCTAGTTTTATTAACAATTTTAATACTATTTTTAATTGCTAAATTTTGAATATATTTTAATGATCTATATTCTAAATTATTTGGATTTTCTTTAATTTTGTTTAATCTTTTAATTAGTTCATCTCTAGATAAATTTTCATAATTTCTGACAGATAATTTTTTTGCAATTTCATTTAATTTTTCAATATTAAATAATGAATAATTTGTAAGATCAAATGTTTCTTTAATATTTGTTAATTCATCTAAAGTTTTATTTTTATAATTATATATATTATTATTTTTACACCAATGTTTTAATTCAAATATTTTATTATCATATTTTTGTTTATTTAATAAATGTTTAGTTGAGTTATAATGTCTATCATAATTTTTATATAATATATTTTTATTACAGTAAGGACAATTAATATTTTTATTTGTTCGTTCCATTTATTAGAAATAATTTTTACTTAGAAATAAAACTCTTAAAAATATGAGAAGTTTTTCCACTTTTTTCTAGGTAATTTATAGTTTAAATTGTATTTTTTCAATCAATAATCAACTTTTCACAAGTTAATTTAAGTTTTCTAGAGTATTTTTTCAATAAAATCAATAGTCAACTTTTCACAAGTTAATTTAAATTTTCTAGAGTATTTTTTCAATAAAATCAATAGTTGTATTTTCATAAGTCAATTTAAGTTTTCTATAGTATTTTTTCAATAAAATTTAAACTTTTTTAAAACAAGTAAAATTATTATTTTTATCATATTTTTTAATTTTCTAGTTTTGTTATATTTTTGTCATGAATTTTAGTTTCTAAATGTCTTAAATAATTATTAGTCCATTTAATATTTCTTCCACATTCACAAAATTGTGGTTTTAAAAACATTTCTCTAATACATTGTATACAAATTGCATTTTTTCTATCTTTACTATAATGATAATTATTAAAATTTGAAATATCTTTAATTTCTTTACATTTATGACATTGTTTTTCATTTAATTCAATAACTTTAATATTATCATATAATTTTTTATAATACAAATCCTTACATTCTTTACAATAATGATATAACCCATCTTTAGTATTTTTATCTTTATAAAATTTAGATATATCTTTATATGATTTACACCTTAAACATTTCTTTTCCATTTATATAAAATAAAATTTACAAATTGGTTTTTTTCAATTCATATTCATAAAAATTTCCAATAATATCTTCATTATTTTGATCTTTTATACTATATGTAACTGGATTTGTATTATTAATTTTAGAAATGATAAATATTTCTCTAGACCAATTATTTTTATATTTATTAGAAAATGTTGATTTTTTATTTCCAATTCTAACTCTATCATTTATTTTAAATTTTGATTTGGTTATTGTTTTTGGTGGTTTATATTTAAAAACAGTATCTAATAAATCCTTTTCATTATTTTTATTTACTTCAATTGGTTTCATTTTAATTGTTGAATGATATGAGTTATTAAATTCTTTAACAATTTTTGGTAAAATATTTATCCATCTATAATTTTTATTAATTTCAAATTGTATTTTCATTTTTTCATTTTGTGTTCTATTATACCTTTCTATTATACTTGATTTTTCTTCATTTTCTGTATGATACAATTTAATATTATATTTATTTAATATTTCTTTGAATTCTTTATTGATAAATTCTAATCCTTTATCTGTATGTAAAAGATTAGGTGATTTATGATTAATTTTAATTGCATCATTAATTATTTCTTCAAATGCTTTAGAAACTGTTTTTCCATCTTTTTTCTTTAATGGTTTTGACCAAACATATTTTGAGAAAGTATCTATCACATTTAACATATATTTATAACCATCATTTTCTTTTTCATAATTTTTCATTATAATTAAATCTGCTGCCCATAAATCATCAATAACTAATGTAATTATTTTTCTTTTTAGAAATTTCTTTCTGATTGGAGCATGAATTTCATTTGCTTCAATTATTTGTTCATTTTTAGTTAATTCTTTTTTAATTATAGGTTTAACTTCTTTTTTTAAAATTTTACTTTTATTTGTTTTACAAATTAAACATTTAGTAGCTATTCTATATAATCCATTTTTCATTTTAACAATTTGTGGATTAATATTTTTAGTTTTTTTCTTACACTTATGACAATGAATTGGTTCATTCATTTATATATAAAAAATATTTTATACATAAATGAATTGAATCAATTCATTTATGTATAAAATATTTTTTTAATAAATGGATATGTGTTATAGATGTCATAATCAAACTAATTTTACTATTATTGGAAATTGTGTAGGATGTAATATATGTAAAAGAATTATTTATGAAAAAAAGATTAAGAGAAAAAGTAATAAGAATAAACATCTTAAACATATTTTAAGAGAATTTAACCATTTTCAACCATATAAAACACACCAATTAATTAATGAATTATATATTTTTTGTATTTCCAATCATTTTGAAATAACACCTAAGAATATAAAATTATTTTTAAAACAAAGGAATTATACAAATTGGATATTTTACTATCAATTTTTAAACAAAATATACAATATTAATTTTGAATTGAATCATGAAGATAAAGAAAAAATTACACTAGTTTTTAATAAATATTTATGTTTTAAGAAAAGTAATATATCATATAAAAAATAATTACAAATGATTTTTAAATATTTAAATATGGATTTTTGTATAAAACCTAATTATGATGATAACTTTTTAACATATCTATCACAAATGAATTTGTAATATTTTTTCCCTATATAAATGGATCTGTTAGAAGAAATTAATAATATTGGAGAATTAAGATTTAAAGAATATAAACCATTAAAAAGTTTAAATTTAAATGAAAAATATAAAATTGAAAAATTTGAAAGAATTAAAGATAAATATGGATATACAATTATTGTTGAATTAGAAAAATGTAAAATACATTTACCAAAAAGATTTACTAATATAATTGATGATAAAACTATTAAAGAATTAAATAAAAAAGATTTAAATTTAATTGTCACGGCTTTTAAGACTTTTGATGATAAAGAAACTGCTTTAGTTAAATTTGAATAATTATTTTAGTATAATTGTATTGATAATAAATTTTAAATCATCTTGTAAAAAATTATAATTTTACTGGTTTTAAAAAACTTTTTATTCTGTAAATAATTTCATATAAATTCATGCATATTTATTAAAAATTTCATTAAATTTGCATATTTTTTATGATAATTTGACAAAAGCTGAAAATTGGCCAAAAAATGGCAAAAATATTGCATAATTGTACTGAAAAACTATGAAATTTGTTTGATTTTTGATTGTCTCCAAAAGTGTCCTAGGAACCCCATAGTACTATCTACTTATATATATATATATATATATATATATATATATATATATATATATATATATATATATATATATAAGTAGATAGTATCATGTTGGTTCTGGCTCACTTTTGGAGACAATCAAAAATCAAACAAATTTCACAGTTTTTTAATACAATTAAGCAATATTTTTCCCATTTTTTGGCCAATTTTTAGCTTTTGTCAAATTGTCATAAAAATATGCAAATTTAATGAAATTTTTAACAAATATGCATAAAATTTTCTACAAAATAAAATTTTTTTAAAAACAAGTAAAATTATCACATTTTATAAGTATTTTTTCAATAAAATCAATAGTTGACTTTTCATAAGGTAATTTAAAATTTTAATAGTATTTTATCAATAAAATTTGATTTTTTTTAAACAAGTAAAATTATAAGGTATCAATAAAATTTTATTCAAATTTTACTAAAGCAGTTTCTTTATCATCAAAAGTTTTAATATCAGTGACAATTAAATGTAAATCTTTTTTATTTAATTCTTTAATTGATTTATCATCAATTACATTAGTAAATCTTTTTGGTAAATGTACTTTACAATTTTCTAATTCAACAATAATTGTATATCCATATTTATCTTTAATTCTTTCAAATTTTTCAATTTTATATTTTTCATTTAAATTTAAACTTTTTAATGGTTTATATTCTTTAAATCTTAATTCTCCAATATTATTAATTTCTTCTAGCAGATCCATTTATATAGGAAAAAATATCACAAACTTGTTTGTGATAGATATGTTAAAAAGTCATTATCATAATTAGGTTTTATACAAAAATCCATATTTAAGTATTTAAAAATTATAGGTAATAATTTTTTGTATGATATATTACTTTTCTTAAAACATAAATATTTATTAAAAAATAGTGTAATTTTTCTTTATCTTCATTATTCAATTCAAAATCAATATTGTATATTTTGTTTAAAAATTGATAGTAAAATATCCAATTTGTACAATTCCTTTGTTTTAAAAATAATTTTATATTCTTAGGTGTTATTTCAAAATGATTGGAAATACATAAAATATATTTGAAATACATAAAATATAATTCATTAATTAATTGTTGTGTTTTATATGGTTGAAAATGGTTAAATTCTCTTAAAATATGTTTAAGATGTTTATTCTTATTACTTTTTCTCTTAATCTTTTTTTCATAAATAATTCTTTTACATATATTACATCCTACACAATTTCCAATAATAGTAAAATTAGTTTGATTATGACATCTATAACACATATCCATTTATTTAAAAAAAAATTATACATAAACGAATGAACCAATTCATTGTCACAAATGTAGGAAAAAAACTAAAAATATTAATCCACAAATTGTTAAAATGAAAAATGGATTATATAGAATTGCTACTAAATGTTCAATTTGTAAAACAAATAAAAGTAAAATTTTAAAAAAAGAAGTTAAACCTATAATTAAAAAAGAATTAACTAAAAATGAACAAATAATTGAAGCAAATGAAATTCATGCTCCAATTAGAAAGAAATTTTTAAAAAGAAAAATAATTACATTAGGTATTGATGATTTATGGGCAGCAGATTTAATTATAATGAAAAATGATGAAAAAGAAAATGATGGTTATAAATATATGTTAAATGTGATAGATACTTTCTCAAAATATGTTTGGTCAAAACCATTAAAGAAAAAAGATGGAAAAACAGTTTCTAGAGCATTTGAAGAAAATATTAAGGATGCAATTAAAATTAATCATAAATCACCTAATCTTTTACATACAGATAAAGGATTAGAATTTATCAATAAAGAATTTAAAGAAATATTAAATAAATATGATGTTAAATTGTATCATACAGAAAATGAAGAAAAATCAAGTATAACAGAAAGGTATAATAGAACACAAAATGAAAATACAATTTGAAATTAATAAAAATTATAGATGGATAAATATTTTACCAAAAATTGTTAAAGAATATAATAATTCATATCATTCAACAATTAAAATGAAACCAATTGAAGTAAATAAAAATAATGAAAAGGATTTATTAGATACTTTTTTTAAATATAAACCACCAAAAATAATAACCAAATCAAAATTTAAAATAAATGATAGAGTTAGAATTGGAAATAAAAAATCAACATTTTCTAATAAATATAAAAATAATTGGTCTAGAGAAATATTTATAATTTCTAAAATTAATAATACAAATCCAGTTACTTATAGTATAAAAGATCAAAATAATGAAGATATTATTGGAAATTTTTATGAATATGAATTGAAAAAAACCCAATTTGTAAATTTGATTTTATATAAATGGAAAAGATATGTTTAAGGTGTAAATTATATAAAGATATATCTAAATTTTATAAAAACAAAAATACTAAAGATGGGTTATATTATTATTGTAAAGAATGTAAGGATGTGTATTATAAAAAATTATATGATAGTATTAAAGTTATTGAATTAAATGAAAAACAATGTCAGAAATGTAAAGAAATTAAAGATGTTTCAAATTTTAATAATTATCATTATAGTAAAGATAGAAAAAATACAATTTGTATACACTGTATTAGAGATATGTTTTTAAAACCACAATTTTGTGAATGTGGAAGAAATATTAAATGGACTAATAATTATTTAAGACATTTAGAAACTAAAATTCATGACAAAAATATAACAAAACTAGAAAATTTAAAAATATGATAAAAATAATAATTTTACTTGTTTTAAAAAAGTTTAAATTTTATTGAAAAAATACTATAGGAAACTTAAATTGACTTATGAAAATACAACTATTGATTTTATTGAAAAAATACTCTAGAAAATTTAAATTAACTTGTGAAAAGTTGACTATTGATTGAAAAAATACAATTTAAACTATAAATTACCTAGAAAAAAGTGGAAAAACTCATATTTTTAAGAGTTTTATTTCTATGTAAAAATTATTTCTAATAAATGGAACGAACAAATAAAAATATTAATTGTCCTTATTGTAATAAAAATATATTATATAAAAATTATGATAGACATTATAACTCAACTAAACATTTATTAAATAAACAAAAATATGATAATAAAATATTTGAATTAAAACATTGGTGTAAAAATAATAATATATATAATTATAAAAATAAAACTTTAGATGAATTAACAAATATTAAAGAAACATTTGATCATACAAATTATTCATTATTTAATATAGAAAAATTAAATGAAATTGCAAAAAAATTATCTGTCAGAAATTATGAAAATTTATCTAGAGATGAACTAATTAAAAGATTAAACAAAATTAAAGAAAATCCAAATAATTTAAGATATAGATCATTAAAATATATTCAAAATTTAGCAATTAAAAATTGTATTAAAATTGTTAATAAAACTAGAAAAGAATTGATTGGATTATTAAATGATTATTTTAAAAATAAACCAATTCCAAAAGAAAATAATAATATTCAAGAAGCTTCGTCATTAAAAGGATATTTTCAAGATTATATTTTAACAAATTCAAATGATGATTTAGATATTAATGATTATTTAGAAACTCAAAGAAATGAAATAAAAAAATTGATAGAAAAACGAAAATTTAAAAATATTAAAGGACAGATGTCTTTAGAATGTGAATATGAAAGAAAATTAATAAATGGTGAAATTCAAAATAGTAATATGTATTTTTGCATAACAAGTTCAGATATTTTAAATATAGATGATTTTATTGATGATCAATTCAAGAAATTAATAGTTAGAGAACAACTAAATCAACCATCAAAAGGCTCTGGTTGGTCATTAAAAAGATGTGTTCAATTAAATCTAAAATTATCTAAAAATAATTCATTAAATGCTGGATCATATATAGAATTACCAAATGAAATTAAGAATAAAAAATGTTGTGTAAATTTTAAAAATAAAGATGAATATTGTTTTATTTATGCAATTAGATGTGCTATTGATAAACCAAACAAAAATGCTGAAAGAGTTAAACAATACCAAAAATATATAAATGATGATATTTTTAAAGGTTTTGATTATCCAATAACATTAAAAGATATTAAATTATTTGAAAAAAGATCATTTGATTCTAAATATAATTATCCAACAATGTCAATAAATATTTATAGAATTGATGAAGATGAGAAAATAGTGCCATTACAAATATCTGAACATTATAATACAAAACTAGAAATTGATTTATTATATTATAAAATTGGTAATAATTCTCATTATATATTGATTACAGATTTAAGTAAGTTAGTATCTAAGCAATTAACACAAAAAAATACAAATAAAAAATATATTTGTAGAAGATGTTTAACTTATTTCTACAAAAACAAAGACTTAAATAATCATTTAGAAATATGTAAATCATTAGAACCTTGTAGACCTATAATGCCATTTAAAGGTCAAACTGTAAGTTTTAAAAATTATTATAAAAAGTTTGAACATCCATATGTAATTTATATGGATTTTGAAAGTATATTAGAAAAGATTGATAATTGTAAAAACAATCCAAATTGTTCATATACAAATAAAATTCAAAGACATAAACCATATGGATTTACAATTTATTTAGTATCTAGAGTAACTAATAAAATGTATAAACCTATTTGTTATAGAGCAAAAAATGAAGAGGAATTAATAAATGTACCAAATAAATTATTTGAATATTTAGATGAAATTTCAAAATATATAGCTAAAAAATATAATTCAAAAAATAAAAAGCCTATGAATTTAACTAATGAAGAAGAAATTAATTATCAGAAAACAAATATTTGTCATATTTGTGAAAATAGTGGTTTTGATAATGATAAAAGAATAAAAGTAAGAGATCATTGTCATTTAACAGGAAAATTTAGAGGTGCTGCACATTTAAATTGTAATTTAAATCTAAAATTCCCTCAAAATATTCCTATATTCTGTCATAATAGTTCAAATTATGATACACATTTGTTTATAAAAGAATTAGCTAAAAAATATGGTAAAATTGATTTGTTAGCCAATACAGATGAAAAATGTATAAACTATTCAGTAAATTCTGGTTATGGTTATGAATTTGAAGGTGATAAACCTAGAAAATTTATAAAATTCTCATTTGTATATACATTTAGATTTATGGCTACATCAATTGAAAAATTAGCTAAAAATCTTAAAGAATTTAAGCATATAAATAAATTTATAAAAGAAAATGATATAATTGAATATGATAATGAAACATTAAAAATATTAACTTCTAAAGGTGTATTTCCATATGAATTTATTGATAATGTTGAAAAACTAAACTATGATAAAATATTAGAAAAAGATCAATTTTATAGTTGTTTAACTAATGAAAATATAAGTGATGATGATTATAAACATTATATGAAAGTTTGGAATAAATTAAAAATAAAAACATTAGGTAATTATTCAGATTTATATAATATTCAAGATGTTCTTTTATTAGCTGATATATTTGAAAATTTAGATCTGTTTGTTTGAAAAATTATCAATTAGATCCAGTACATTATCTAACATCACCATCATTAGCTTGGGATTCTATGTTAAAATTAACAAAAATTAAACTAGAATTAATAAGTGATTATAATATGTATTTAATGATTGAAAAAGGTATTAGAGGTTGTATTTCACAATGTATAACTAGATATTGTAAAGCAAACAATAAATATACAAAAAATTATGATAAAACAAAACCTGAAAATTATATGTTATATATAGATGCAAATAATCTATATGGATGGGCTTTAAGTCAAAAATTACCTTATAAAGATATAACATGGATGAATCCTAATACATATACATTAAATGAATGGGAAGAAACAATATTAGAATTAGATAAAAATGCTGAATATGGATATATATTAGATGTTGAATTGGAATATCCTATTGAATTACATGATAATCATAAAGATTTACCATTGGCACCTGAACATTATAATAATAAGCTTTGCACAACATTATTTGATAAAAAAGATTATGTTATTCATTCAAGAATCTTACCAAATCAACATCAGATTTTGAAAAAGACTTTTTTAAATTGATGAATAATAGTGTTTTTGGAAAAACTATGGAAAATGTTAGAAATAGATGTGATATTAAATTAGGTGATGAAAAGTTTTCATTAAAACAAGCAAAAAAACCTAATTTTAAAACATTTAGTATATTTGATAAAGACTGCATTGCTTCACATATGATAAAAGAAAAGGTTAAGTTTGATAAACCAATCTATATAGGATTTTCAGTACTTGATTTATCAAAATTACATATGTATCAATTTTATTATGAAAAATTAAAGAAGTTTGATCCAAATATAAGGTTATTATATATGGACACAGATAGTTATTTTATAGAATTTAAAAAAGATCTATATAAAATTATTAAAGAAAATATTAATGAATTTGATACAAGTGATTTTAAGAAAGAACACGAATGCTATAGTGAAAAGAATAAAAAAAATAATTGGTAAATTTAAAGATGAGTTAAATTGTGAAATATTAGAATATTGTGGTTTAAGATCAAAATTATATAGTTATGAATTTAATAATAAAAATCCTGTAAAATGTAAAGGAATTAAGAAAAGTGTTGTTGATAAAACATTACATATGGATGATTTTAAGAAATGTTTATTTGATGATCAAGAACAATATAGAGAAATGACTTGTATTAGAAGTTTTAAACATGAACTATATACAATTACAATAAATAAATTAGCTTTAAGTAATAGAGATGACAAAAGATTTATTTGTGAAAATAAAATTGATACATTACCTTGGGGGTATAAAAATAATTATAAATAAATGGAAATTTTAATTGTTCCAAAAGAATTAATAAATAATGATTTTGATATAAAATTATATTTATTTAAAACTAAAGTATCAAATAAATTTTTAATATATCTTTTTAAATATAAAAATTATTTTGTATATCATTATAAGTTTAATTTTATAATAGAACCATTTATAAATGTAATAAAAAATTATGTTAAAGAAAGTTTTAAAGAAAATGATAAAAATTATATTAATAATTTATAGACATATGATATTGAATTTATACTATCATCTATGTATATTTTTAAATATTTTTTGACGTAGCATATTACTACCAATAAAATTTATATCTTTTTCTTTAATAAATTTAAATATATTTAATAATTTATTATTAAATTTTGATGTTTAATTATTTGTTTTGATTTATATATTATAAGTTTTAATCATTTATCAATATATTTTTTTAAATAATTTAGTATCTTTTTGATTTTATAATTAATTCATATAATCTAGATTTATTTATAAAAATAGTTTGTTTTTTACTATAGGTCAGACCAGTCTTTAAGACGGGTCTCAAATTCGTATATAATTTATTACCTTTATAAATATTTTTTGAATGTTTAAGGAGGGTAACGTTTTGTTACCCTTAAGTTTTTATTGTATGATAAGGTTACCTCCTTTAAAAATTTTTAAAATAAATATTATAATTTATATGGGACCCATTTTGGGTCCTACCTAATTTTCATAAGTTTTGTATGTTTTTCATTATATGATAGGGGGGACAAATTGTCCCCTCTAAAAATATCTATAAATTTTAATTTAAATTATTATAAAAAGTTTGAACATCCATATGTAATTTATATGGATTTTGAAAGTATATTAGAAAAGATTGATAATTGTAAAAACAATCCAAATTGTTCATATACAAATAAAATTCAAAGACATAAACCATATGGATTTACAATTTATTTAGTATCTAGAGTAACTAATAAAATGTATAAACCTATTTGTTATAGAGCAAAAAATGAAGAGGAATTAATAAATGTACCAAATAAATTATTTGAATATTTAGATGAAATTTCAAAATATATAGCTAAAAAATATAATTCAAAAAATAAAAAGCCTATGAATTTAACTAATGAAGAAGAAATTAATTATCAGAAAACAAATATTTGTCATATTTGTGAAAATAGTGGTTTTGATAATGATAAAAGAATAAAAGTAAGAGATCATTGTCATTTAACAGGAAAATTTAGAGGTGCTGCACATTTAAATTGTAATTTAAATCTAAAATTCCCTCAAAATATTCCTATATTCTGTCATAATAGTTCAAATTATGATACACATTTGTTTATAAAAGAATTAGCTAAAAAATATGGTAAAATTGATTTGTTAGCCAATACAGATGAAAAATGTATAAACTATTCAGTAAATTCTGGTTATGGTTATGAATTTGAAGGTGATAAACCTAGAAAATTTATAAAATTCTCATTTGTATATACATTTAGATTTATGGCTACATCAATTGAAAAATTAGCTAAAAATCTTAAAGAATTTAAGCATATAAATAAATTTATAAAAGAAAATGATATAATTGAATATGATAATGAAACATTAAAAATATTAACTTCTAAAGGTGTATTTCCATATGAATTTATTGATAATGTTGAAAAACTAAACTATGATAAAATATTAGAAAAAGATCAATTTTATAGTTGTTTAACTAATGAAAATATAAGTGATGATGATTATAAACATTATATGAAAGTTTGGAATAAATTAAAAATAAAAACATTAGGTAATTATTCAGATTTATATAATATTCAAGATGTTCTTTTATTAGCTGATATATTTGAAAATTTAGATCTGTTTGTTTGAAAAATTATCAATTAGATCCAGCACATTATCTAACATCACCATCATTAGCTTGGGATTCTATGTTAAAATTAACAAAAATTAAACTAGAATTAATAAGTGATTATAATATGTATTTAATGATTGAAAAAGGTATTAGAGGTTGTATTTCACAATGTATAACTAGATATTGTAAAGCAAACAATAAATATACAAAAAATTATGATAAAACAAAACCTGAAAATTATATGTTATATATAGATGCAAATAATCTATATGGATGGGCTTTAAGTCAAAAATTACCTTATAAAGATATAACATGGATGAATCCTAATACATATACATTAAATGAATGGGAAGAAACAATATTAGAATTAGATAAAAATGCTGAATATGGATATATATTAGATGTTGAATTGGAATATCCTATTGAATTACATGATAATCATAAAGATTTACCATTGGTACCTGAACATTATAATAATAAGCTTTGCACAACATTATTTGATAAAAAAGATTATGTTATTCATTCAAGAATCTTACCAAATCAACATCAGATTTTGAAAAAGACTTTTTTAAATTGATGAATAATAGTGTTTTTGGAAAAACTATGGAAAATGTTAGAAATAGATGTGATATTAAATTAGGTGATGAAAAGTTTTCATTAAAACAAGCAAAAAAACCTAATTTTAAAACATTTAGTATATTTGATAAAGACTGCATTGCTTCACATATGATAAAAGAAAAGGTTAAGTTTGATAAACCAATCTATATAGGATTTTCAGTACTTGATTTATCAAAATTACATATGTATCAATTTTATTATGAAAAATTAAAGAAGTTTGATCCAAATATAAGGTTATTATATATGGACACAGATAGTTATTTTATAGAATTTAAAAAAGATCTATATAAAATTATTAAAGAAAATATTAATGAATTTGATACAAGTGATTTTAAGAAAGAACACGAATGCTATAGTGAAAAGAATAAAAAAAATAATTGGTAAATTTAAAGATGAGTTAAATTGTGAAATATTAGAATATTGTGGTTTAAGATCAAAATTATATAGTTATGAATTTAATAATAAAAATCCTGTAAAATGTAAAGGAATTAAGAAAAGTGTTGTTGATAAAACATTACATATGGATGATTTTAAGAAATGTTTATTTGATGATCAAGAACAATATAGAGAAATGACTTGTATTAGAAGTTTTAAACATGAACTATATACAATTACAATAAATAAATTAGCTTTAAGTAATAGAGATGACAAAAGATTTATTTGTGAAAATAAAATTGATACATTACCTTGGGGGTATAAAAATAATTATAAATAAATGGAAATTTTAATTGTTCCAAAAGAATTAATAAATAATGATTTTGATATAAAATTATATTTATTTAAAACTAAAGTATCAAATAAATTTTTAATATATCTTTTTAAATATAAAAATTATTTTGTATATCATTATAAGTTTAATTTTATAATAGAACCATTTATAAATGTAATAAAAAATTATGTTAAAGAAAGTTTTAAAGAAAATGATAAAAATTATATTAATAATTTATAGACATATGATATTGAATTTATACTATCATCTATGTATATTTTTAAATATTTTTTGACGTAGCATATTACTACCAATAAAATTTATATCTTTTTCTTTAATAAATTTAAATATATTTAATAATTTATTATTAAATTTTGATGTTTAATTATTTGTTTTGATTTATATATTATAAGTTTTAATCATTTATCAATATATTTTTTTAAATAATTTAGTATCTTTTTGATTTTATAATTAATTCATATAATCTAGATTTATTTATAAAAATAGTTTGTTTTTTACTATAGGTCAGACCAGTCTTTAAGACGGGTCTCAAATTCGTATATAATTTATTACCTTTATAAATATTTTTTGAATGTTTAAGGAGGGTAACGTTTTGTTACCCTTAAGTTTTTATTGTATGATAAGGTTACCTCCTTTAAAAATTTTTAAAATAAATATTATAATTTATATGGGACCCATTTTGGGTCCTACCTAATTTTCATAAGTTTTGTATGTTTTTCATTATATGATAGGGGGGACAAATTGTCCCCTCTAAAAATATCTATAAATTTTAATTTATCATCATCTATCCTTATTGTTTATCTACCTTTTTTGATTTTAAAATCAATGAATATAAACCAGATTCATTAATAAATATTGTTTTATTATCTATTTTATTGACGCCCTGTTTTAGGGCATCTGAAAACATGTTTGTACATCAATTTCTAGGGTGTCATAATTTGTGACACCTATAATTTTAATGTAAATTAATTTATCATCATTATGTAAGTGTAACTGTTGGTCATATTTGATATTTTTTAAGTTTTATATTTTTTTACATTATTAATTAAAACTTTTCTAGAATTTTTATATTTTAAAATATCACAAATATCTTTTACTTTAAACCAAGGATTATTTTGTTTATTAAATACAATTAATTTATTATTAAATATAAAATTATTGTTAATTAAATCAATTATTGTTTTTATTATTTATGTAGACAAATTTTATATTAAAAATTTTGTTTTAATCTTAAATGTACAATACTTTTAATATTTTCATTATTTATTAGATTTCCATCACTATCTTGAATAGATATTACAATATTTTGAATTTTATTTATATTTTTTAAAGGAATATAATCAATTTTATTTGGTTTTTCACTAATTTTTTATCCATATTCAACATTTGGATAAAATGAATATAGAATTTCTGATTCTTTATGTAAATGTGAAAGATCTTTATGATTTTCAAAACTAGGATCAACTAAATTACAATGAATTTCAATAACATCAAAAGGTCTAATTTTTGGTAATTTTATTCCTTTTGTTAATACATTTGGTTCAATCATTTTATCATCTAACCCTAATAAATCAATTATAATTTTTGTTACTATAATTTTAACAGGAGATTTTATTATAATATATGGTCCATCATTTTTCAATATAAAATCATTTTCATCAAATTTATTGAATTTATTTTTAAATTCTTTTAAACTATTTATAAAAATATTTTTTATTTCTTCAATTGTATAATTTCCTTTATTTATATCAAAGTATTGATCTATAATTTTATCATCTTCATCTTTAATAGAATATCCATAGCAGTTTTTATAATCATTTGGTATATTTGATATAAAATTGTCTGAATAAAATCCACTTAAACCAATACTATATTTTCCATCTAAATGTATTGGATATTCTAATCTTAATTCTAGTTTGGATGAATGACCAATTATTTTAAATAATTTCATCTTATTTAAATGGAGAAATTTTTAGGAAAAAAAGATAATATAAAATTAGAATCATATGATAAAAATAATAAAAATGATCAACCTATTAGATTATTAATTATAGGAACAAGTGGATCTGGTAAAACTACATTATTATTAAATTTCATTTAGAAAAGATTAATACCATGTTCAAATTTATATATTTTTAGTAAATCATTAGAACAACCATCTTATAAATTATTACAAAAAAGATTTAAAAATATAGAATCAAATATTAATAAACAAATTTCTTATTTTTCATGTGATGATATGATTCCACTACATAAATGTAAACCAAATTCATTAGTAGTTTTTGATGATTGTATTTTAGAAAAACAAGATAAAATTGAAGAATATTTTATAATGGGTAGACATAAAAATATATCATGTATTTATTTATCACAATGTTATTCAAAAGTTGATATGCAATTAATTAGAAATAATTTAAATATGTTATGCATCTTTAAACAAAAGGAACATTATATGAAAAAAATATATAATAATTTTGTTGGATCAGATATGAAATTTGATAAATTTAAAACTATTTGTAATGATTGTTGGAAAGAAGACTATGGATTTTTAACTATTAATTTATTGAAAAAATCAAATGATGGAAAATATATGAAAATTTTTTCTGATATTAAATAATGATAATGGCTTGTTGTATATTTGAGTCAATAATTGATAGAATATTTATTTTATTAGTATTATTTATTTCATTAGTATTTATATATTTAATGAAAATTACAGAAATAAAGTAAAATGAATTGTGTTTAACATAATTTATATTTGTGTTAACATGATTTGTGTTTGTGTTAACATGATTTGTGTTTTGTGTTAACATGATTTGTGTTTGTGTTAACATGATTTGTGTTTTGTGTTAATATGATTTGTGTTTGTGTTAACATGATTTGTGTTTTGTGTTAATATGATTTGTGTTTATGTTAACATGATTTGTGTTAAACATAAATTTTTCTTTGTAATAAATGGATAAAATATCTGTTAATGAAGCTAAAAAATTAGATGATATTGAGAAAAAATTAATAAAAGAATTTAAAAATCAAACTAAAATTGAAGATAATTATGAAAAAATTAAACAAAAAGCATATGAACCTATAACATCAGCAATTGGTAAAGTTGAAAATAAAATTGGTGAGGTCTTAAATGAAAATAAAAACCTAATGGAATTGGTACCTGTTGTTAATAATTTTGCTAATATGTCAATACCAGAAACTGAAGAATTAAATTTACCTTCAAGTACTCCATTTAGACCAATCAGACAACCAAGAAGAATCGACATTTATTGACCCAAATTTAATTTCACCTCAAACATTAGATAAAATTATTGGTCCATTAGCACAAAAATATTTACCAAGAACAAAAGATGATAAATTTGGTTTATATTGGAATAAACATAAAAAATCATTTATGATTGGTGATAAAATAACTGTAATTGATAATGATGATTTAATAATTGATGATAAAAAATATAATGGGAACACATGGATTATGGAGATTGTTAACTTATGAAAAGAAACCAGATAATAATTTATATACACAAGATGATTTAAATAATTATTCAAAGATTTTATGGGAAACTAATTCAATTTATAAAAATAATGATCCAAATAGTAAGAAACCAAAATCTAGTAAAGGTGATAAATATATTAATTTAATTAAACATATATGGGAATTAAAAGGTGAAATTGAAGGTTCAGGAATCAGACAATATACAGAAAATAAAATTGAATATAGATTTATAGATGATTTAAAAAAATTAGATAATATTATTAATTATATATATGCACAAGAAAAAGCTGGCAATAATAATTTTTTAAATGAAAAGAAAGCAATTAAAGACTTTATATCAAATAAATTAGATGAATTAATTGATAAAACTGAAGGAATTAAGTATTTAAAAAGAATTTTGGCAAATATTTCATCGCCATTATTAAAAGATGGATCAGGTATTTTAAATGATGTTATAAATAATTTACCTTTTGAATTACATGTACCTGGTTATCAATATCTAGGGCCTGGAACTAAATTAAATAAAAGAATAAAAAGAAGTGATCCTGGAATAAATGATTTAGATAAAGCTGCTAAAGAACATGATTTATTTTATAGAGATCATAAAGATACAAAATCTAGAAATGAAATAGCTGATAAAATTTTACAAGATAAAGCATGGGATATAGTAACATCAAATGATCATGGAATTGGTGAAAGATTAATTGCATTACCAACATCAGGTGCTATGTGGATGAAAAGAAAATTTGGTATGGGTTTAGAAGTAGGATTAAAATTTTAATAAATTTTTTATCAATTATATTAATCTATATTATAAAAAACTATAAATTTTTTTCTTAATAAATGGAAAAAACAAATTTAAACTTGACAGATAATCAAAAATCAAAAATAAAATTAGCATTTAAAAATTAAAAATCAGTTATAATTCAATTTAATATTGATCAATTTAATGAAAATGGAAAAGATATTATATTATTATCTAAGAGACAAATTAATAAACTAAATAAACATAAAAAATTAAATAAAGGATTAAGATTTGAATTTTCATATAATCAATTAAAAGAAATAAAAAATGGTGGATTACTAAAAGAAATTTTAGATTTTGCTGATAATATACCTATAGTTAAAAATTATACACCAAATGTTAGAAAGGGTGCAAAAGTTGTAAAAGAATCTATAATTCCTAAATTTAGAAATTTTGTTGATTGGTTAGATCATGAATTAAAAAATGTAGAAGGATCTGGTTTAGATAAAAAACATTAAAATATATGAAACAAAATTATAAAAAAAATTTTGAACCACTAACATTAGGTGAATTAGAAAAATTATGTAAAAATATAAAATATTTTAGAGGTGTATTTATGAGAGATATATTACCTAATAAAGTTAATAAATTTGAATGTGGAATTATAAATTTAGATTCATTTGATGGAAATGGAACTCATTGGGTTTGTTATTATAAAAAAGATAAAATTAAATATTATTTTGATTCATATGGAAATATAGTTAATAAACCACCAATAGAATTAGTTAAATGTCTAGGAAAAGATGATATATTTTATAATGATAATCAAATTCAAAATTATAATGATCCACCAATTTGTGGTCATTTATGTATTTTTATATTAAATGAATTAAATAATAATAAAAAATTTGATAATATAATAAATTAATTAATCCTTAATAAATATGGATTCACAAAATATATTTGATCTGTTTGGAAGACAGAAAAAACATCCAATTAATATTAAAGAAGATTATATAAATTAAATATATTTTTTAATAATTTTAGTAAAAGTTTAAAAAGTCATGTAAAAAAGACTGAAAATTTAGTAAATGCTATTGGTTTATCAAAAAATTATATAAATATTAATGGTAAAAGAATTGGTTATGTAAAACCAAGTACAAATAAATATGATGTTATAGTTAAATCAGAATTAGATGAAGTTTTAGATTCAATTATTGAAATTAGTAGTGATTATTCAGAAACTAAAAAAGATTTAAATAAAATTATAGATTTTTTAATTAATATTGGAAAACATGTTGAAAATTTAGAAGAAAAATTAGAAAAAGAACTAAAATTTCTATTTGATGGAGTCAATAAATCAATAAAAGAATTAAATGCAGAAATAATACTAATTTAAGGAGATATAGATAAATTACAATAATTAATTTTATATAAATGGAGTTGATTTATTGTCTTAAATGTAAACAAAAAACTAATTCTAAAGATATTCAGGTAATAAAATTGAAAAATATAAATGTAATTAAATCAAAATGTTGTATTTGTAATTCAAAGAAAAGTTGTTTTACAAAATTTTCTCCCTAATAAATGGCTCTATACAGTTCATTTGATTTATTCATTATCAGAAACCAAAATCAATTAAACAAAGATGATTGGGATGATATTTCTGAAAAATATGAGTTGAGTATTAATATGATGAGATTGTTTCAAAATAAATTAAATTGGCAAAAAATTGCTCAACATCAAAATTTAACTATAGATTTTATTACTGAATTCATAAATTATCAATTAAAAGATTATATTGATTTGATTTGTAAATATCAAGATTTAACTGAATATTTCATTCATGATTATGCATTTACATTAAATTGGGAATTAATTTTAGAACATATCAGCAAAATTTATAGTTGATCATGCTACAGAAATTGAATATTTTAAAAGTAAAAATGAAATTGATACATGAAAATTATAAAATTTGACATCATAAAATTATAAAAATTTTACTTGTTTTAAAAAAGCTTTTGATTTAAAAAATTTATCCTTAATAAATGGCTGATTACAAAAAATATGTAAATGATATTGAAAGAGCTGAATACAAAAATTTCTATCCATTATTTAAATTACATTTAAATGAACCTAATAAAAAAACTGAATTTAATATAGATTTTGGGGATGGATTTTGTACTTCTAAATTTCAATTTTATATATCTGGTAAATTGACTAAATCTGATGGAAATGTATATGATAATGGTGCTAATATAAAATTAATTGATAATTTTGTTCCATTTTTATTTTCAAAAATTGAAGTTAGAAAACATAATAAATTGATTGATGAAATTGAATACCCTGGTCTATTAAGTACAATTAAAGGTACTATAACTTATTCAAAATCAGAAATAAATCAAATAAATAATGGTTTTAAATCTAATTTTAAAAATAAATTTAAAGCAATTGGTAATTTATCTCATTTTGGATTAGGATTTTTTGAAAATGTAAATATTCCAATATACAAAGGAGGTTTTAATATAACATTTATTAGATCAGAAGATAATGATGCAATTTTTAGATGGAAAACTAAAAAGGCTGATGGAACTTATGATAATGCTACATTACCAACGGAAGGTAAAATAACAATTGATGAATTTTTTATTAGAGTTCCTATAATTGAATACAAAACAACAAGTAAAATTCAATTAATTAATGAACTAAGCAAATTTGAAAAAGTAAATTTTCATTTTAATCATTGGCAATGCATTGAACAAAAAAATATTACAGGAAAGAATTTAAGTTTTGATATAACAAATATCTATAGAAATATTTATAATCCAAAATTTATTATAATTGGATTTCAAAAATCAAGAACAAATGATCAGTTACTTGATACTTCTAAATTTGATAGTATGTATGTAAAAAATATAAGAGTAAAACTAAATGGTCATTATTACCCTGATGAATTGGAAAATTTTGATATAAACAATGAAAAATTTAGAATTATGTATGAAATGTATCAAGATTACAAAAAAGTTTATTATATTAGTAGTAAAATGTATTATAGTCCAACAGAATTTCTAGAAAATAGACCAATTTATGTAATTGATACTACAAAAAATCCAACAAATATTTCAAGTTCAAAAAAATGATATTATTATTATTAAAAATGATATTAGATTTTTATTATGATATAGTAGCTACTAGTCAAAAAATTGTTATATTATTATTGTATCTGAAAAATTACTTGAATATAATATAATCAAAAATGATATTACTGAAATTAATTAGAATATATTATTACTATTTTAGTCAAATTTATTGAAAAAATACTATTAAAATTTTAAATTACCTTATGAAAAGTCAACTATTGATTTTATTGAAAAAATACTCTAGAAAATGTAAATTGACTTATGAAAAGTCGAATATGGATTTTATTGAAAAAATACTCTAGAAAACTTAAATTGACTTATGAAAAGTCAACTATTGAAAAAATATTTATAAAATGTGATAATTTTACTTGTTTTTAAAAAAATTTTATTTTGTAGAAAATTTTAGGCATATTTGTTAAAAATTTCATTAAAATTGCATATTTTTTATGACAATTTGACAAAAGCTGAAAATTGGCCAAAAAGTGACAAAAATATTGCATAATTGTATTAAAAAACTGTAAAATTTGTTTGATTTTTTATTGGCTCCAAAAGTGAGCCAGAACCAACATGATACTATCTACTTTTATATATATATATATATATATATATATATATATATATATATATATATATATATATATATATATAAATTTTAATGACTATTATTTTTGGTCTCTGGGCACCTCAAAACGAAAAAGTAACATGGTCCCGGGCTTAGGTCTTACCATGAGACCTACGGTAATAGCTTATTACCTATGGGAAATTCGCTAAAAAGAATAAAAAAGGCTTAAAAGTACATGAATATTCCAAAAACCTCATAAAATGTAGGGTGTTCTATAAGACATTTTAAAGTTGGCCGCCATTTTTCAATATTTAGAAGAAAATGGAATTCATATTTTTATTGCCTTAAAAAAATAGGTAATGTTCCCCATTTAAAGTTTTCTCTAAATCTCATAGTTCAGGATATGCCAATGGTGGCACAGTTAAGTTGTTAACCCTGTATATCTACATGTCTGTTTACATGATAACATTTGGCAAAAATCTTTTGATTTTTATGAAATTTGGTATAGAGGTGTAGGACAGCGCTCTTCAGGTTAAGTTTGAAAATCATGGTGACTGGACCATGAGAACGGAGTTTATGGTGTTTTAAAATGGTAAAAAATGGGGTTTTTTTATATTTTTTACCTAAATTTTCTAATTAGTGAACTGATTAAAAGAGCTCTAAAAACACACACACAATTTAGTATTTTGAATTTTTACCTACCCTTACTAGTTACGGAGAAAATTTAAAAAATGTTTCCCATGTTATTCTTATGGGGAAAATACAAACCTCTTTATCACACTTATTTATTGTTGTAACTTAATACAATTTGGTATGTACCTTCAAGAGGCAGGTAGTAATTTATATTTTCTTGCAACGCCCATATGGCGGCAAATCTACATACTCATTCCCAATGGGGGTTTTATGGGAAAGATTAAAAAATTAAAATATCTTCATATAGGCCTACTATTTGCTTATAAAAACCCTAAATGAAGCAAACCTACTTACAGAACCCCATATAATGTTTATGGTTCAAATGATAAAATCAGAAAATTTTACTGGAAATCTGCTTAATACGCAAGTTTGCTGCGTCGGGGGCACTATAAATTATATGCAAGGTAAGTTGAGGGGGGCCAGGGCTGTAACTAGAATGGGGCAGCCGGGGCACCGCCTCAGGCCCCCCGGCCAGGGCTTGCCCCATCTAGTGGCCTAGCCAGTGATATTATTGGCTGATGTGCCCTCGGCCTAGAGAAACACAAAAAGAGTGCAAAGAAAACTAAATATTAAGACGTTTTTAACGTGTTATAAACAAGAAAGAAAGGAAATATAAATTAATACTAAAGCTATCTAAGGCTAGACTTAAATCTATCGTTAACATCAGTGTATAGCCTCGCCATTTACAAGACGTAGAGCTACTCATTAACGCATGCAGGTACAGCTCACAACATAGTGTAATTTTCCCAACTTCAATATAGGAGGTATTTCCATTTACACTACTTTTTTTGTCACTTATAACTAATTTTAATGTGTACTTTTTTTAGGGATAGGCAGGAAAAATGCATTACGCACACAGGGGGCCAGCTTGTAGTGTGGGAATCCCCTAAATTAGCCTAAGCCCATTGGGCTCACTCCTTGACAAGCCGCACAGTCAGGGGATCGAGCCGCATAGCAATCAAGATCAGTCTTTTTCTAAGGTGGATGCCCCGAATGCACTGTGACAAACAATCTCAGCAGCCCTCATCATCCAAGATCTTTTTGCAGACCGAGTCCACCGAAAATGCACCAAAAAATGTTGTGGCTTTCAGGCAGGACCCTTCCCAACAAGGGCAGTGAAAGGAAGGTGTGCTCCGCATCGTCGAGAACGCCCGGGCAATAAATGCAGTCTGGTGAACCGGTCTTGCCCATCCGGTTCAGGTACGAACGAAAATAGCCATGACCTGTCAGGAATCGGGTCAGGTAGTAGTCCACCTCCTGATGATACCGTTCCACCCACGGTTGGACCTGCTTGATAAGTCGCGCAGTCCATCGTCCTCGGCTGTCGTGCTCCCAGCTGTGTTGCCACTGCTGGAAGGTTCGGGAGCGCTCTTCTGTTCTTGCTGTGTCCTTGCCAATCTCACCTTGTCTCTGATAAATCACCTTCCTCTCTCCTACCAAGAGCTTGACAGGGATGACTCCGGCGACCACCAGGAAAGGCAGGCTCGGACACTATCCGGTAGGCAGAACACACCCGGAGCACCGCTTGACGCTGAACCCGGGCGAGTCGCAATCTGTATAACTCTTTATTTAGAGCGTCTGTCCACACCTCTGCTCCATAAAGAAGCATGGACTGGGCCGCGGACATCAATAGACATCTTGTGCTGGATCGGGGACCCCCGACATTGGCCATCAGCCTACTAAGGTAAGTGACAACCCTAGCGGCCTTGTCCGCCGTAAGGAAGATCTGATCCCTCCAGCTTAACTTGATGTCCACCATAACCCCGAGGTACTTGGCAGTACAGGTTGATTGGACCACCTCCCTTTCCACTCGGGGGATGGGTGTCGATCTTCTTCTTCGTGAGGATCACGATCTCCGTTTTACTGAGAGGAGGTGAGAGACCGTGATCGGACATCCAAGTGTTGACCACACGCATAACTTAATTCAACTGTAGTTGTGCCAGCTCAACATTACGTGCAGCAATGAGAGCTGCTACGTCATCGGCGTACCCAACCAAATTGGTTTCCTCAGGCATCCCGGACCTCAGGAGGTTGACATAGCAGGGTGTCTACTGATATCTGATTTTATAATTCCAGTATATTTCCAGTATATTTTTTCAAAAATTCCAGTATCACTCGCGAACTATTAATTCAAACATGGAGTAACAATAATGACAATTTATTCATATAATCAATATTGAAATAGATTTTTGTAGAGAGATAAAACCCTTATGATTATGATTAATAAATACTTTCCAACAATAACATTTGTTTAATATTTTTTGAAAATTTTTTTTGTGAAGGCCCTTAACTCACTCTATAGCCCTCTGTCCTTCCCACATTGTTTTGCGTTTATATAATATGAAAAATAATCATAAAGAACATATAACTACAAAAAATAATGAAATAGGTTAATACTTAAAAGTAAAAAAGAAGAATATGATTAAAATTTAAGAAAGAAAAATAAATTTTTAGAATAAAGTCAAACATTTTCTAGGTTCCATCATTACACAAATGTTTACATTTCTTGATTAACTATTTGAAGAGAACTACAAGTTTTCTGAATTTGATTTGCAAACATACTTAAACAGCAAAAATAACTCGTAAAATATTTTTACATTTTTATGTAAGGATCAAATAACAAAATCTATTATTATGCATTAAAAAATATGCATTTAAATAAAATTCTAAAAATCCAGTATCTATTTTGAAATTCCAGTATAATTCCAGTATATCCAGTATGGAAATAAAATTCCAGTATAATTCCAGTATTTCAAGTATTTCCAGTATCAGTAGACACCCTGCATAGGCAACGTTCGAGGGATCCCGGCCGAGTATTGAACCTTGCGCGGCACCAGAAGTGACTTCCATCATCCGTGTTCCGTCCCTTGAGTCGTAAATCAGGCTTCGAGAGCGGAAATAATCCTCGATGAGCCACAACAGATATGCAGGAATGCGAAAGGTGTTGCGAAGTGCATCCAACATATCGACCCACCTTGCCGAGTTGAAGGCATTCTTGACATTCAAACGTAACAAGAAGCACTACTCGGCGGGAGACATGGTTGTGGCTCACGGCTCTCTCCATAGCTCTCTAGACTTTGGTGATAGCGTTGATCGTTGCTTAAGCCGTATTGACGGGGGCATAAGTCCCCGGCAGCTTCCACGGCAGAAGTCGGACAGGAAGAGATCAGCTTCTCGAAAAGCTTCCCAGCCGTGTACAACATGAAAAGAGGCCTGTGGGACGACGGCAGCTCGGGATCACCTTTGTCCTTGCTGATCAGTACAAGCCTGGCGGTTTTCCAGGGAGCCGGAAACACCCCTTCTACCAAACAGGCGTTGTACATTCTCAACAACAAGTCAGGGTTGATTGTAAAGACTTTCTTTAAAGCCTCGCTAGACTTAAATCTATCGTTAGCACCAGTGTATAGCTCCGCCATTCATAAGATGTAGAGCTACTCAGCAACGCATGCAGGTACAGTTCACAACATAGTGACTCAACATTCTCCTGACTTCAATACAGGAGGTATTTCCAAAGACACTACATTTTTTGTCACTTATAACTAATTTTTCCGTGTACATTAGTAATGGTCAGAACCAGGAATTTTGAAACTCAAAACCGAAACCGAAACTTAAAAATCAAATCTTGAAACTCGAAACTCAACTCGAGAAACTATTAAAAAACTTACTCACCATTAAAAGTTCGGTAATAATTCCGGAGGCTAAAACATTTTTTTAAAGCCTACTTACTTGCCTGGTAAGAGGTTTAATTAAAACCAGTTACTCCAAATAAATCATTTAACATATTCAATTACTTTCTAAGTAGCTTAAAATAATAAAAACATAAGTTTCAGAACTATTAAGTGGATCAATTATCGTTGGTAGTCTTATAATTTTTATTGAGAGCCCTACCAAAAGTAAAAATTCTAGAATCCAAATCAGTTTTACACTAAAATGTAAAAAAAATCTCAATAAACCAAGAGTCAAAATTAATTTAAGAAAATTAGATATAAACATGGAAAATTATGAAATACACAGTTTAGCCCACTCAATCAGTAATACATCAGTAGGCCTAAGTTAATCAATCAGTAATAGGTTACATAGAAAAACTGTTCATAACTGTGTCTTTGCTGTTTACCCAGACACTCAATAATTTCACAAAAAAACAATTTCCATCCACTATGGTCAGCACTTTAACAGAGGAATACTAGTCAAAAACTACTAACGACTAACCAAAACCATTTAACTTGGCAGTATCTAACTCAGTATCTTTCGTTATTTTGAATAAATAATTAAATAAATACTCACATCTACCAATATACTTTATATTCTATACTTTATAGTACCTACTTTATAAGACTGTGGTTTGAATTTCAGAACTCAGTCGTCATTGTGGTATATGTCAGACATGACTTGTCAGTAACTATCCAACTCTATGCAGAACCTAAACGGTTTTTATTGACCATCTTACTGCCGTATTACATTACCTTGGACATGACTGGTTTTTCCTCATCCTTGTCTATCGGTATGGAAGTGCTGTGGACCCAAGTGTTGGTGCAGAGATGGTGTAAACGAACATAGGACGACTGCGGCACCAGCGAGTCTCCCCTAGTCAGCGTGGTTGGGTCCAGTTCAAACAGTGAAGATATCTCGTTGGAGTGAGGCACAGAAACCAGGTGATAAACCGGTCCCCCTTGTACATCTGTTGGTGTCAAGTACACCTTACAATGCTGCTATGCTAAGCACTAAAATATTAAACTTCAATCACATTGGATGTGAGGTAATAAAAGAAAACTATATAAAACAAATTGACCAAATGTCGTTCGCTTAAGGATCAAGCCGTTTTTAAAAATTGATAAAATATAATATTGCTAAAAATGTTAAGATCTCTAAGCATTAACATGGGTTCCATTTTTAATTTTGCCAGTAAATTAGCATCAAAAGCACACCATGTAAGCTAAATAATTTTGAGGCATTGAGTCCTAACCTCCAGCCGTGGCTATTTATGAACGGCATTAAGAATAAATAATAATGCATGTAACAAAGTCAAAGTCAAAGTCAAATATCCTTTATTCATAATAATGTAACAAGTACATCGAATAGCCTAATAGCCAAAATATAGATATTTACAACTGTACTTAAACTAATAATAACATTTTAAAAATAAAGTAGAAATAAAATAAATAAGACCCTTATGTTTTTTCAGCATTCCAATATTTGTCAAAGGAGTAAGGTGAGAGCTGCAAAATATATTTTTTTAATTGTTTCCTAAATTTAACTAAATTATTTTCTTCTAAAAAGTGTCTAGGCAAGTGAAATAAAAATTTTTTCCCCATGAAGTGAGTTTTTTTTCGTAAAAATTTAATCTGTGTTGTTCCACCCTCCTGTTAGTTCTGGTGTTGTACTGATGATCAATTCCGGTGGGATTTGTGTTTTGTTTTACATACATTATTGTTTCAAAAATATATAACCCATATATTGTTAAAATTCCCATTTCTGAAAAATGGTGTTTAACTGAAACTGTCCTCTTTAAATTAAAGATGATTATTAAAGCTTTTTTCTGCAGCAATAGAATTCTGTCTAAATTTTTTTTAGTTGTTGCTCCGTAAATGCTTACACCATACGCTAAATGAGAATGAATTAATGCAAAATAAATTGTTTTTAAAGAATTGATATTGTCGCAAAGCGAATAGGCCAGAAGAATTTTTTTAGAAATATAATCAATGTGACCATCCTATGATTTGGGATGTTCTAATGTTCGTACAACATTAGATGATTTTAGTCTACTACATCCAATATATAACTGTAATATCAGTAGGACCAAGCATTTGAAAAAAAGTGTATTTTAACTTATTTTTCCTACCACTGTATGGAAATACAGTGAATCACATTGAAGAATCACATTGCCACACCTGTAAACCCTACGCAAACCAGTTCATTTCCGGTTTTCGTTTTTTTTCCGCTCTAGAGCGGCAATGTTCTTTACCGCAAACTAAATCAAACAGCAATTTAAGTCAGCTGTCATTACAAACCATGCCACAGCTGTTGGTCATTGTTGTTGTTTAGTAATTGCTTCTATTTTAGTTCGAGGTTGTGTTTGATAGTTAACAGTGTGTTCCGCCAGAAACAAATCAAACATAATCTAAATGACATTTTGTATACAATAAAACATTTCATCTGTTGCAATTATGTTGGTAGGAAAAATCTTGCATGTATTACGAGATCAAATAGTCATTGCAGCTCTTGAATTGTTTGGCCGCAGCTGACGTTTCTTGCTGCCATCTACAATTCTTGAGTGGCAATGACGTACTTTACGCTCGTAATACACAAATAGCTATTGCATTGTTAATCACACTCACTCTCCAATTAATGCTGAGGTCAAGGATTCTCCATTGATTTCAAGACAAACTCATTTCCTATGCTTAAACACGTTACCAAAGAGTCTGTTTCCTTCACTCATTCACCTTCTAAACAATCTCATTCGCTTGGCACTCTCGCTTTAACGCTCAGCTCCTTTGATTTGTTTACTACCTTAAAAAAATTGCCATATCTTTTGTTTGTTAAAAAAATAGAAGAATACAGCCCGATAGTTTTATTTATAAAATCATCACTGCTAATGTACTGTATTTCTTTAAGATGTTTTAAAATGGTTTTACATAACTATACATGATTTTTTTAAATATTTGTAATCAATCTAATACCAGCAAAAAGTATGAAATTAAACTGCCATTTGATTTCTATTACAATGTCATTCAGTCATTTTACTGCAAAGCAAAAGATCGTATGTATGAAATAAAGAAATTTCAGTTTTATAACCTATTTATATCTATATACCATTTGTAAATAAAAAAATTACTGCTAATGAGTGAAGAATGATACTTCTATGATTAAGTGAAATGTGCAGGTAACTACAAATATAAATAGGTACCTTAAATATCTAGTTACAGTGACCTTAGTACAGTGGCCTTCTGGCAGTTTTTTTTCAGCTCTTATTAGAAAATTAGATCCTTATATTCTTCCTGGAATATTTTCTTAGATTGCTTTCTTAAATATTTAATTGTCATTTAAGAGAATAAAAAATGTAGGAAATGAATTACTAAACAACTAAAGACTGAATGTGTAATAAATTGACCAATTAGTTTTATTGGAATAATTTTAAGTAGGCCTAACAAATTAAATTGTGAAGAATTTACAATTTCACAAATTGCACCATAAATTCATGGAAATCAAAATATAATTTCTGCCTCTAGGAAATAAGTTATAAATAGTGATTGGAGTTATCTTCACCCCTGGGCCAGTAGCCCACTGTTGCACAGTCGACCATGTTAATCATATGACTTTTAATGCAAAACATGGTATTTTATTCCCCTGTTTCGGACGCCGTTTTTCAACCGATTTTCTTTAAACTTGGTAAGTGTTTAGTTGAATAGTTATATTAGGCTTCTCATACCTCGGAATTTAAAAAATTTAAGAAATATTACTAAGGAAATTCGAGTTACATTGCAATGTCACAGAGAGTAATATTTGTTAAATTTTCAAAATTTCAAGGTATGAGAAGCCTAATATAACTATTCAACTAAACACTTACCAAGTTTAAAGAAAATCGGTTGAAAAACGGCGTCCGAAACAGGGGAATAAAATACCATGTTTTGCATTAAAAGTCATATGATTAACATGGTCGACTGCGCAACAATAGGCTACTGGCCCAGGGGTGAAGATGACTCTTAAGAGACACCACATTTGTTACTTAAATTATGCCAAACTTTGTTTGGGAAACGCACAATATTAACTGATAAACACCGTACAGTTTCCAAACGGCAGATGAAAAACCAACAATTATAATTCCCAAAACTCCGACTGGGTTTTAAATAGTGTTATTTATTTAGAAAACATACGACTTAGCAGTTTTAGTTTAAACAAAAAATAATATTCATACCCTTTCACATATAAAATAATTATAGGTAGGGTATTGGTTTTTTAAATTTATTTTCTAAAAATGCTTATTTCACAAACAGTAGGGTTATACCGTACTGCACTTTATATCAATTACAGAGTTTTAAATATTTAAACAAAAGTTAAAAATATATGTTCTATTAAAACTAAAATTTTTAAACTTTTCTGGTAAACAAGATAGTTCCATAAACGAATAGTGATATAAATTAAAGTAGGATTCCTAATGACGAATGACTTATAGACTATTTTATTTGCGTTCAACATTGCTCTGAACGAAGTTTGGCGGCAGAAGATGTTTGGTCAGTTTACCTTACAGTCTTTTGACATACCTACAATTTACATAAAAAACACAACATAAAATATATCAGATGAAAAACTTATAGAATTTTTGTATGAGAAATGTAATGTATAGAACTAATCACACTAATAATGCAGTACCGTCAGTAGTGGGAAAAAGCCACTTCTAAACCGGAAGTGACGTCAGCTGCCAGGGCAGCTGCAGGGGTCAGATGGTGTCAGCTGCCAGGGCA
This sequence comes from Neoaliturus tenellus, assembly GCA_030545055.2. Lineage (NCBI taxonomy): Eukaryota > Metazoa > Arthropoda > Insecta > Hemiptera > Cicadellidae > Neoaliturus > Neoaliturus tenellus. Next base: position 61,211,747 of record CM061535.1, on the reverse strand, counting down.
GCTGCAGGGTGCAGATGGCGAGAGCATATGCCCTGAATTTGAAGTAGAATTGGGCATGAATGAAGAGTTAGTTGAAAAGTAAAATTCAACTGTGTTAACTAAACTCTAAAAGTTGAACAAAAATTAAGAGTAAGATCAAAACTGAAATTCAACAGTTATAACTGGGGGCCTGGAAAGTATGTCAAGGTCATCCAGAGTAAGTTTTAAAAAAGCCTACCCAACTACCACCAGAAATAGTTCAAAGTTGAACTAGTTGGTGATAGTGGGATAATTAATTCATTCGTGCCATGGGAGAGGTGTTTATTGTTTGAAAGTTGGCGATCGAATGAGAAGCGCCGCCTAGGGAGAGGGCTTATAAAACGGCAACCTTCCCCCCACCACCCCTTCCCCCACTCCTTTAGACTAATAACCGGTCGCCGACTCTATGTGGTAAAACTGTACCAGACATGGCGGCCGCCATGGATAAGTCTAACCTCAAATATTAGCTCAGCTGAACAGAATAGAGAAGGATGAAGTAGGAATTGTGGTTAGAGCACTTATATAAGGAATAGTGGGGGTAAAATAAAAAAACTTGTTGAACACAGTCGATAGGTGTAACAAGTTCAAAGTTGTTGAATTGTAACATAGAATGCAAAATGTTGTAAATAACATTATCATCAACATTAACCTGCGAAGTCTTTGAGTATAATGGGTTAAAACTGTACTTCTTCCTAACTCTATTTAAATTAGTTCTACACTTTGAAATTGAAGGTTTAGAAGTACTTCGTAATATGTGTTGTGTTCGCAAAAGCTTTAATTTTAAACATTGTGCAGTCATCATAACCGATGTGTTAAGTTCAGAAGTTAAAATAAGACTGAGATATAAAATGAAGTGTAAAAGAAATTGAAACAGAAAGCCAGAGTAGTAATTTTATAGGTTAGAATTTACGAAGGCTATTCCATGGATAATTCTAACCTCAAACCTAGTAAGTGAAGTAGTCATAACATAAAACTAACGAGAGATGATGACCGAGCGGATGCGAGGCAATGAATGTTTGTAGCGCGATAAACTACCCACCTTTATAGAGGCAATAACTCCAGCCAGATGGCGGCAGATGGCAAGCAAATGACTGGTTGACCGACTTTCACCTGAGTAGTAAGAGAAGTAGGGTTCTGTGTCTATCCCTACTCCTTGGGGTCAATGACCGACCGGAAAGGTCAATGACCTCCCCCCCCCCCCCCCCCCCCCCCCCCGAAAAAATGGAGCCCCCCCCCCCCCCCCCCCCTTCCCCCACTCCTTCCCCCACTCCTCCAGGTCAATGGCCGGTCACTACCGGTTGTTGACTTTATGTGGTGAAACCAGACTAAATATGGCAGCTGCCATGGATAATTCTAACCTCAAACCTGCTGCGCATGCAACGAGTTCTCCGGATCGGAATAGTGACTATGCTATTGCGCATGCGCCTAGTCCTGTATTACTCACTTTAGCGCTACTGCACATGGATAATTCTAACCTCAAACCTTGGTTTTGCGTTGCTGTGCATATGCTGCTCCCCACTCCTTCGCCTTCCTTTTACACTGCTGCGAATTGGACTGGATTGAACACTGTACTGGAGTGAAACAACTTCCCCCACTCCTTGAAAACCCGAGGAGCGATAGGAGCTATATCTTTGCTTCAGTCGCCAATAAACTTTCATAGCGAAAGGTTGTTGGCGACTCAGCAAGAGGTTTCAAATATATAGTAGGCCTATACATATTTGAACTTCTTCTACTATGTTGCGTTTTTTAATGCAATGTGGTATGTGTGTGTGTGTGTGTGTGTGTGTGTTTAGTTTTAAGGTGTATTTAATTTAAGAAATAATTTGCGCATTGCGATGTTAGTTATAAGTTGGGTTTAGCATTAAGGTGTATTAATTTTAAGAGGTGTTTAGCATTAAGGTGTATTAATTTTAAGAATAATGATGGTATTTGGTTGTGTTGAATTATTTGGTTTTTAATAATGATGTGTTGTTAGTTTTAAGTGTTGATATTAATAATTTATGTTGTTGTTTTGCCTTTCAGCTAGATGTTAGGGGGTAGATTAACTGTAAATTCAGAAGTTCAGTTGAACTTCACTTAGAAGGGGTGGGACATCCGCAAATTGCGGACTAGGTTTTTTGCATTTTGTTTAGGAATATGATGGGTGGGATTAGTTTGGGTGGGTGTTAGAGTTGCGTTTCTGCATTAGCTGTTCCAGTTTCCCTGAAATTAATGGTTACGCTTTGATGCGGACGGGACGTTACGCTTTGATGCGGACGGACCAGGGCCTCCCTGCTGTTCCAGTTTCCCTGAAATTAATGGTTACGCTTTGATGCGGACGGGACGTTACGCTTTGATGCGGACGGCCCAGGGACCTCCCTTGCAGAACGTAACTAGTGGGTTGGGAGTGGGAACCGCTAGGCAAACAGGGTGGTGGGAACAGTATTACTGTTCCCATCACCTTGGATCATTATAAATCTTGAATGACCTTGACCCACTTTCGGAAGGGTCAATGACCCCCCCCCCCCCCCCTCAGCCCCCCCCCCCCTCACCCCCCCCCCCCTCACCCCCCCCCCCTCACCCCCCCCCCCCCTCACCCCCCCCCCCCTCACCCCCCCCCCCCTCACCCCCCCCCCCCCCCCCGAAAAAATGGAGTCGATCCCCCCCCCCCCTCACCCCCCCCCCCCCTCACCCCCCCCCCCCCGAAAAAATGGAGTCGATTCCCCCCCCCCCCCCCCCCCCTCCCCTTCCCCCACTCCTACCCCCACTCCTTCCCCCACTACGGGTGAACGACCGGTCATGACCTGAAAAATTAAAATGGCTATAACTTGATAACGGATTGACGGATTTGGACAAGCGATACATCATTGAAAAGGTCTATGTAAGACAAACATTTTGGTAAAAGAAGAATTTGGTTATCTTATTTTAGTCAAAAGTTATGCGAATTATTTTAAATAAATACCTTCTCTTTCCCCTTTTCCCCCACCTCCCAGGTCAATAATCAGTCTCGGCCAGCTGCTACCCCTCTCATTTGCATATTGTTATAAAAGACGCACCGACTGCGGCTAACATTTCATTCTGATTCCAGACGTTACGCTGCGAACTTGGAGCCACAACCATGTTATTTCTGCCAACTACAACTTTTACTTCTACTTCGACTTCTATTTCTACTACGGCTGTTCCTGCACCTAAGAAAACTCTTCGCCTCAAAAACCTTCCTGATTGCTACAAGAATCGACTTGCATCTCAACCTTCAACTTCTGGAGCTATTCTTCCGCCAACTAACACTTCTAGACTTCGTAGTATTTTTTCACCGCCTTCGCCTTCAAAGGACTCCGCACCACCATCAACTACTATGCCGCCACCGCAGAAGCCAGTTCACCACCATCCTAATACCCCTTCCGTTGAAACCATTGTTCATCGTCTTAGCACACCCATTATCCCACTATCACCATTGCCTCCTACCCCACCACTTAGTACACCTAAAGATCATACCTATCACAAAACTGATTCCTCTCAATCTGCTACTAAATCATCTCCTAAATCAGCTCCTAAACCAGCTCCTAAACTTACTCCTAAACCTACTCCTAAACCCGCTCCTTCAGAGCAATTTCAATTATTACAAGAAGAGCGTCGTAGGGCATTTAGCCGTCCCACTACTTGCCCTGAAATGCTTACTAGGGGAATTAAGAAAGGATCACCTTGTGGGAGGAAATGTGTAAAAAACGAAAGTTTTTGCCGTGTACATGTCGTAAAACACATTTCTGAACCACAAGTGACAGAAACCCCCACTGTTGAATACCAATCCAAAATTATTGGTGTGAAAGGAAATAGGCTTAAGAGAGGTTGTGTCTATTTTTTTGAAAGTGTTATTGACAACGAACACATTTTGGCAACTTGTAACGGCTTAAGATATAATATTAAAGTGATTGAATCCTTGCGCAAAGAGAAATCAGTTTATGAGTTAGACTCTAAAGACTATCTCCTGAGACACAAACAGGATGGTATTACAAGGTGGGGGCGTAGCAAGTAAATTCACATAGCTTTTTCCAAATTATTGCTTAAAAAATACTGGGGGAGAAACACAACGCGTTATAGCGTTGTGTTTCTCCCCCATTATTTTTTAACACTCTAAGTCTCGTGACCTACTAACCTACTTCCATCCAAGTAGTAAGAAAAGTACTTCCCCCACTCCTTTGGGTCGATGACTGGTCATGGTCAGCACCTACCCCTCATTTGCATACTATTATAAAAGCGGAGCGAGCGTTGGTCACCCCTTCATTTTTCTTCTACACGCCGCTCTTGTCGTTTCGTCTCTGCTGTTTATAATATTTCTTGCTTTAAAATGCCTCCTCATCTGAATGAAAATTTTAATTTTTCTGAAATTTCTGATGTTTTTGAACAATCTGAAGACACTTTAAGTAACGACAGTGAAAGTGAAGATGATGAGGACGATGATGATTATACTGTTGAACTTAGTGAAGAACGTAAAGTCATAGCAATTGATCCACAATTTCCATTTGATACAATAGAAAAGTTTATGGCTGAAGCTAATAAATGGTTGGACTCAGGATGTTATGTACGAATTGACTCTTTTATATTGTATGGTGATAGTCATTCTTTCCTTGTCACACCAAATGACAGAGACCGCATGTTGCAGTGGGCACAATCTATGATGGAGTGCTACGAACAAGGTGTGGACACTGGCGGCTATTTTCTTGCACAACTAGTGTAATAACAAATTACCCTTCCCCCACATAGTGAAGAAGGAAAAGAAATATTAGGAATCTAATTATAATACTTCCTTCCACATATAAAGAAGAAGGGGAACGGAGTGGGGATTATAAAGTGGTGGGGGAATGTGTATAAATGCAGGTTGTTTCAAGAGACTTTTATTATTATTGTGGCTTTAGCAGAAACAACATGGAGTTTAAATCTTCAGCAAAAATAAGGAATAATATAATAAAGAAAAAAATTCGCAAGAAAGAAAAGATTGAACTTATAAAATTACAACTTATAATACCTTCCATTGAAATTGGATGTAGCAAACTAAAGACTTTGGTGAAAACTAACGAATATTTGTTACAATTGCTAAAAACAATCGAAGAGTTGAAGAGAAAGAATGGACATTCTACATAGTAAAATTTGAACATTTTAATATAAATAAGTAAACTGTAAAAAGTAGATGTAGAATAGAGAGCGAGGAATAGATCACTTTGTGGTAATGGACTAACATGCTACTTAGTGCTCTATTCCTCGTTCTCGCGTTAAATTGGATTACCTTGACCTATTTGTTTGACTGTTAGAATTTGGTTAACACTGTTGAATTTCAGTTTTGAACTAATGTTTATTCTTGTTCAAATGTTAGAGTTTCTTAACACTGTCGAATTTTAGTTTTGAACTAACTTTTAATTTATGCGAATTTTTAATTCAACTCTAGTTAATTTATGTGCAAATTTAGTTCAACCAAGTGCCTGTGCTCTAGCCATTTCCACCCTAACATTTGTTCTTTCAACATCTGTCCCATAACATCTGTCCTAATAGATGTTTGGAGGGCAGGTGTTTGGTTTTAAAAGTAACTAAAATTAGTTGGGTGGGGGAAAGTTAGTTAAAGCTTGAATATAAAGAAGTATATACTAAAACTCCAATGGGAATAAAGAACACGAATGAACAATTAATTTGTAAAAGGTTAATATTTTTATTTAATAAGTTTGATTTCCTTGTATAGTGAAGAAGATGAAATAGTAGTGGGGGGACCGTTATAAAAGGAGGAACGCGAGAGCCCATTTCATTTCTTGGTAAAATTTCGAAGAGTAAACATCTCAACATGTATCGTTGCGATAAATGTTCGGAATCGTTTCACGATGAAATTCTATTAGACTGTCATAAAGAACTAATTCACAACAATCCAGAAGAAAAACAAGAACAAGAACAACAAGAAGAACAAGAACAAGAACAAGAACAAGAACAACAAAAAGAACAAGATGAAATAACAGCAACATCTTCAACTACTTTACCAAATCTACAAGTATTTGCATTACCCGGTAAAGTAGTAATGCATCATAAGATTCAAAATGAAAACTTGAAGCTAGAAGAATTTATTAGAGAAGCAAAACCAATCGTAAGTAAAATTTTAAAAGAAGAATTGAAAAGATTAAACTTTCTTAAATTTGGTTTACTACTAGAAGCTATGTTTATAAATGTACAAGAAGAATTATCACCAAGAGGATTCATAACAAAAAACCGAACCATTATGGAAAGTTCAAACATTGATTCAATAATAGAAAATTGTATAGAAGAAATATTAACAAAAATTCAGGAACACGAAGGAAGAGGATCCGGATGGAGTCTTACAAGTATTGAAGTATTAGATATAAGAGTTCACAAACATGGATATGGACTAATGGGATCTAGTTACATTCCTTTACCAAAAAGAATTGAAAATACAAAATCTTGTGTTAATGTTAAAAATGAAGACAATGAATGTTTTCGTTATGCAATGACAGCTAAATTTGTACCACCACTTCATGTGAATAGACCTAACCAAGAATATGAAAATCAAAGATTTAGATACAATTTTCAAGGAATCACTTATCCTGTATCACTGAAAGATATATCAAAATTTGAGAAGAAAAATCCTGGTACGTCTATCAATGTTTTTGCATTAGATAGTTCAAACAAAGTGTATCCTTTACGTATTGCAAAAGAAGAGCTACCAGATCATACGGATTTACTACTACTAACGCGAGGAGATGTGTCTCACTATGTGTACATAAAGCAATTTGATCGTCTTGTTAATAAGCAGCTTTCTAAAGATCGACACAGAAAGTTAATTTGCAAGAGATGTTTCAATTTTAAACGAGATGGGCTACACTCAAGAGAATGGTTACAAGAGCACAAAAGATTATGTAACAATAATTATGAAGCAAAGATTATTTTACCTTCGGAAAGCAGAGCATTTGTTACATTTGAAAAGGTTCATCATCAGTACCGTATTCCTCTAGTTGTGTATGCGGACTTTGAATCAACACTTGTTCCTGTTGAAGATGAAAATTGTGAAGCTAGAAAAAGTGTCAAGTATCAAATGCACAAACCAAACAGTTTTTGTTTAATGGTTAAATCAACATTATCAGAAGAACATTTAAACAGATATGGATTAACTTCAGAACCTCTAGTATATCGTGGTGAAAATGTAGAAAAAATATTTCTTGATCACTTATATTCAATAGCTGGAAATGCACAAAGATTATATACAAATATTGTACCAATGAAACCGATGGAGGAAGAAGAAGAAATTCAACATGAAAATGCAACTCGATGTTTCTTATGCAAAAATGATTTTACTATTGAGAATTATAAAGTTAAAGATCACGATCACCTCACAGGTTATTACAGGGGTGCTGCTTGTAATAAATGCAACTTAAGCTATCGTTTACCACTATTTATTCCTGTGGTTCTGCATAACCTCAGTGGGTACGATGCTCATTTTATAATACCTGAACTAGGAAGAGACGATGGTAAAATCGATGTGTTAGCTGAAACTTCAGAGAAGTTCATAAGTTTTTCCAAAGAAGTTGGAAACATGAAACTAAGATTCTTAGACTCCTACAGATTTATGCCGTCGAGTTTGTCCAAACTTTCAGAAAATTTAAGGAAACAAGATTTAATCGAAACAAAGAAGATTGTAAATAACGACAAACTGGATTTGGTACTTCGGAAAGGTGTGTTTCCATATGATTACATAGACAGTTTAGAAAGATTTAATGAAACATCACTTCCGGCTAAAGAAGAATTCAAAAGTAAACTTTATGACATGGACATATCTCAAGAGGACTATGATCATGCATGTAAAGTATGGAACGATTTAGGATTTAGAACATTGGGAGAATATTCAGATTTTTATGTTAAATTGGATGTAACTTTACTATGTGATATAATGGAAGAATTTAGAAATACATGTTTTGCAGCATATGGATTGGACCCTCTTCATTCGTACACTTCACCCGGATTAGCATGGCAAGCTATGTTGAAAGAAACAAATTGTAAAATACAACTTCTTACTGATATAGATATGGTTATGATGTTAGAGTCAGGAGTTCGAGGGGGATTGACGCAAAGCGTTACACGATATTTCAAGGCGAACAACAAGTATCTGCCCGATTATGATGCATCAAAACCAACAACATTCCTGGGTTATTTTGATGCAAATAACTTATACGGATGGGCAATGTCGAATCCCCTTCCATATGATAATTTTAAATGGATAGATCCAGAATCGATTGGAAACATAATGGATATACCGAAGCATGGTGAAACTGGTTACATTTTTGATGTTAATTTTGAATATCCTGAACATCTTCATGATCAACATTATGATTTACCACTTCTTCCTAAGACTGAAATTTCCCCTACTGGAAGATGGCCAAAATTAATGATGACTTTAACCGACAAGTCTCGATATGTTGGACACTACTGGATGATACAACAAGCTTTAGACTTAGGATTGAGAATTACAAAAATTAATCGAGTACTACAATTTTCTCAATCTTGTTGGTTAAAACCTTACATCGACAACAACACAAGAAGAAGAGCCACCGCTACATCAAGTTTTCAAAAAGATTTTTTCAAATTAATGAATAACGCAATATTTGGCAAAACTTTGGAAAACAAAAGGAAACATAAGGATATCAAATTGGTAACTGATCCAGTAAAATTACAGAAATTGGTGCAACAACGAAACTTTGGTTCATCTATAATTATTAATGAAAATCTAGTTGTTATTTCCATGAACAAGAAGTCAGTTACAATGGATCGTCCTTTGTATCTTGGAATGTCAATCTTGGATATTTCAAAAACACATATGTACGAGTTTCATTATAAGAAGATGGTTAACTATTATGGAAGAGAGAACATTGGTATTGCATATATGGACACGGATGCACTAATTTACTGGATTAAAACAAATGACATGTATGAAGATCTACGCACCTTTATATATAAAGATGATTTCGACTTTTCCGATTATCCTAAGGATCATCCAAATTACGACTATGACAGAAATAAGAAAGTATTGGGAAAATTTAAAGATGAAACAAATGGTGTGCCGATGATGGAAATTGTAGCATTAATGTCCAAACTGTATTCATTTCAACTGTACATAAACGAGAGGAACGAACATCAAGTCACGAAGAAGGCCAAAGGAATAAAAACTTCTTTCCTGAAGAAGAACGTACAGTTTGAACATTATAAAAGATGTTTGTTTGAAAATGTTGAAACAACTGCAACGTTCAACACTATTAGAAGTTATAATCATCAACTATTTAGTGTCAAACAAACAAAGTGGGCATTAAGCTACAAAGATGACAAGCGCCATATTTTAGAAGATAAAATTAATACTTTACCATTCGGCCACTACTCTCTAAACCCTATCGACCAGTAAACCTATTCTTCGTCCTCTACCTTCTTCCTTTTTCCTTTCCGTAAAGAAGAGGGGACATGGCAAGCCCAATGCCATGTTCCCTCTTTTTTACACTAATATGAATTGGCCTTGACCTATATTCAAACTATATAAATGAGAATAAACTATTCTATGGATCAGTATTTTTACATGCGGTGTACAAGCAACATCTGAAGATGGAAAGTGTGAAGGACAAGATTGTAAATGAACTACATAAACCAGCAAGAAGAAGATTTCCAAGAAGAAGTACAATCATTAAAGGGATGAATGATCTTTATCAAGCTGATCTCATTGAAATGATACCGCACAGTAAATTAAACAAAGGATTTAAATATATTTTAACAATTATAGACTGTTTTACTAAAATAGCTGACGCTTTACCATTGAAGGATAAGACTGGTAAAAGTGTTACAAAAGCTATGGAAACCACAATACAAAGAAATAAATTTAAAATTAAACATCTACAAACCGATGATGGAAAAGAATATTTTAATAAAGACTTTAGAGCTTTGATGAAGAAATATCAAATAAATCATTATTCTACAAATTCTGAAGTTAAAGCTTCAATAATTGAAAGATTCAATAGAACATTGAAAGGTGCGATGTATAAACAATTTTCAAAACGAGGATCATATGTGTGGTATGACATATTACCACAACTTATAAAACAGTATAACAACAAATATCATCGTACCATTGGAATGAAACCTATCCAGGTAAACAGTGCTAATGCGAAAATTGTATTACAACGCATTAAAAATAATACAACACCGAAATTAGAAAAATTGCAACCAAAGAAGTTGAAGGTCAACGATAAAGTTCGTATAAGCAAATACAAAGGTGTATTTAGTAAAAGATATCTACCAAATTGGACTAATGAAGTATTTACAATTTATAAAGTGCAACCAACTATACCTGAAACCTATTTATTAAAGGATAACAAGGGTGAATTACTTCAAGGTGGATTCTACGGACACGAATTGTTGAAATCAACAGTTGGTGATGTATATCTTGTCGAGAAGATTTTACAAAGGAAAAAGGATATGGTTAAAGTCCGGTGGTTAGGGTTTGATAAAAGTGAAGACTCTTGGATTCCTTCAAAAGACTTAGTATAGTTGTTTAATAGCTCATTGTGTGTTTAACCTTTATACAAGATGGAGATTGTACAACAAAAAGATCGATTTAATATCAATAACATTGATGAATTGACAGTTGACAATGATAAGTTAAATCATGGAAAACATGGTGAATTACTACCAAATACGATAAGATGTCTAATAACTGGTCCTTCAAATTGTGGAAAAACTAATGTTGTTTTTAACCTTATAACTAATCCTAAAGGATTGCGTTTTAATAATATATACATTTTTTCAAAATCATTGCAACAACCAAAATATCAATTATTGGATAAAGTACTTGCAAGTGTACCTGAAGTGAATTTTTACAAGTTTAATGCCAGTGAAACAATTATGCAACCGAATGAAGCAAAACCATTTTCTATTTTTATATTTGACGATGTTTTTTGTGAAAATCATGACACAATAAGGAATTATTTTGCTATGGGAAGACATCATAATATTGATAGCATTTATATTGGTCAAACATACAGTAAAATTCCAAAACAACTTATAAGAGACAATGCAAATATGTTGATCATCTTCAAGCAAGATGAAACAAATTTAAAGCATATATATAATGATCATGTAAATGCGGATATGCCATTTGAAAAATTTAAAGAGATGTGTGGCAAAGCATGGAATGAGAAATATAGCTTTCTCGTTATTATGAAGGAAGAAGATATTAAAAATGGTAGATATCGTATAGGGTTGGATAAATTTGTATTTATGCGTTGAACTACCGATGCTACATCTAGTTACATGTTGAACTTCACAGTGTAAACATGCTGAATCAAGAAAAACTATTGAAAGAAATAAAATCACTCAGTGATTCTATTAGGATGAAGAATCGTGCATTGAGGATGGGTTTAAGTGAAAGAGAAGAATTTCTAGAGACTACATTTAAACCTATTACGGAACCTTTAAAACAGATATCAGAAACTATTGGTAAACCTCATTATGAAGGAGATGTTTTACTACCAGTTTCTAAACAAGAAGTACAAGCATTAAAAAAAGAAGAAGATGATGATTCATATACAAGTGCTAGTGAGCAAGAAGAAACAAAAGAAGAAGAAGAACCAATTGTTGAAAAGGAAGAAGAACAGCCAATACCAGAAGCAGAACAATCTATTCCAAATTTAACTCAATTGAGTAGCGATATATTACAACATGGACCTCTTGGAAGAAAATATATAATGAAAATGCTACATGACATGAAATCAAACCCGAATTTGAGTAGATCACACGTATACGGAGCAAGAATTGATGGGAATGAATTGAAGATTGGCGATTCAAAGCTTGAAATAACACAAGACGATTACATCATTATTGGTGAGCATAGATATAAAGGAACAAAAGGATTATATGAATTAATTTTTAAAAACATACCACTAAGATATTCATCCAAAGATTTAAGTGTTTTTAAGGAGATTCTACAAAATACTAACGCTCATAAAAGAAACTACTTAAAGGATGCAATGATTAATCGTTCACGTGCAACAAAATATAACATCGTTATAAAAAAGTTGTTTCCTCCACGAAAATTGCCAACATTACGTACTGCGCCAGCGGTGAGACAACCACTGAAAAGAAAATCTTTATCACTTATGGATTTATCACTTCTTGAACAACATAGTAAAAAGAGTAAAGGAGATACTTCAACATCTGGCAAAGGATTGATGAAAAATCTATACAATACGAATGTGATTTACTACAACGACATCAATAAATTGGTTGATAGAATGAGACTATTGCATGAAGCCATGGAAGCCGGTCATACAGGTTTAAATAATGAATGGGTAGCTCTGATTGACGAACTCAGGAATCGCGGTATAATTGTATAATTGTCCGCGGATATATAAGAATTGCAGGCGTATAATGTGTCAGTTCTAACATGAGCGTCGACAAGTTCGGACGATACTCCGCGTTAGGAGTGCAAGTTGGAGAAAACAGAAAAAGAAGTGGATTACCGCAAACACCTGAAGGTGACTATAACATAAATAATAAACGTTTAAAGTTTGTTAGAGATCCAGAAGAAGATGGAGATGCAACAAATTTAAAAACAGTTAAGGAGGTAACATCTACAAGTTTAAAACTCGACGACAACCAACTGTATGATGCAAAATCTCACAGGGTTATTAACGTTGCAAAACCAGTCAATAATGGAGATGTTGTTAATAAAGGCTATTTTCTATCTGCGATGGAATATGCTTTACTGTTGGAAAAGACTAAAAGTGGAAAAAGGTACAATGCTTTAAATTATAAAATAACTAATGTGGCAGATCCAACCGAGGATACAGATACAATCAATAAGCGTTATTTGCACTCTGTAATACCAGAAAAGAAAAAAGATGGATTTTCCTTCTATAAATATACTATAAACGATATTGGATATCCTAAAGAAGAAAGTGATGGTGTTAATATAAAATACATTAAAGATAATTGTATTTTATATAATGGTGCTGTTATTGATTGTCATGGAAAAGTGTTGTCCAATCTGAAAGATGGTTCAACTCCATCGGATGCTGCTACCGTGAGACAAATGAATGAAAGCTTGAAGAAAGGAACATCCGCTTTTGTTAAACAAAATCAGGTGGTGTCAAAGAAAGGTGATGAGTTTATGCAAGGAAGTGAAAAGTTTACCTTACTACAACTACAAAATGACAAGTGGGATGGAAAAAATAAAAGATTGTCAAATATAAGTTTAGGCACGGAAGAACATGATGCTGTTATTTTAACACAAGTACCACAACTATCAGCTACTGGTGTTAATTTTATATGTAAAGGTAGACGATTAACCCAAGTTAAATCTGGTAAAGATGATCAGGATTGTGCTGTTGTAAAACAAACTATAATTTTAGATAAAATAAATAACGTATATGATGGAAAAAATAGAAGAATATCTAACATATCAGCAGGAATAGCTCCGAATGATGTTGCTACTATTAATCAAGTTATAGCGACCTCTAAAAAGGATCCATCGGTGTATACATGTAATGGTAAACGTATCACAAATCTTCATAATCCTACATATGACAAAGATGCTACTAATATCGAGTATGTAACAAATCTTGTAGGTAATGTAGTTATTGATATGCATAATCATTTGATTAATACATCGATGAAACACAATAAAATCGAAGATTCTCAGAGAAACCAATGGATTAAAGATGAAATCATTGATAAATACTAGTAAAACTTATGAATATTTAAGTATGGAATACACAAAAAAGGATTCATTATCATAAAGTATTTCATAGAGTGAAGACGTTGGTTACATAAAACAACATAATGAAGACCGTATCGCTCAGTCGTCGTCAAGACAGCGGCAAGAGAGGACGTGGTTTAACATCAGCTGCATTATCCCTGCTCAGACGGATTCCAATTGGTGCTGTTGTGAATCGAACGATAGACGCTTTACCATACGAATTACATCTGCCCGGAGGTTATCAATATTGTGGACCTGGAACTAAGTTGGCAAAACGTTTAGCAAGAGGAGATCCTGGAATTAATAAATTAGATCAAGCTTGCAAAGAACACGATATAGCATATTCAAAGTATAAAGATTCAACAAATAGATCAATAGCGGATAAAATTCTAGCGGAAAAAGCTTGGCAAAGAGTAAAATCAAGTGACGCAAATATTGCAGAAAAAGCAGCGGCTTGGGCAGTAACTACAGCCATGAAGACGAAAGCAAAGTTAGGTGCTGGAAGACGTCGCAGAGGAAGACCTGCAAAAAGAAGCGCTCCCAAAAGAGGTGGAAACATTAAAAAAGGACATCGTAGAACTCGTAAGGCAAATGTAAAGAAGACTTCTGTTTGGCAAATGGTAAAAAACGGAGCAGGTTTATATCTAAGACCATACCGTGTGTACTAAATAGAAAGAATCAATTGCTAATTCCAAATAAAGCCTTAACAAATCATCAGTTAAATGATTATGTAAAATGTTTGAAAATACCATTTTTTCGAGGAGTTTTTATGAAAGATGCATTACCAACTAAAATATGGGAAAATGAAACTGGAATAGTAAATTTGGATTCCACCTATGGTCCAGGCACTCATTGGGTATGCTATAAAAAGCTCGGACAAACCGTTTACTACTTTGACAGTTTTGGCAATCTACCACCGCCGAAAGAACTGCAACATTATTTTCGAAACTCCAAAAACATTTTTTACAATTACAAAAGAGAACAACCTAACAATACTGAAATATGTGGGCATTTATGTTTGGAGTTTCTAGCGAAGAGTGTCAGTCAGCTTTAAGATGTCATCGTATACAGTGTCACTGAGTGGAAATTCATCCACATTGAAAAGTACGCTGTTCCCAGCATTGCGTCTATCCAAGGAAAGATTATGGGAAGCGGCATTACTTGATTTAACTACCTACAACTCAATTCCCAATGTTACGGAAGGAAAGAACAATTTACTACATTATTATGAAACTAAGGATGCTTCAGGAAAATACTCAGAATTGAAAATAATTACATTTCCTACTGGAGCTTATGAAATCGATGATATAAACCAATTACTACAAAAACAACTCGGAGAAGAAAAGATCACCGTTAAAGGAAACAATAATACTTTAAAAGCAGAAATAACTTCAAAATATTATATCGATGTCAGCTTGGAAAACTCCATTGGCAGTTTACTTGGATTTACAGATACAAAAAAGAAAATCTTAACTCCTGGAACTACTCATTCAGGTGATACAACTGTTACAATATTGAAAGTCAATAGTATCGATGTAACGTGTAATATTATACACGGATCGTATAGAGAAGGAGTGAATCAGCATATTTTACATACATTTTATCCAACTGTGGCTCCCGGTTTTAAAATTGTTGAGAAGCCACAAAACTTGATATACCTACCGTTAAACACCAGTTTCATTTCAGACATCGTACTGAACATATTGGATCAAGACGGTCATAGTGTTGACTTTAGAGGAGAAACAATTACTATACGGATACACATCAGAGCAGCAACATAAAAGTCAACATGGGATTATCATTTAAACCGCAACGGAAGAGTCGGGAGCTCAGTAGCTCCTCGACATTGGAAGAGTTAACATCGGAAAACATTCGTTTTCTACAGAAGATTGGATTAAAACTTAACAGCGATGGATATCCTGGATATATCTCAAGGACCAACGTTCGACGAAACACTATGGGAGAAGGAATATCACACGCACAACCCTTACACTTCATCAAAATTAAACAATAACGATGAAATAAGGATCCCCATTCAACAACAAGATATTTACACTTTACCGTGTGAAAGTTACTTGTACATTGAAGGACGGGTATTAAAATTGGATGGAAAAACTGCTTCAACAGTTCCTTTTATAAATAACCCGATGGCATATCTTTTTGATGAAATAAGATATGAAATATCAGGGGTGACGGTTGATTCAACAAAAAAGGTTGGTTTAACAACGACATTGAAAGGATTAACATCATTAACACCGCATGAGAAGAATTCAATAGTCACCGCCGGATGGGTTGCCCCCGATAAAGACACTATAACACCAGCTTCCAACGGTCACTTTGATTTTCATGTACCTTTACGATTGCTTTTGGGATTCGCTGAAGATTACAAACGGGTAATAATAAATGTCAAACAAGAATTAGTATTACTCAGATCTTCAACTAATAAGGACTTGATACTTGCAGACCCTGCAACTACGGAAGATAAACTGGAATGGCAACTACAGTTGGATAAAGTTGTTTGGAGAGTACCTCATGTAAGATTGGCTGATGAACATAGAATCCTATTATTGAGAAAGTTGAAATCTGACCGTGATATTGTGATGCCATTCCGAAGTTGGGAATTTCATGAATACCCTACACTACCTCAGACAGAACGACAAACATGGACCGTCAAGACATCAACTTACTTGGAACGAGCAAGGTACATAATACTCGGTTTTCAAACTAAGCGAAAAGATGTTATCACTGCAAATGCTGGTCAATTTGATCACTGTAAAATAAAGAATTGTAAAGTTTTCCTAAACTCTCAATTCTTTCCCTATGACAATTTGAATGTCATGTTCAGCAAAAAACGTTTTTCTATTTTATACGATATGTATGCAAGATTTCAATCGTCATATTATGGAAAGACTAATACACCACTATTATCACCTGACCAGTATTATTCCAAGGCTCCAATAATTGTAATCGATTGTTCAAAACAAAATGAATCGGTAAAATCATCAAGTGTGGATATAAAAATTGAAATGGAATTTGAAGAACCAGTAGCGGATGGAACTTCGGCATACTGTCTAATTCTACATGATAAAATAGTTACTTACACACCGCTGACCGGAATTGTGAAGAATGTACTTTAAGAAGAATTGTACAACAACTGCAACTTTTTGAGGTTAGAATTATCTGCTTTAATTTTTGAGGTTAGAATTTCATTTGTGAAAGACAAGTTCAAAACAAACAATTATGTAATTGTATAAATTTCAAGGATTTACGAAAAATATAAAAGCGAGAAAATAATTAGTAGAAACTTCATTCTATCTTCAACCGTCGTATGGGAAACATCATTCGCAAGATGAATTCTACTAACGGAGAAGAAAATACACCTCTAATGGATGATAATAGTTCAGATATAGAAAAACAAGTTGAACGAGAAATGGACGAGTTCCTAAAATTCAACAAACATAAGAAGAGAGAAGAAGAAAAAGCTGAAAAAGAAGTAAAAAGGAAGAAGGTTGAAGTTAACATTACAACCAATATTTTAACAGAAGTATTTCTTCGGATTATCTACCCAATTTCTTCATGCATGACAAAAAGTATATCAGTTGGAATTTTAAAATCAATGGATTATTCACCAATTGTTATTTTAAATCATGGAAACAAAATGGTTACTTTCAGTGAAATTACTTGGGAATCTCTCATGAAACATTTACATCTTTTGGAGTGCTATTTAAGTAACAACACATTTGGAAGAAGAACAAAATTAAGTTTATTGGAATCAAATATTGAAGTTGATATAGTAAAACATCGTGGAGGACAAATTGTTCGCTTCAGAGATTTAACTACACATAATGTTAAATTATATTTCACTAAAGAAGAATTTTATACTTTAAGTTGTACTACCGGTCCCGTCACCAGATATTTGAAACAACTAATATTTTCAAGTGCAATAATTAAAGACTATCTAATTGATACATTGGACAAAAAACCTTTTGTTCCAATTTTATACGGTCCCGTGGATACTTCAATCTTTAATAGAATACCTCAAGAAGTTGAAATGTGGAGACAATTAAACAACTATCACACCAATTTTAATATTGATGAAGTGGCACAAGAAGTGAAAGAAGAAGAACAATCCTGTCTGTTATAAACATCGGCTCATTCAATTTTTAAGTCAGTTGTTAGTAAGACTTCATCATGAATAAACGGGTTTCGTTTTCTAATGCGCCACATATAATGGAAGTTAAAAGAGGTATAATTGAATTTCAAGCTTTCCGAGGAAATGATGGTAATTTTATTATTAAAGAATTAGTAATCTTGGACATGAACACATCAGTAGTTTATCATTATTTGTTCAAACCTCCAGTACCATTTAATAGACTAACAACTAAAGCGAAAGTTACAAACAAATGGTTGAACAAACATTTTCACAACTTAAGATGGGATGAAGGTTTCATTAATTATAATATGATGCCGCACATTATGAATCATTATTGCAAAGAGTTTAAAATTATCTACACAAGGGGATTGGAAAAAGCAAATTGGATACAATCATTTACAAGCAACGAAGTGATTAATGCAATAATTGATAAAGATTTCCAATGCTACTTCAACGAACTTTGTATTTCATCAAAAAGTTTTAAACATCGAAGGTCGCAGTGCGCTTTAAAGAATGCCTACCGCTTGAATAATTTCCTTCAACAAACTGGTGGGGGTAGTGTCAGTGGTGGGGGTAGTGTCGATTATAAAAGTGAGAGCGCTACCATGACACAGCATGAGTATTACTCAAACCTCCGAAGAGACAACATCTCCGACGGACATTCTTATTAACAAGAAGATTAACAACAACATCAATATGGCATCACAGAACTTACTTCAAAGTTTAGTTGATCAGTTCAACGCTCATTCTAAATCATCAATTCTACCTACGAAGAAATGTTCTGAACTAAAAGAAGAAAAACACTACATCATTCATACTATTAAGAAAATGGAAACTTCAGTAGGTGATGCTATAAATTGCACTTTGAGCGAGGCACCTTATACAATTGGTGATGAAGCAAAATTTCAGATCTTCTTACCAAAGCGCTTCATACAACTACTTCAAAATGAAGATCTTCGTATAATTCAACCCGGCGCACTCTATTTGGTATCACATGGACCCAGTGGAAACAACTCTACTGAACTTACAATTCATGTAACACCTACTACTGATTAATTTGTACATAACATTGTAAATATTTCTTTGTATTTGTTTTTTCAATAAATATGATATAAAACAAAACAAAAAATAAAAATAAAAAAAGCAACATATTGTAATGTCTTTGTACATTACAATATGTTGCTTTTTTTAAAAATTCCACAGGATGACCTTGACCCAATTTTGTATAATTATAAAAGGGGAAATGTACTTGCAAAATTCATCAGTCTACTGCTACCTTTCATACCGTACACATCTCGCTCTTAATCCCTGAATATAAAACTGCAACATGTCCCTAAAGGTTAAGTGTGCATCTTATGATACCAACACCATAACTACTTTTGAACAACTTGAAGATTTAACTAACGAAATGCGAGTTTTACTTACCGGTGGTTATCACTTAACTGTTGATGTTAGTGCTACTAATACAAGGATGTTCACTAAAACAAAATATTGCGATGATGAAATATTTATTTCTACACAACCTACAACTTCTTCATCGCCAACTGGTCAACATAACATCAAGTTCCAAAAGTATTACCAATGTTGAATAACTTTTGACAGACAAAGCTACAACTAAAGAATCACATGATCAATGTGAGTTAATAAAAAGGATGTGATACTTGTATAAATAATCATTCGCTTCTTAGCTCTCACCACGACAAGACCTATTTAAGAAAATGTTGTACAGAATGATGATTCAACTTGGTGGAAAAATCTATGGAAAAGACTACAACACCATTGAACAAATGACCCAAGATTTAGATGTATTAACTAAAGAAGGATATCAAGCTAAATTAATTTTAAAATTTCCTGAAGTACATCCATTATCAACAGAAGAACTTGTTGCTATGGCTAAGGCGGAGAGAGAGAAAAAGTCTGAAGAAAACAAAGAGAAACAAACTTCCTAAATTTTAATAATCCTTACACTTGTAAGGTATAATTTTTTAAAACTCCATTTGGATGACCTTGAAATTACCCCTACCACTTTTCACAGTACATAAAACTCACTATTGAACACTATACACTCTTATTCTTTCACTGGACTCCGCAGCGTCAACATGGAAGAGCAAAAATACAAGTACAAACCTCGTTACTGTTGTGAACAACAGTGTACAGATTTAGGACCAATGATGGTGGATGGGTTAGCTTGTACTAAATGTGAATTCTTCGGATCTTGTTATTGCAAATGCAAAACAAAACAACTACCACCACCGGAATTGCGAACTTTCAAATTTTACAAATCAAGATATTTTCATACATGTTGTCCTCAAAGATGTTTCAAATTTCACCCTCTAGATCTTGCTCATTGTCAACGCACCAATTCTCATCAAGATGATTTTTGTACACATATGATAAAAAGATGTAAATACAGATCAGATTGGTATTCCGATCCTGTAGAACCATCAAGTGTGTAATTTCAGTTTTACACTCTTTTTTAAAACTTCATTTGGATGACCTTGAGATTTCCCCCCACCACTAGTTCTAATTTTTATATAATATTAAATCATTCCACTTCCAACACTCTAACTAACAACATGGAAAACAAATTTATCAAATTTGAACATATAATAACTGACAGGGAGGAGATGGAAGAATTGTTTCAAAACTTACTTTCTGTCATTGACGAATATCCTATAAGATGGTTCAGAATTGTAGTTCAATATTTAAATCCTGGTGAATTGTTTTCTTCATCAAGTGAAGAAGATGAAACAACTACTTCGGTTCAAATAATTGAATTAAAAGATGGAGAAGAAGAACTAAATGTTTTATTCAATCATAAGCTCAAGGTTCCCTATATAAAAGCCCCCTCCCTAGACAGCCCCCCTCCCTAGACGCCTGCTCAAGGTCACCATTATATAAGCCCCCTCCCTATGCGCCGATCCTCATTCCATCACCGACTCTCCAATAATGAACAACTCTCCATTGGCCCGAATGAATTCTAGTTTTGAAATAAACTCTAAAGAAGAGTTACAAGACATTTTTAATATTTTACAAGAACTTGTAGATAATTTTACAACCATCAAAATGAATTTGGAAATAACATACGATTGTCCTATTTGTGATAAGATTGAAAGTTCGGACGAAGACAGTTTACTAAATCTAACTCCTGCACCATCTGACACTACTGATGGTAATAATGAACAGCAAAATATTTCCCCCACCACTTCTTTGTAATTCTTCGTTCCCCCCACCACTTCTTTATTTAACTAACATTTCTCGCTTTCACTTCTCATTCCATCTTCAACTTTTGAACTATCAACATCACTTGTTTTAAAATTTCAAACACTACAAAATCATGATGAATATGATGGATGAAGTTCCCTTCATAACTAGAATGGAAGAGGATAAATTGAAATTGGAAATTAAACGATTGGAAATGGAACGAGAAAACCAACTCGAAATGTTACGTTTGTTCAAGCTTTTCAAATACATCATCTGGGGACTCTGCGTTTACCTTCTCATCGTCGTTGGTGTTTGCATTTACAACTCTGTAGTTCATCACAAAAGTTCAACTTGTTTAAACTCTGCTGTTGTACATTAATTATATGTTCACAAATAAAATTCAAAATTTACTTCAGCCTATCCCACTATCACCAACTAGTTCAACTTTGAACTATTTCTGGTAGTAGTTGGGTAGGCTTTTTTAAAACTTACTCTGAATGACCTTGACATACTTTCCAAGCCCCAGTTATAACTGTTAAATTTCAGTTTTAAATTAACTCTTAATTCATGCCCAATTCTACTTCAAATTCAGTGCATATGCTCTCGCCATCTGCACCCTGCAGCTGCCCTGGCAGCTGACACCATCTGACCCCTGCAGCTGCCCTGGCAGCTGACGTCACTTCCGGTTTAGAAGTGGCTTTTTCCCACTACTACCGTCTATCTATTATCCGTAAACAGAGGACAAATGAAACAATATATACAGCGTACAAACTGATTAATTTAACAGAATCATTAATTAATCGCCCAAAGAACGAAGGCAGCTGAGTCCAGATTTCAACCATCAAAAAGCTTCTAACCTCAGGATCGAACTGGCAACAATTTACATTTGATCTCTTGTAAATTTCTCAGTTTTAAGTTTGATAAGTTTACAGTTATCTCTTAAATTGAATAGGATTTCATGAGTTTGATAACTTCACCTCTCAGTTTGGAGCGCATCTGATCGATGGTGTTGTCATCGTCCACTTCCGCGGCCAAGTAGTGTCCTGTAGCAAGATGTTTGAAGCGGAACAGAGAGTTCCAGTGGCCGGCGCCGCCCCTGCATGGATCGTGCTGCACCACCTGACAAAGCAAACACACAGCATGTTAGCTCATCTAGCCATGTTTTCACAAAACTGGCATAAAAGAACACTAATTATTATAAAAATACTATGTTACTTAAGTAAAATTGGTCCTTTAAATAAAGCTTTATTTAATAAATATATAATAGCAACATCTGAGAAAGATTGATGATGAGTACAAAGTTATTAAAAACTTCAATTTATTTATTCAATTTATTTTATGGACGTTAAAGAATATTTTTAAATCAGTTTACATGCCAGTTCGTTCGTTTTTTTATTCAGGTTGCCAGTTAAAATTTGCATAAATTGATGCAATAAATGCACAATTTTAAGTAAGTGGTATAAAAATGGATGTTTTTGCTCCCTAGCTACGAAGTTTGATTTGATTTAACTAACAATAATACTACATTTTGCGGCAATTTTAAGTATTTTTTACAAGATTTTATATAGGCAAATATAAATTTTATTTGCTTTTAATCTCCTAGCCGCAGAATTGTTTGGTAGAGGAAAGCGGGATCAGAACATTAAGATATAATCCTATGTTGCAAAAAATTCTGTGGTTTCTAGGTTTAGATTAAGATAAGAGTTTTGTACCATTTGGTGACACATAATGCACTGATTCTGCTTACCAATGTAAGTAAATTCCATAGCTGGGAAAATCCAGCCTAAAAAAGTTGCAGTCACATCCGTAAGTTGTTATACTCACTTCGACCTCCCAGAGGGCCTTGCTGCTGGTTGCAGATGTAGCTGATGTTCTTCCCGTTGTCCGCAAGAACACGTGTTGCTTCTTCCTGTGTTCATCCATCGTTAGAAACTTTTCTTGTTCTGCATGGAATAACCGTACAACATCGCCACCTTTGAGTATATCTTCTGAATTTTCTTTGTGCTCCAAAAATAACGTCACTTTCCATGGCGTACTTGTGTTCACTACATTCACCTAAACAAATTTATTTTTAGTCCATTGGTGATCTAGAAACAGAACAATATAAGTAAAAATAGTTGAGGTTACTTTCCAAATCTTTGTGAGGTTTCAGGTAAAGCTGAAGTTTTTTAACTGAAGTACCATCAGCTGACCTGATTTGTCTCACCTTAATCTATATATTCTATTTTTCTTGTAGTGTACTGTAACAGTTGTAGTTTTAGTATGTCCATTGTATTTTATATGATTTTGTAATGGATTTAAAGCTTTACTCCCTACATTATTCTTCACTCCAATTAATTTACTATTGTATATTAAAGTTTCTATATCTTCAAATCAAATCAAATCTTCCAAACTAACTAGTTGATTACCTCTTCAAAAATAGAGAATGACACCTGTTGGTTGCCGAAACAGCGAATCTCGTGCACCACAGCCAGCTCTGTTTCATTACAGTTTTTTTTTTACATCCAAACTGGCTGTCCACCACATTAGTTCTTGTGAAGAAGAGCCGAAACTACCTACTATACAAGATGTAATAAACTTCGTCTTTGTAGGAATGATTCTCAACTGACTGTTTACCTCTTTGCAGCCGAGGTTGTCGGGCAGTTCGTAGTTGGCTGCTACGTGCAGCACCTGCTGCCCCGCGTTGACTGGGTTCATGATCACCTTGTCCCCCACCACCACGTTGTCCCCATTGGACCGCAGCTTGTAGTATGGCAGGATGTAGAACCATGAGCCTTCGTTGCCATTGGCGTCCAGGTAGACCCTCATCGCATTCTTCTCCAGTAGTGCGGGAAGTCGCTTGTTCACTGTCAGGTACTTGTTTGATTTGAGGTGAAGAAGCTGGAAGAATGACAAGTGTTTTTTCAGCTTTTTACAAGTACAATACTTAGCCAGACCTTAATTTTTAAGATACAGTAGATTTATCAAGTTAATACACTCATTTAATGGGTCCTAAACTTATATCCTATTGAATTTTAAAAATATAAATGATAAGAGGGCTGAATAAAATTTAATTGAGTGATAAAAAAATTAACTTAACCATAGCCACCAACAATGATAGTTTTTTTAGAGTTCCAAAAGTTGGAGAAGAGAAGAGAAGGTAAGAACAAAATTCATTCATATCGGGAGAATTGATGTTAATATTATATCTCCTGGAGGGTAAAATCTTTAGATCAAAGACCCAGCTTGAGAAATATATATCTGAAAAAAAATTTGAAACTAAAAATTGAGGATTTTAATTTTTGAACCAAAAAACTGCAACTTGTTAACCAATTGTCAAATGAGGGAGGCCTAGTTCCTATAAACAACCTACTAGTTTACAATGATGATCCTGCTCAGGTATCATTAACAGAAAATAAACAAACAAATCAAACTGTGGACTTGTTTGGTGTAAATGGTCCAAAAGTGAACAAAACAGAAGTAGTATTCAGCACCAAGAAGTTTTGAATATCTGTTCCCCTGAGAATAACACCTTTCTCCAAAAAAGTAATAACATAACTACACAGACCGAGGGTAAAATTTTTTTGTGTATGGAACTACTAAGTAATGATTGGGTCAGTGACGACTCTATCCAAATGTATTTTAATATGATTAATGGGTCAAATTTACTAAGTGATGACAAACTCTTAATAAGCCCATCAGTAAGCCAAGCCATTAGGTGTATGGATGATACCGACCAAATTTTTGGGTCCTTCGACTTAAAGAATAAATCGTACATAATAATTCCAGTAAATGATGGAGTGGCATCTGACTTTGGACCATCTGGTTCACACTGGAGTCTCTTGTTTTACTCAAAATATGACAACTGTTTTTACTATTTTGTTTCAGTGAAGAATTATAACCTCCAGCATGCAAATACTATTCGTTTGAAGTTTGCAAAGCATTTGGTCCCAACAGTGATTTAGTTAATAACCTAAATATTGTCAACTGTCCTCAGCAAACTAACAACGTTGATTGTGCAATTTATCTCTTGCTATTCTGTGACTGGTTGATTACTCTCACTGCTGAAAGTGAATCCTCTGTTTCTTCCAAAATAGTAGCCTGCTGTCAGCACTTAATGATAAGTTTTAAGTCAGAAGATGTTTTGTTGAAGAGAGCAGCAATGGCATACTTTGTATACAGTGATTAAAACTGCAACATGTCAAGTGATGAATTGAAAAAATTGATTTTTTATCCGCTTTCATTTAAAAATAAAATGCATGTTGATCATAGTAAAAATAAGCATACAGTAAGGGACAGTTGTGCACATAAAGAAAAGGTGGTATTGAGTAATCAATATACACATTATGAACATTTTAATGAGAAGAAATCAAAATGGATTACTTGTAAGCCTAAAAACAACATGAGCAGCAAGAATCAGAAAGCAGTAGGCTCCCCCACCATTGTGGTGACGAATAAATTTGCTGCCCTCAGTGATCTTCAGAATGATGATGACCCACAAATATTGTCAGAAGGTACAGACTTTTATAAAACGATTAAAAAACTACTAAACAACAGGAAAAACATTAGTAAATGACTTTTTCTCCTCTTCAGAATCTCAATGTGTGAATATCAAGGGAAAACGAAACCATAGCAAAAACAAAGTTATGGATTGTCCTACAATAACAGCCACCCTGTGCACAGACAGCCAGAGGAGTGGTTTCTGCAAAATTTGAGAATTTGAGCTGCGGGAAAATCAAATCTTTTGGATATGTGCAAGCCAACGCAAACCTCATCAGAGTGGACTCTGCACTCTCATGTAGTGGTGATGCAGTAATACTGTTGGCAGGCACTAATGACAGTCTAGATAACAATCTACAGGAAATATACTCAACACTTGAAGATAAACTAAACTCACTAAGTGAAACTAGACCGGTTCTTATTTTCATTGTACCAACTAGACACGACAAGTCCATTAATCATGTAGGAGAGTGTTAAATAATTATATAGCAGAGTTAGTCAAAAGAATTAAAGAATTGATCATGTTTATTTAATCTATCATGCTTAAAGAGGTTTCATCATACGAGAAAGGGGCTTCATTTGAATAATAGGAGTAGATTGAAACTAGCACATCTCATTATAAATTCCATTAAACTGCATACATTTTGTAATGATCATGCTGCTGATTGTGAGACCACTTCAATCACTGATGAGAGGGAAAAGGTTTTCTACTCCCCATCCCTGTCCAGCATTGACTTTGAAAATACAATCACAGTTGTGGAAATGGATATGGAGGATGTAATTATAAAATATCAAAACAACAAGGATGTGGCATTTACCCACACCATCTCAGCAGACCTTGGCTGCTCGAGAAACATGAGTGCTGGTGTGGTAGTAAAATTTAAGAAAATGTTTGGGAGACATAAAATTACAGACCGTTTGAATAATCTGTTTGATATCTTGCCTACCAGAAAACTCAGGGAGGTGCAAGTGTTTACAGCTTCATTACAAGACCTAAATTTAACGGTAAACCTACAATATTAGACTATGATACTGCCTTTTTACACCTAGCTGAAGATTTTAAAGCCAAAGGATTAAAAAAATTAGTCTGCTCAGCCATGAGCTGTGTCAGAGATCACATTTCTATTAATGATTTTGTTAAAAACATATCATCCTTTAAAACAATAACAGGATCTACAGTTGAAATAATTAGCTATAATAAAAAATCTTCAAGAACACTATGGAATGGCATGAATCACAGTTATTTCATTAAACACTTGCGTCGCCGAATCATGATTTAAAATCTACAGCAGACATCATTCATCAGTACCTTGGACTTTACATCAATGGTGAAAAATGAAACTGGAAAGGATATAACACCTCTACCATCAACCATCAACCAGAAATCGCCATCAACAAGTCATCAGAGAAGTCCAACTACTTCTCCTCAACATCAACCAAGGAGAATGTCAACCAGCCCAGCCGAGAGCAGTGAAGTGGTCAATCTGTGTTCCAGTGATGTGAGTGAGGGTGGGGCAGTGCAAAGTGGGTCTGATTCCACACCGTCTTGTCAATCAATTTTTTTTAGGAACTCCAGATCACTGGCCTCCCATTATATTGAGCTAGTAAATAGCCCACTCTAACAAAAGCTAAAATTAAATCGAAAACAACTAAAAGAGATAGCAGCTTGAATATTTTCCATCAGAATATCAACCATTTCTCATCTAAAAAAGAGGTATTATAAATAGTTCTTGATTAACTGAACCCAAATTTGGTAGTACTAAGTGAACATAAATTGAAAATCAATGAAATTAGATTTGTTAAAATTAATAACTGTACTGTGATATTCAGTTATTGTCGTCAAACTTGTGGAGGTGGAGGAGTTATAATTTTTAGCCTTGACTCTGGACCAATTAAAGTTAAAGAAATCAATATACCTCAAATAAATCATTTATGTACAGAGAAAGAATTTGAATGTTCCACAGTTGTATGTAAAGCTTTTAAATTTACTTTTGTTTTAGTTAGTTTGTATGGAACACCAGGCACAGCTTATGACACTCCTTTTTTAAGCAAACTTGATTTAGTAGGTTAGTAGTACTTAGTAGGTTAAACGAAATGTATGAAAATATAGTTTTAGCTGGTGATATAAATATTGATGCACTAAATTATTCTAAAAAGAGCTTTATTAGATTATGAAATATTTTAACCCAGCATAGAATGAAATATCTTGTAAATTTTCCAACCAGGGTAACTTGTGAATCTGAAAGTGCTATTGACAACATTATTACTAATGTACCAAATGAAATGCTGATAATTGAAGGTTTGATTACAGAATTAAGTGATCATGATGCCCAGTTCCTAAAAATTAATACAAAAAGCGATAACGTATCTGTAAGTAAAATCACTGCCATGAGTAGAAAATTTACAAAGGATAATATTGACTTATTTAAAAACATGTTATCAAATGAGACTTGGACCGATGTATAAAACTCCACTGTAGAGAATAAGTATGATGTATTTCATAACATTTTTATGTTTTATTTCAATTTATGTTTTCCTTTAATTAAAAGTAGAGTCAATGTTGCAAAGGAAAGGTGGATAACTCCTGAATTAATAAAAGAGAAAAATTATATTGGAAACTTAAGCCAAACTGCTAGATTTACAAAGAATGCAGGAATTAAGAAATTACTCAAGCAGAAAAAAAACCTCACTATAAAAATGTATTGGAAACAAAAAAAGAGTACATTGAGAATCAAATTAATAAATCTGATAATAGTAGTAAGTCTACCAGGAAAGTAGTTAACAAAGAAATTAGAAATGGTGATAATGTTAAAATATTTTGTAAAACAATTCTTTCCTCAGTTAGGTATACTTACAATCTATGGTCTATATACTTTGGAAACAGTCATTTTTGTAAAGGCCAGCGTACACAGCAACAGACGGACATATGCATGAGGATGTTTACAGTCAACGCACATAACCACAAACGGATGGGGGATGATCAGCTGCTAGTCTCAGTGCTGCTAGAATGCGCGATATAAAATGTAGGCATACAGACGTTCAGAAAATCGGCCTCGGAGCGATTCTAAATATCTGCATGCAGACGTTGGCAGACACGCAGACAGATGGACGTCTGTGTGGGTTACAACATTTAATAACCTGGGATTTCCCTCCGTCCGTCTGCACACGTCTGTCTGTTGCTGTGTGCGCCGGCCTTAAGGTATGATGGTGACAGGTTACCTAAATTGGGATCAAGTCATAATTACAACACCAGAAATAAAAATCAGCTAGCAACGCAGAAACATTCAATGCAATTACATTTTAAGAAACCCAGATCTGTAGGCATAAAGCCGGGTTTACACGATGCCAGTAGGTGAGACAATTGTCTTTGGACAATTGTCATCACGTGGGAGACAATTGTCGGAGGCCAGTCAAGTTGATCGTGAAGCTGTTTACACAGGGCCAACTATTGCCACGGCAGTTGACTGCGAAACAGGGCGTGCATCAACTGCGCGAAACGCTCCATAGGACGATCAGAGACCTGCATTAACTGCGCGAAGTCGGGGGTCTATTTCAGTATCATATTTTAAGACAACATAGGGTTTTAATACATGGTGTATTTGCAAATTAGATAATTTTACATTAGATTAAAAATAATGTAAAATTATTACATTATTAATCCCATTATTCAGTAAAAAATATGTTTATTACTTTTTTTGTTGACTTATTTCCTGTTGAAAAGCCTAGTAGGCCGCTTGTCAATACCATCTGCCTTCTTCTTGAGGATAAATCTTTTGATGGGAAATATGTTCACCTGATGAAACGGAGTAGTTTCATGGTTATGCTCATTTCCTTACGGGTGGATACATTTTTGTATTTTAATTTAAATCTAGTTCCCATACGGACGATATATTATCATACTCTGACAATTTTTAAAACTCTTTGGAACCTGTATCCGGGGGCCTTAACTATTAAATTTTATACTCTTTCGCTGATAAATTTCTCCGTGAAAAATATAGATCTAAAATCATTCCACTATTTTACAAAACAAATAACTAAATATTTACAAATCACAACTTTCAAAAAACATATAGGATATTTAAGAACAATCCAAGGCAACGTGGGCGATGTTTTCCCTTTAAAAACTACACCGTAACGAACCGAAATAACCAATAAAATAACATGGGGAGTGGAGTTAAGAAAATCACTTAAATATTTACGAATACTAATACCAAATCAAGAGTTTGACCACACTTTGTGGGACATTGGGATGAACCTGTAAACTAGGAGATTTGCCGCCAACTACTGTATACCTGGCTCGGGCTTCGCGCAGTTGATGCACATTTTTGGGGGACCCTTTTCAGTTTTCGCGAAGTTGATGCAAATCGAAGGAATTTTTCGCGCAGTTGATGTGCGACCGAAACATGGCCGAGTGATCGTCGTCTGTCGTGTCCCGCGAGGACCTAAAACTAATGTTTAATGATCTGTGTCGGGAATTTATCAGTGAGTCTTGCAATGTGCTAGAAGAGGAGTTAAATAAGAAGAGGGAGTGGACAAGGAGGTGGCTTTTAAAAAGAGACAGTCACGGTGCGTCATCTCTATTGATAAGGGAACTGCGGATGGAAGATCCGTTGGAATATAAAGCATGTTTAAGGATGAGTCAAGAGAGTTTTGATGAACTTTTACAGATGGTTGAAAGTAAAATATCCAAAGAGGATTTAATAAGAAAAGCATTGTCACCCAAGCTAAAATTGAAAGTGACGCTTTCATTCCTTGCTACATAAACAAAACAACACACCTGTATGTCCCAACTGACGCAAGGGAACTAGGGAACTGGCAAAAACCAAGACAGCGCTACTGGCCTATCCGTTCACACGGCGCCAATTGTCGCGACAACTGAAATTCTCAGTGGTGGGGGGTCTCGCTGGGCCCAGCTCGTTGGCATCAGTCTACTCCCGGAGACAACTGAGTTTCGGGGCAATTGGGAGGGCAGTTGGCAAGGCAATTGGCCTGAAGTGTTTACACGAAGGCAATAATTTCATGCCAATCAGTTGTCTTTTGACAATTGTCTCACCTACTGGCATCGTGTAAACCCGGCTTAAGGTTCTTGAACCAACTTCCTAAAGATCTGATTTCTATAGAAAAAAACATTAAGTTAAAAAAAGCATTTAAAAAAATTTTTAATACAAAAATCTTTATATTCATTTGAAGAACTTCCTTCAGACAATTCTTATTATTAGTTATTATTTTTCTTTACTTTTCACATTGGGAGATGCCATTCTACATTTGTATGATTTCATGTAACAGTTATGTATATGTAATTGTACAAATTTTATGAATAAAGTTGATTTGAATTGAATTGAACCCTAAATTCCGGTCACTTCCGGACCGGACCCTCTCTGATTTCTAAGTGGCTGCATTAACCGGCAGTTCATCAAACATAAACCTATATTAATGTGCATTTCAAAATTGAACCGTTATACTGTGTTATTAACAATGTAGGGTATTGTACGCAAGCAATTGAATTCTTTGTTAAAGATTTTAAAAATCATGATTTACTCGCTCATACATTTAATATAATGACAATTAGGCAATCGAAAAGTCGCTAGTGGTGAAACCGAAATCGCTGTCTGGGAAATGATTCGCAAATATAGCTTAGAAACAAATACAGATTAGAAACAAACAAAGATAAATTCAAACATAAATTGAAATTATATTTAATCGACAAACCCATTTACTCAATTGAAGAGTTTTATGAATAAAAGTTAATGTTATAGTAGGATTCACGAAAATAGTCCGATGAGAGTCGATGCATTGTTGCCAGATTTATTCTAAAATACAATTTTATGCCACATTACACATGGTAAACATAAACACAAAATGACAACATTGCAGGGCGAGAGGGGGTGAGGGGGGAAACAGCTGTTAAAATTTCCATCGGACTATTTTCGTGCATCTTACTATAGTGAGTTTTTATAGTTTTATCTGTTTTGATTTTGTATCAATTTTGTTTTATTTATTTTGATGCCATTTCTTGTATATCATATGTACAAAGAAAAATAAAGTTGATTGATTGATTGATTGAGCTCATGATCTTGTATTATGGTCATTTTCACCTATGCTATAAATCTATTAAGTTGATTTATTAAGCTATTAATGCCTGTTATATTTAAGATCTCAATTAGAAAATATAGAATAGGTGATAGGAGGGATATACACAGTCATGACACACAAAATAATAAATTTGCCTCAAATTAGAATAGCTAAGACTGATAAAAGACCATTAATATAGAGGTGAATTATTAAACAAGTTACCATTAAAAATGAGATTACTTAATGATAAGGATTTAGATTTAAATATTAACTTCTATGTATGCACCCATTTTATTCTGTGAAAGAGTTTATGTCAAAATCTTGGACTCCATTGGATTTTTGATTAGGGTAATATAAATTGAAAAGTATATTTGCATTTGACGTGACATTGTATTTAATTGAAATATTGACTGGCTGAATAAATTCTTATTCAACTATTTAGTCAATTTACCAACATACCTGAATGACGTGGCCATACTGAACAACCATTCCAAGAAGTTTCTTGTTTTCCGATTCATTTTGTTTTTTCTCGATCTCCGCAGCATGCTATAATTATAAATAACAATAATAGTCAATTTGTCAGAAACAACTCCAGTACACTCCTGATTATCTGAAGACTTCGACACCGAGGCTTTCTCATGAGGATGACCTAATTTGACATCTAAGGCCATTATTACAAACAACTAATAAATCTTAATCTTAAACTTGAAGGACCAATAGTCTATGTGGATGAGGCAAAATAAGGCAAGAAGAGGTCTGTCAATCTCTTAAAAAAAAAGTATCTAAGTATGTATATACAAAGTTAAGAATATTAATTTGCTAGTTACAAAAACCAGAATTTACTAAAGACAATAAAGAATTGAGGAAATGTTATTTTCTAAATTAAATCACAATTAGTTTTGTAAGTTTGTAAGGAAGAGCCTTTTGGCTGATTGGGTAAACAAAACAGGAGAAAGGATTCAGCTAGCTTACCTGAGAAGATTGTGTTCAGGCAACATATAGATACACATAAAAATACACATTTTTCACTAATATTTCGTCCCTATGGAGGACTTCTTCAGAGTCATGCTCTGAGGACTTCTTCAGAGTCATAGACTCTGAAGAAGTCCTCCATAGGGATGAAATATTAGTGAAAAATGTGTATTTTTATGTGTATCTATATGCTGCCTGAACACAATCTTCTCAGGTAAGCTAGCTGAATCCTTTCTCCTGTTTTGTTTACCCAATTAATTTTGTAAAGCTCTCCTATGCTTTGTTATGAAAAACCATAAGAGCTTAAAAATATAAGCAATTTAGTAGTTTGAATTTTTGACACAGCTTAACTGGTTACAGAGAAAGTCCAAAAATATGTTTTCAATGTACAGTATATTTTATGGGAAATCGGCAAAACCCTTTATCTCGCTTATTTATAAAATTAGTATGTACATCTACTATGCAGGGTTTAATTTATATTTGCTTACAACACCCACATAGTGGAAAATCTACATTTCCTCATTCCCATGGTTTTTATGAGAAAAATCAAAATATAAAAAATTCCATTAAAATTCGCTGTGTGCGGAGATCTACTGCTATGGAGGTATTAAATACATAACTTACATGTAGTCGCTTGAGCAGGACAGCATCAGTTGTAGAGCTTGCATTTTGTTTGGCAGCTTTCCAGAACTGTTTCTGGGCTGAATATCTGTTCATGGGACATATCTTGAACAGACAGTCTGCAAAATAAAATTTTGATTTCAAGCATTATTATTAATGTTAAATAATAAAGATACAAGTGTAACAATAAAGCTTCAGGGTAAATAAATTATGGTGAATAACTTATCTCATCGATTAGAGGATCGAGAATATAATCCCATATCCAGGTGGAAAGAATACATAAAACATAAGAAAGTTAAGACACTTCAAACCTGAATGAAACAAAAACAGTCTTAACCTAATTACAGTTATATTCATAAATACTGTTTACTAGTTTCAGAATCCCGTAGTAAAACTTGAATGATAAATAATGAAACACACATAACAAAATGTTTAGTAAAATAACTTATAAGTAAGTTATTTATGTATAAATAACCATATTATAACTAATTTGAATGATAAGTTAAGGAAATGGGAGATAGTAAGGTTTACCTCAAGGACAAAGGTTGTACATTAAAATTGTAGAAGTTTTCCTTGTGGCTGAATTCCACGGTGTGTATAAAACTGAAAAAGCATACGGTAACCCATACTAGTCCCAACATTTTTTAAAGTAAAAAATTAAAGACTTTTCAAGGAAATAATTTTATGTAAAAATTTTGCTAAATATAAAAATGTTACAAAATTTTCACCACGTATTTAACAGGTAGCCACCTCAATACAATAAAATTTATCAATGGTGTAAGAAGTTTGTGGGAACGTGAATGGACAAGTTCCCCAAACAGAATCCTCCAAATCCACAACTCTGAACACTCTGTTTGGTGTTTGCTAACAACAGAATACCCTTTGGATATACTGTATATATTGTGCTATAGATTTTGTGGTAGTCAAATGCATTAAAACTCAGTAATCAATAAACTTTAAACGATTAATGTTATGTACAGTAAAACAAGTGTTAAAAATCTTTTATTCATCTATTTTCAAAATAAAATTATGTCTAGTTGTCTGTTACATGTATTTTATATGTCCTCTTTCAATTTGAAATGTCCTACACTATAGTATCAACAAAAAACATTGTAGAACTGAACTTGATACAAAAAATTTGAAATTCCATTCCTTCAAACTTTGCAATCCAAGATCACAAGTGCATAAAGTGTTTTTAAAAATCTAACCTCCTTTTTAACACTTTTAGTGGAAGTGACACATTTTGTATTATCTACCCAAAAGTGCCAGGTAATTTATTGAAGTATGACCCAATAGTAAAAGACAGTTTTATGTTTTGGGGTTAAAAATATTGAAAATTGATTTATATATATATATATATATATATATATATATATATATATATATATATATATATATATATATAAAACAAACGATATATTGACTCTCACATCTTTGACTCAATGTTGTTATATGGAAGAAAAAGATTAAGAGTACTCGTTCGATTGATTGAGGACTTATCAATCCAAGCATCAGGCCGGTGAGATCGGCCACTGGCAGTTCTCACATCAAAGTACAGAGCCGATTACATTGGCTTCTGACAGTTCATGTAATGGAATAATGAGCAGATCTTCGGCTTCTGTCAGCCAAAAGGGTTAATGTTGAACAGAACAAATTGGTATTATCATGGTGAGTCTGCCCCAAAAGGATTTAGAGACTCAGCGTTCTCAAGATCTATATGAAACTACGAGCCATAATGAATATTGATAATAACCTATTTTGCAATGTTTCACTGCCGCATCAGTGACAAATTCATCTTGCGGGGCTCTGCCCCCACCTCCGAGAGAGTCCTACTTTTGCGTTAAGAATAATGACATAACTTAGCAGGAGCGAGTACTGCAGCGAGTACTGCTCTCTTTGAACAATTAGGCATTGTAATTTTTCAAAGTGTTTATTGTCAGTTCAAACTAATTTTCTCCAAATAAAACACCAATCAACATGGCCAATTACTTAGAGAACAGTGGCACAATTTCTACTTAAGAGTCAGCAGTACCTGCACCATCTTGGATTTTTAGTTCCATAAGAACAATGTTAAATTCAAAACATTACTGTTGTCTTTGAAACACTGTATCTCGATAATCTTGCATCGGATTTGCATGAAAGTTGAATGGAATGGAGGAGTGCATGACGAGGATAGATTAGCAATAAACTTACTAATTGTTTTAAAAGTGGTTTAAAAATTGTGTTAAATATATCATACAAAGTGGTGTTATATTTTATTCGTTATTTGAATGGATAATTGTTTTAAATTAATTTTCTATCACGTCAAGCACTAGATACTATGGTAACATTTGAAATGACATAAAGTTTGAAATTTTCCAACGAAAAACAAACTCACAATAATGTTTCATATTTAACATTGCTCTTTGAGACAAACGACCAAGATGGTGCAGGTACTGCAGACTCTTTAAGATGTAAGGAAAACAGACTTAGGCTAAGTAAAACCAAAGACATCTACCCAGTGCCAGCATATAAGGCTTTAAGATGCTGGTTGGTAATATAAAATAACTAATAAATATTAAAATGAAACAAAATAACTGGCTAGAGTAGTGTTTATTCAACTGTTAGTGGTATAGAGTTGTGGTATTCAAGGAGGTATTCAATTTTAAGAATTTGTTCAAACAAATTAACAAAAAGGTTAAACTGTCTAGGGTACAATGTACAGTACACTCTCGTTCATCGAACTCGGCGACATCGGAACTCCGCTTCATCGGAACTGAATATCTGGATATTATTAATTTTTTTTCTTACGAAATAAATAATTTGTCCGTTTCAGTGCCTTCAATTTCCATTCGTACTATCCACACAACAGTGAAGTATCAAATTTTGGATCAAACGTCATCAGGCGTTTTCCATAATCCCTACCCATCGATATGATTTACGAGGACGTGAAGTATTCGCACAAAAATAGAAAGAAGAAAAGGTGCAGGAAGTGAACATCCGCTTCGACCGCTTCCCAAACTGTCAAGCAGTCTGTCTCGCGTCACGACTGTACCTGTGTTATATGGAAGTCAGTTGACTGCTGGAATATGAGTGGAATATGAATATGAAATATGAGAATAAATATTTTGGATCTTTATTTCATGCGTTGTTTTTATTCCTACAGGTTCATTGTTACCATGTTCAAAGTTTGAGTGCCTTATTTTCATAAAATCTCTTGTGTTATCTTAAAAACAAGAGTGAATACAATCACGATAGGTCACCGTACGTGCGGAAATGATGACTCATGACGGACTCCGCTTCATTGGAATTTTTTGACATCCGAACCGGCCGTCCGCCACATTAATTCCGATGAACGAGAGTGTACTGTATAATATTAATGTTACCCTAATTGTGGAAAAGTAAAGCTGTAAATATTAGTTTATTGTTTCGTTATGTAGCAAGATCATCCAGACTATCGCTCGGAAACTTTAGTAGGCTGGTAATAGTAATGTACCTTGAATCTACATTTCTTTCATACGTCTATCTACACCAGTGGCATTTT
Organism: Neoaliturus tenellus; assembly: GCA_030545055.2. Lineage (NCBI taxonomy): Eukaryota > Metazoa > Arthropoda > Insecta > Hemiptera > Cicadellidae > Neoaliturus > Neoaliturus tenellus. Next base: position 61,174,946 of record CM061535.1, on the reverse strand, counting down.
TTTACTTTTTGACTTGGAACGGTCCAAACCCCAGTCTTGTTACTATCTAACATCGATCAGTTGTTAGAAAGCATCATTAATTAATAGCCCAATGACAAATGGCAACTGGGTCCGGAATCGTACATTGTATGTACTCTGTGGCACCCTTAGATAATTCAGAATCTCAGGCAAGATGTACATTTGCAAATAAAATATACCAGGCCCAACATCAAATGTGAGGGATTACTTACCCCGAAATTTCTTTGGTGGATTGCTGAGATCCCCAGCCTCTGGGCAGACCACTGTCCGATCATCCACAAGGCTGTCAACAATTAAAGTTAAACCAACATCCAAATCTGCACCATCAGGAAGAGAAAAGATAACACTAACAGAAAAGCTCTGACTGCTAACAAGCTTTGTGAGTTATGCATGCAGCATGCTTTGGTGAAGGAGCGAATTTCAAAATAATAAAAAATTGTGTCAAGAAATTGGACCATTCTCATGGTGGGGCATTTTTTAAATTTTTAACCCATAAACTCAAAATGTTGATGAAACAAGTCCAAAAAGGGGGTTTACGGATTTTATTGAATAGAGGGAAAGTTACCAAAATAAAGGTGTGTGCCAAATTTAAAGTAAACCAGGCAACAATTACCCCTGTTCTGAAAAAAAACTCTAAATGTGTTCAGGGGGTTCAAATATGAATTTATATAATCGCTGGTCCCGGGCTTGAATCTCACTGCGAAGCTCATGCTGATAGATCACTTTCCTACAGCTGAATTAACATTATCCCTTATAAGGGTAAAAGCAATAAGGTGGATAAGCAATCCCAGGCTAGTGTCCGAAAGTGAAAGGGGAGTATTTTTCGTGGATGGTCTAATGCCTTTTTGTAGGAGTCCCACACTACAGGTTGGCCACCTGAGTGCGTAAAAGCATTATTTCTCCTATACCAACCCTTCGCACGTGTCGCCGTTGCGCACTCCGTGTTACCGGTACCAATGTAAAAGTGTTCATTGAATGTTTATTTCAGTGTTTTTTGTCCGTGTCCGTATCGTCGTATGTAATGTGTAATGTGTTAAATGTTCTCAAATTGTGTTTTTATCACCTGACTAATCCGACTGAAATGAAAACTTGACCCTGTATTTTAACCTGATGAAGATCCCTGCGGATCGAAACTGCAGTAGTGCAAACTACAGAAAGGATTACTCAACAGTTGAGGTATATAAACCATTTTTATTTAACTTAAGTAATCCGGTTGGCTAACATCATGAAAACATACTTTTGATTAAGCTTTTCAATTTTTCTTTACAAACCGAATTAAATGATTTTCTTTGAGGCCACAGTCTACAAACTTCATGATCTAACTTAAGGTTTATAAATACTCTAGAAAAAAAAAACTCAAAAAGTATTATCACATTTAATATTACACACCAATCAATCATCACAGTTAGCATCCGCTTACTCAAACAAGCTAATTAATCCTTCTAGAAATTTTGATGTAGGCCTACTTAACTTAAATCAAAACAAAGTCGTATAATATTAACTACCTAATAAAATATTCTAGGAATATAATTTAACACCTTATTACTTTGCATGAAAATTACACATAACAAAGACAGTGAGACAGCAAACGTTATTTGGTAACGCATGAGCAAACAGCTGTCATTCCTCTAGACCAACCCTTCGTACGAGTCGCCGTCGCGCACTCCGTGTTACCGGTACCGGTGTAAAAATGTTCATTGACTGTTTGTTTAAGTGTTTTTCGTCCATGTCCGTATCGTTGTATGTATGTGTAGTGTATTAAATGTTCTCAAATTGTGTTTTTATCACCTGACGAATCCGATTGAAATGAAATCTTGACCCTGTATTTTAATCTGATGAAGATCCCCTGTGGATCGAAACTGCAGTGGTATAAACTACAGAAAGGATTACTCGACAGTTGAGGTATATAAACCATTTTTAATTAAGTATGTTTTAAGTGACATTAACAACCAGGAAGACTCACCCGAGGGTACTGAGGAATCCGCAGACATTTCCTTCTGCGAATAATGAGACTATATCCCCCAAATGTAGGAAACTTGCAGTCTCTCCCATGGTTTTCACGTCATTACATTACCTGCAATTTACATTCATCATAATAAATCTTAATTGGGACCCCGGATTGAGCCTTCAACTAAATACTAGTCATGAATTTATGAGCTATGAGGAAAAAAAACTTAAAATTATAAGTTGCATGAGCCAGCTAGAGAAAACTGTTGACACTTTTGATGTTCTTGAAAATATCCTGTCTTGAAGAGGATAACCGGGATATCCAAAGATAAGAAAATCTGATCGTCACTGATATTTCATAATCGACCATTTTTTAGAGAAAAATTTAAGCAAAGTTTATTGGTTTGCCGTCTGCTAAAAAAGGTACAAATGTATGAAATATAGTATGGAAAAAAACCATGGCAATGTTTCAAGTCTGCCAATAAGATATGTACAGGTTGTTGAGCCAAACTTTGATTCAATATTAAATATCTTCATTGTTTTTTGTAGATAACATGCAATAAATAGCATGTAATTATTGAAAATACAAATGGGGAATGACAAAAGACCAGTCATGTGGCTGTGGAGTGGAGTTCCATACTATGTCTCACATAGTCAATGAGTGCCCTTTGAGTGCTTTCTCCGAACGATTGATTGGGCTGCATTGTGCAAGTGAAGCTGGGCTGCAATGGCTTAGCGCCCCGGATTTAGCTTTATAAAGATAGATCATAAATGTTTTTTTTTTATTTAGTTTTAAATGTACTGACGCAGGTGCTATGCACTGCAGAGTATCTTTTATATTTTTCAGAAGTTGGTGGCTGGCTATGAAAGCCATACAATATACATAATAAATAGCATTATCCAACATTCTTATATCTAGGCCAGTATTACTAATATGTACATTATTCAGGATCCAAATGAAATACGTAATCACATGTGATTTGTGATGTTTAAATTAAACTATTCTTCTAGAGAGAAAAATGCATTTTTTAAAGAAAATATTTAAATAGTATTTTAAATGTATTACAATTTGCAATATTAAATAATTATGTAAGAGTATATTTTATAAACGTAGATCCAACATAATATGGTTTTTCTTAAAGAATTCTGACTTATGAGCTGGTAAAACAATGTTATTTTGTTTCTTGTATCAAAACCATGTACATCATCTTGGTTTGTTAAAAAATTAGATTTGTTATGTCTGACTTACATAACAGATTCCAATACATAAATGCTGTAAGGGGCCGTCCATAAATTACGTCATCTGAAAATAGGGGGGGAGGGTCGAGATTGAAAATGATGGTAGGGTGATGTGCAAGGGAGGGGGGGTCGGATTTGATATGACGTCGTTTAAAAAATGATGTTTCATATCAAATTTTGACAGTAAAACAATGATAAATTTGTACAATTCAGTTATTATAAAATAATTATCTAATAAATTACATTAGACTATTTTTAGGCATTGTTTTATAGTTTATTTTACTTTATTTTTCCATTAAGAAAGTCATTTTGGCTTTATTTCTGAAGGTAAATTCAGATTTGATTGGTCAATGTCTTTAGTTTATCAGGTAGCGTTCATTGTCAGACCAAGGTAAGTAGAAAAGCATTATTTTGACTTAAAACGAAGTTTTGTTAAAAATGAAGTAATTTTTCTGAGGGGGGGGGGTCGGACAAATTATGATGGTAGGATGATTTCAGGGGGGGAGGGTCCAAAAACGGCCAAAAAGCGATGACTTAATTTATGGACGGCCCCTAAACAGACTTTGGTCAGTGAAATGCTGTTTTACAGATTCATCGGACTTTAGATTTGACATAGCTCTTTGACCAACTAAAATTGATTTTAAGTTTTGACAAGTGGCTCGATACACTATACCCAAATCCAATACATAAAATAATTTGAATTTGACAGGGTGTTAGTGAACTCTCTTTAAAAAAAAATTGTACATTGTTCCTTAGTCCAAGACAAACAAAAACATCAGACAAAGATGGGTCTAAAATCCTTCGTTAAGCCGCTAGCCGCCATATTATTTTTCCACACAATAATTTAAATACATTCTTAAATAACGGATAGTTTTATTCCGTTCATATTTGGTATGAGGCTTTAGCATACCAATGTACATTTTCGGGAAAATTGTTAATTTTTCTGATGTGTATTTTCAAAATGGCGACTATATAAAATTTTTAACTCAAATATCTCAAAACCGGTAAATTTTATCAAACTTTTACAAGAGACAAAAAAATTGCCAAATTAAATTATCTAATCAATGGTACCAAGTTTGTACGGATTTGACTACAAATAACGGAGTTATTGAGATTTTTCTCCATAAAAACGTCGATATTGCTTTATAATTAATGCAAATTAATGTAAGTTCAACAGAAGATACACAATAACTCAGTTGTTTGTTATCAGATTAGAAACTTGGGGCCATTGATTAGTTAACTTAATTTGGAAACTTTTTTGTCTCTTGTAAAGTTTGATCAAATTTAACAGTTTTGAAATATTTGAGTTTAAAATTATTTAATAGCCGCCACTTTGAAAATTCTCATTGGAAAAAATTAACAATTTTCCTGAAAATGTACATTGGTATGCTAGTGCTTCCTACCAAATATGAACTGAATACAACCATCTGTTACATAAATAAAAATTATTATGTGAAAAAAATTGTGGCTAGCGGCTTGACGAAGGATTTAAGACCCATTTTTGTCTGATGTTTTTGTTTGTCTTGACCCAAGGAACAAATCTACAATTTTTTGAAGGATAGTTTACTAACACCCTGTATATGAAATTGCAGATGAGCATGATAAACAGTTCTCAAAACAGTTATGTTACAAAGATAATAGGCTACAACCTTTTTCAACGCATGTACAGTTCAAGCTCTCTTAACCAACCCTTACTGGATCGGATAACAAAAAAGGTCGGTTAAACCGAATGATATATCTGCAATGTGTGTTAAAATTAATAAAACAAGTGAAAAATATTAAAAATTGTTGCAAACCAATCAATTACTAACACAGTCAAATAAGTCGAGTTTTATCCAATTTAATAAATTCTTCTTTTATTACTGGATCATTCCCCCATCAACTTAAAAAAGCAAAAATTGTGCCTGTACATAAAAAAGATGACACTAAAAATATTGCTAATTATCGACCCGTGTCTTTATTACCGACCATTTCAAAAATTTATGAAAAAATATTTCAGCAACAATTAACTTTATACATTGAGCAATTTAATTTAATAGACAAAATTCAGAACGGGTTCAGATCAGGAAGATCAGTTAATATTGCGGCTGTTTCATTTTTAGAAGCAGTGATTGAGTCAGTTGATAGAGGAAAAAACACAACTGGCATATTCGTGGACTTATCAATGGCTGTTGATAGTGTAAAACATCCTTTACTGTTACAAAAATTAAAAGCAATTGGAGTCCCAAAAATTTTATTAAAATGGTTTGATTCTTACTTTACTAACAGAACTCAATTTGTCGAGATCAGATATATAAAAAATAATACAACTATGAGAGCGGCATCAAAAGTAAATTTTGGAGTCCCACAAGGGTCTATTTTGGGACCAATCCTTTTCTTGTGCTATTTGAAGAACATAGATGTCAGTTCACTGACATGTAAACCAAGCAGTGAACTTTGTCTCTATGCTGACGATTCAAATTTAATGATACCATCCCCAACAATTAACAAACAGAATTGACAGCTTTTATGGAACTTGAAAGTTTGGGTAATTATTTATTAAACCATAACTTAGTTTTAAATTATAAAAAAATTATATTACATTTAAAACAGCTCAAAATAAAAAAAAACTTACTGGACCAGTAATAATGTATGACTCTCATCCCATTGTACTTCTGTACAACAAGGGTGTTGTACTTATGTTGTATACTTGATGGTGTTGATGGACTTGGGTGTTGTTACTTGATGTTGTACTTATCAAGAAAGTACACATTTTTTAGGTCTAACAATAGATCAGCACTTAAATTGGAATGGACATATAAGTAAAATACTAAGCAAAATGAATTCAGGAATCCATGCCCTATCAAAAATGGCTTGTCATTGTAATTTAACAACCTTAAAAAATATTTATTTTGCCTATATTCAATCCCATATTTCTTTTGGAATTAGTCTATATGGTGCAACAAAAAAAGATAACCTGGATAGTGTATTAAAACTGCAAAAAAGAAAGCGATTAGAATAATCCTTAAAACTAAAACATGATGATTCGGCCAAAGAACATTTTAAACACCTGAAAATACTTACTGTATTCATGTTAATGCCTCCTGGATTGATTAGCCTACTATTTATTACTTACTGTATAAGGGTAGTATATTTTTAATTCAATTTTGGTAGTAAAAGATGTAACTGCAAAAGTTTCTATTCAACCTTCACATAATTATGATACAAGAAAAAAATCAGGCTGTACAAAGTCACCATAAGTTAAAGTTCTACGAGAAATGCTGTCATATGCTGGAGCAAAAGTTTTAAATAAGATACCTCAGCAAATCTTAAATGAAAAAAATTGCATTAAATTAAAAAAACAGCTCAGAGTATCTTATAAATACCACTCTGTATTCACTGGAAGAATTTTTCTACCTCCCAGCCGTTTAATCGTAATAAAGATGGAAATATTTATTGTTTTATTATTAACTATATTATAGAATAAATCTGTTACACTAAAGCAGGCATGTACTATTAATATTTATACGGTCTGTATTTATCCTGACACTGTTCAAATGTTGTACTCTGTACTTCTTTGTGAATAAAGATTTTTGAATTTGAAATAGTTGATAAAGTAAACAGACAGTTATGGTATAAAATACTCCCGTCGCAGCGAATTTCAGATGGAATTTCAGATTGTTTACTTTCCCCATAAAAACACCATAGGATCGAGTATGTAGGTTTGCTGCCATGGGGTGTTGTTAGAAAATCTAAGTCAATCAATAATTAGTGAATGTAAACACAAAATTGTATCAATCTCTGACAATTTTTATTTTCCCCATAAACCCCATGGGGGTGAGCATGTAGGTTTGCCGCCATATGGGTTTTGTAAGCAAGTATAAGTTAAACCCTATCTGGATAATGTACATACCAAATTTGATTAAGTTATGTCAATAAATAGGTAAGATATAGGGTTTTCTTGGTTTCCCATAAGAATAACATGGAAAACATATTTTTTTTATTTTCTCTGTAACCATTTAAGCTAAGTTAAAAATTCAAAATACTAAATTGTTTGTTTTTTTACGCTCTTTTGAATGGTTTTAGTTAAAACTCATGAATTTTGAAAATTAAGGTCCAAAAATGCCAAAAACCCAATTTTGACCCCTTTGAAACCCCATAAAACCCCGTTCCCATAAACCGACAATGCTGCTTCGCGAACGCATGAAAATAGACCTGGTCTTACACCTTCATACCAAATTTGATCAAAATCGGAGGTCCGCTTCAAAAGTTATCGGTACCACGGACACATATATATATATAGATAGATATATATATACATATATATGAAAATGAACGAACGGTGTTTTTGGCTTCTGGGGACCTCAAAATGAAAAAGTAAAGTGGTCCAGGGTTTAGGTCTTACCATGGCTACTACCGTAATAGCGTATTCCCTATGGGGAAATTCACTATAACTGTCAAATAACAAAACCAGCAAACACAAAATAGTAAAAACTGCCTGCAAGAATTATTGTGAGCAAATGACTAAATTTTACTTGCCACAGAAAGGATCGACCTGTTGAAACATGGGTTTATATTTAGATCATTATCGCAACATCGGCTCTCACGGCGGAATTTTGTACATGCCTGGAAAATGGTCGGATAATGCGACAGGCGGTTGATCCGAAATTGGTTAAGAGAGTTTCCACTGTAAGTTATACCAGTTGTTTTTTTTTTTTTTTTTTTTTTTTCAACATGCAAGTTCCAACTCAGATCAATATGAAGTCCTACATATTTTGTATAATCAACTTTATCTATTTTGTTATCATCAATGTAAATATTAAAATTGGGAGTCTCTGCTGTTTTTTTCTTTTTCTTAAAGGAATGAAATTAGTTTTTTTACGTTTTCATATTAAATTATTTGAAGTAGCCCTTATCAAATTCTAAACTTTTGTTAATTCTATGAATTCATTTTTTATTTCAAAGTTGGTATTTGCTAATATTATGAAGTTTGGATCATCTGTGTAGAGTATAAGTTGGTTTTTGTGTTGAATAGTTTGCTAAGACAGTTTGGCATGTCCCTTCAATAGCAAATAAATACTAAAAGGGCAAAGTCACGATCGCTGGTGTAACTTAACCCGTATTTAATTATTTGAAAATGTGACTTGTGTTTCAAAATTTGATTTCCTTTCGTTTTTTATATTTCGACATAGGCTATTGACTTCTGATAACTTTTTAACTAATTTAAATAAAGGTTTTTAACTCCAAGATGGTTTTAGTTTTTCAATGATTTTACTAAGGGATGTGCTATAAAAAGAGTTTGATAAGTCCATAAATATCCCAGCTACCTTATTCTTATCATCCATTGAATCAATTATGGATGCAGAAAAACTAATAGCACTATTAACAGATTTGTGCCTTCTAAAGCCTTCTTTGGCAACCACTGTGAAGGTCTTTCCTCATCAACCAGTCTACTATTTGCGGATTTAGAGGGCTATTCGGGAATAAGCATAAATTCTAAGAATAATATCAATACCATCCAGCATTGCTGGCATGTTGTTTCTGAGCTGTAGGCCATTGGTAAAGACAATGAGCTACATTCTGTTCATCTGAGTGAATTCTTCTGACATCTGAGTGACATAAGCTACTTCTTTGTTAAAACTAACTAAAGTTTAAAATAGTTGTTTAAGGTATTTTAGATTAATTTATTTGAAATAGAGGCCGAACCTGGTTACTGTAATAGGTAAAAAATAATAAATAGCCTAAACAAAAAACTGAAACCATCACTTAATGTTTTAAGAGTAACTTTAAATCTGTAAAATTAATATTTTTCACAATTGAAGAGCATGTAATTTTTAGTATATTTGGAAAAAATTAGAATTAAGACTTTTAATGGGTAAGATAAAAATAAGGTTTGTGTCACAACACTGTGGTATGGTCTCAAATTTTTGTTAATTTACAAAATAGTAAAAAATCAATTTGCTTGTCATAACAGTATTTTTCTTGAAGATAAATAATTGGTCTGATAATCTGTCATTAGTAACTCTGACAGTACATGATGAGGACTTTTATATTCCAAGTTTGCAGTTCCTGTATTAGGCCTACTACTAGTTACATAACTTCCTCTATTAAATGATGTTTCGTACCAGCAAAGAACTAAGTCTGAAATATTTATGACAATTATTAAATATTCATGTTACAAATTGTGCCTAAAGTTTGGTTTACAATACTTTATGTTTTACACAGAAAAATTTTGTATTTTGTATTTTTTGTTTTTAATATTTTGTATTTCATCGATGAATATGTGATGAATACAATTGTGTGAAAACAACTTGACTTGTCTATGCATGTAAACATGTAAAAAAACGACAAATAATAGTCTTATGTCTTAATTAAGGTAGATCCATAATAATATGTTCAAATGTTTGCGTGGGATTACAGTATTACTAGGGGTAATTGTATTAAAATAAATAGTATTTTAGTTCTGCAAAAAGGCTGTCAGAATAATCTCAAAGGCTGGTTTTAGGGATCACTACAGACCTCTGTTTATGAACCTTGAGATTCAAACAATAATTAATCTTTATATATTTGACTCGACTTTATATGTACTGAGAAACCCACATCTCTTGAATTATATACTCATCGTGTCCATAGTTATAATACTCGTAACAAAGATAAGGCCACTAATAACTTTCATAGGCTTACTAAATCTGTGAATAGTCATGTTGTTGTTTCTTTAAAGATCTATAACAAACTTTGAACAAATTATTCGAAAGTATGATGTTAAAAGATTGAAACAGAAACTTTACAACTGGTTATTAAAATCAACATTCTATTCCCTTGACAAGTTTTTTACCTCAAATGTAAGTTTTTAACATAGGTCAAACAATGTATCTAACTTCTTGTAAAATGTAAAGTAGGCCTATATGGATTGTTAATTTTGCATGTACGGTACATATTTTATTTTTTGTTAAGTTTGTACTGTTTTAAACTTTAAAAAAACTGATGTGTTTTAATATGCTTTTATTATTGTCGTTAACTAGTTATAAGTGGGACTCAGTGCATAGTCAAATCTCAATCTCAACCAAACTTGTTATTTACTATTTATTAATATTAATCACCCTATTTATGTTTTAATTCTGTGTCTGTACTATTGTATTGTGTATTGTACTAATGCTTTGTACTTTTGTGACTTGGTTTATTTCACTGCAAATATGACTTTGTCAATGATATTTATGTATCCTTACGACAAATAAATTTATTATTATTATTACTATTATTATTGCTGTATGTCAGTTAAAATGGGAAAAAATTATTATAATAATTTTTTGGTTCTCATGCAACCCTAGAAAACTGGAACGTGACCCAAATTTACCCGGTTCCAATGTGAATTTATTGAAACTAATAAAAAGACAGGTAAATATTCATGATAGACTAAAGAACTTATGCCCGGTACTTATAATCATTTTCAAAATAATTTAGGAATGAAAATGTAATGCAAGTCCTTACTTCAATACAGTAGAACCTCAATATTTTGACTCTCGATAGTTCGACTCTTCTTATAGTTGGACACGGTTCGTGACAAATTAACAATGTCAGTAACAAATTATGTCAGTAACATGGTAGTGTCCATTATCACATATTTCTGAAGCTCATCAGAGACTCAAATAAATAATAAATTTATTTGAATAGACTGACAAAGATGAAAATGTAAACCAACTAGTGAATGATTTGAATGTTGGATTTATTAAAGTTCAATCAAGTTATGGTTTCATTTAGTGATTCCTAAATTCAACCCATGATTTTAGACTCCCTATATCAAATTTCCTATAAACTCCCTATAGTTTGACATTTAGATAGTTCGATACTCTCTAGGTCCACAAAGTGTCAAACTATCGAGGTTCTACTATAGGCTATACCAAAATTAAAAAATATGTTTACCTAAATTTTGTCAATTTAACCATTAACTATAAATCACAACTCTTAGTAGACTGCTCAAGTCCATGTATTTTCTGTAATGTAACAGCACAACGGTGCTGCTATCCATTGGCAAAAGATTTGCCAGGGGGATTTTTGCTTCATTGCAGCCACCATACTTAAGCTTGTTGTGGAATGAGGATGGTTATTTAGAAAACTAAGCGCTTTTGAATAAGCAGATGTGGAGTTGGAGACAACGGGCGACACAGCCTCTTACTTTCACATTTCCTTTCCATCCCTTCCCTCAAATTTGCAACTGGCCGGGGCAAGTTTTGGGCGGTATGGCGGCAAGGGACTGACTTGGTGTCGGCAAAACTATCTAAATACAAATATTGAAATGCTACTGAATTGTCTTGAGTTCATTTTAGTAATAATATAATATTCTACTGATAAAAGCTGCATTAAAGTGTTGTGCATAAGTCACCACTATCACTTACACTCACTCTTGTTGAAAAGAATGTACCTCCAGTTGTATTATTATACTGCATGTACCGTCAAATAAGATTTACTTTTTGGCAAAAACTAAATACTGTGATGTCAGTTACCTCTGTCCACATCGTTTCCAATCCAATGTGTCAATATGGTTAATATAGTTAATATGGTCAATATGGTGTCAATATTGTTATGGAATTTGTGAGGAAATAAAGACAGGCCTGAAATTACTGCCCTACTCCACACTATTATAATACAAACCAGTGTGCTAGGCCTATATCATAAGTACGAATTAAATTGTAAAGTTTAAAAACGTTCAAGTCTTAAAATTACGTGTAGAACCATTAAATGTCAGCAAAAGTGGGGTTATGTATTTAAAATTAGAAACTTCCGGTCTGGATAGGTGACTTCTGGTACACCCTGTTCATTGAAATTACTATCAATCGATAGAGCGTAACGGGTTTACCAAAAATTGCACAATCGGTTTTTGTGAAAAATTAATCCTGGAAATTTGTAAAGGGGTGTAGAGGTGGTACTCGCCTACGGCTCGATGGGGCTCCGCCCCATACCCCCTTAGGGGTTGCCCTAAATTCATAAATTAATAAGAAGTCAAGTTGTTAAAGAGGTTAGTTCCAACCGAAGAACGGGTCAGCCAAGACAGTAACAAAAGTGCCATATACACACTACTGACAATCAATAATAATAAAACACTTTGAAAATCGTCTACGACTCTGTTTTAAAACCCCTTTCTAATTCTTCTAAATTCGTTAAAAATATAACTAATAGTTCTGAAATAATAAATAGTTATGTAAATAATCAAGGTATTATGCTCAATATCGGCACTGTAATTTTTTTTTTTATATGATTATAACTTAATTAATTGGTGTATTATGAAAAAAATTTAAGTGAAATTAAAAATATCAGTTTCAATCAAAGTAGGTTGTACAAAAAGAAAAGGAAAAAAGATATTTGTAGTTATAAAAATATACTTTAAATTAAGATGATTGTTGCTATGTTTAATGACAAGAAGTTTAAATACAAATATTTATAGTTGTGGTTGTTGCTATAAGTATAATTAGTAGTGGTAGTTACAGTAAGAAATGTTTCTCTGTTAGTTTGCCAACTCTTAGAGTTGCAATCGTGGAAAAAGTGACATAATCCCCTGCCTCCCCCAACACATAGGAGAAATTGAAAATTTCAGGAAATAGATGAAAACGTTTAAATCAATGAACGAAAACAATAATAAAATAATATGAAAACAGAATAATAGGAAAGGAATAAAAATAGGGTAGATCCACTCAAATTATACGATTGCATAATACCTAGTGTTAACGGGGATAGTGTAAATATACTATATGTAATTTACTATTCATCAAAAATAAAAGACCGCACTAACTATTTTTACGGTATCATTATAGAAAATAATGAGCAATAATAACTTATGCTTGTGCATCAGAGAAGGACAGAGCTTAATCAGATGTGTATAACAAAGACAGACAAGCATCAACTTCCAGAAAAATGGAATTTATTAAAGGAAATAATATATAGAAATTGATTCACACATTAAGATGCTTAGAAGACTCTTAGACTGGCTGAGTAGCTGAGTGGTTATAGAGCTCGCCTTTGAATCTAAAGGTTGCTGGTTCAATCCTGAGAAAAGTTAGTGCTTTTTATGGTTTGAAACTGGACCCACCAGCCTTCGGCCGTAGGGCTATTAATTAATGATCCTGACAAATGACTCAGATGATATTTGTCAGTAACAAAGCAACACCGTACTTGTCAATTACAAGCATTACCCATTTTATATATCGTTCAGCGTGGTTAGGCTAGGTAAGGTTAGTAAAGACAAGTCAATTTTGCGTCCATTATCTTTGTTAATGTTTGTTTGACAACAGTGCATCTGATTTACTGGTACAGAGGTCATTCAAGGTCAGGCGCTCATTGTTAGACCTGCTCTGTCCCTACTAGGCACATGGTGGGCGTGATTAGTTTGTTTACCGTACGATGTAAATTGTATTTTGATGTATTTTTATTGCTCCTTTCTCAAAAACTCCCCCTACCTATATACCATAATTTGTAGTACAATTTTATCAAAGATGAATACTTTAAGAAACTTGTTTATATATCATTATTTTCACCATATAACCTGAAATTAAAGGGTGGTGTCTACCACTGACCAGCACCGCAACACCTCATCTGATACATCACAATCTACCTTCAGTCCTACTCATCTTAAAATAACATAGAATGTTTAAGTACGTCGGTGTTTTAAGAAATTAAATATAATACCATAATATAATCAATAAAATCAAATTTTTTATTTGATTATTCAATCACTATCTAGAGCAATAATGTTTTCGCAACCGAGGAAAATCAAGTATTCGGTGGTTGCACTGACTGACAGTCTGTGCAAGCAGCTTCAAACAGTCCACTTAAAAGAAAGCACTGGAATGACATCCCGGCACTGTAAAGCTAATCCCTAATGTTCTCCATAGCATATGACTACATGCAGTAGCGCTGAGGTGGTTTGGCCGCGCCAGCCACTGCCGAAATTCGTTCCTCGCCTATTTCAATAAGTTAAAATATCCAAATCATATATAGTGATCCGTAAATAGAATAAGTTCATCATCCAACTCCATCGCTATTTTGGATGTTGGCAATTTTGGTTTATCTATCCATTAAATGGCGGTTCTTACAAGGTCAATACGGATCGCGATATTAGGACCGTGATCCTGGATAACGATACGGATTGAGTGTGTAAAGTAAAATATTGATGGAATTTATGGATCGCGATATGGATCACGATTTTGAAATCATCAATATTTTTCGTCAATATAACGATACGTATTGAGCGTCTAAGGTACGTTTGAGATCCGGTATTGACATTTCCAAACCTTTGCAATGAATTTTTTACACGCTTTCAATCAGCTGATTGTAAACACATGAGGTGTTTTGTCTAAATACAGTAGGAGAGCAAAATCTCATAATTAGGATTTGGTTTACTACAACCAGTGCATAAAAACTTATAGTACAATTATAATGTATAATAATTTAAATTGTTAGGAAATTATAATGAATGAAAAGAGTTTATTTTCCAAAAAAATTACAAATATGCATACAATAATGTATCTCTTGAAAATATATCACCAAATAGGCTACTGCCTGTGCTTGGGGGTAGAGTCTTTAGTGCACCATGAAACGTACAAACTTACGTAATACTAGACTTAATATATAAAAAAAATACAACGTAAAAAATTCACATTTTGAAAGCAGAAATACATGCATATACAGTACACTCTCGTTCATCGGACTCGGCGACATCGGATCTCCGCTTCATCGGAACTGAAAATCTGGATATTATTAATTTTTTTTTCTTACAAAATTAATAATTTTTCAGTTTTAGCGCCTTCAATTTTTATTCGTTCTATCCGCAAAACAGTGAAGTATCACATTTTGCATCAAAAGTCATCAGGCGTTTTCCATAATCTGTACCCATCGATGTGATTTACGAGGCCGTGGAGTATTCGCACAAAAATAGAAAGAGGAAGGGGGCAGGAAGTGAACATCCGCGTCGACTGCTTCCCAAACTGTCAGTCTGTCTCGCGTCGCGACCGCACCTGTGTTACGTGGAAGTCAGTTGACTGCTGGAATATGAATATGAGAATAAAGATTTTGGATCTTTATTTCCTGCGTTGTTTTTATTCGTATAGGTTCATTGTTACCATGTTCAAAGTTTGAGTGCCTTATTTTCATAAAATCTCTTGTGTTATCTTAAAAACAAGAGTGAATACAATCACAATAGGTCAACGTTCGGGCGGAAATGATGACTCACGACGGACCCCGCTTCATCGGAATTTTTTGACATCCGAACCGGTCGTCCGCCACATTAGTTCCGATGAACGAGAGTGTACTGTACTCCAATCAGAGCACAAATTCGTGTGTAAAATATATATATATTAATTGTATTTATTCTCATTATAAATAAACTAAGTACCCTTTTTAATTTTTAAAAACATTTTTATTTTACTGACAACTAGTTTCGATCCTATTTAGGTCATAATCATGTCTGAATTAACCTCACATGTCAACAAAAAATAATATAAATAAATACATATGTCACAGCATATCATTGGTATAGTATAAGGGAGAAGATTTTGGGAAATCATTTGGTTTCATAATCTGTTGAAATGTAAAAAGGTATAGTATATAAGAATAAATATTATATAAAATTAATTTAAAATTGTGTATAAAAATATATAAAGTAGAATAAATAAACTAATAAAGGTATAAAAATGATGTCCAAGTATGATTCTCCTTATTTGATTTTTGTACTTAAATCGTATATTTTGTCGAATATACATATATATATGTGGTCTAATATGAAACATTGTAACATACATCTATTTTATTATCTGTCGGTTGTTTACTAGTTAAATATATTTTTTCATAAATCATTGCACACTCAATTTTATTGTTGATATTTCAGTCCTTGAACAGAAACTGCCAATAATAACCTGAAGTTTGAACGTAAATGTGAGCTTCTCACGATTTAATTGCACGATTGATTGCATGCTTTTTGGTGCATCTTAATTTAAAAAATATCCACATTTCCTTTCGTTACACGGTATTTAAGTGTTTAAAAGATCTTCTAAATTTTGTAACTTGCCAGCAAATTAAAATTCCCAGTGGTTGTGCTTATTGTAACACGGTAAAAAATGACTAGGCCCTATACTTTTCCCGTTTTTGCAACCATTCCTTCACCCATCGCTTGCGTTTAACCCTCCTTTTCAGTGACAAAGCAATCAAAATTGCTGCAAAGGCTTTTCTATTGTTTTCGTCCATAACTCAAACGGTAACTGACAACAACCAACTGATATTGAGCTACGATCCACATGACGGAAGTATTGATGTGTGATCCATATTGACTGTGTAAGGTTTAGCTCATAAAATAATATTGTCAATATTTATCACAATCCAAATCATGATCCGTATTAAACGTGTAAGAACCGCCAATACGGTAGATTATGTTCATTTAATAGGCCTAGTTGAAATATTTAAGATGCTTTAAAGCCGTCACGGACTGCAGGAATTTGGTTATTCAGATTGGTTAGGTTTTGATTTGTTAATGCTAGGTATACTCTTTCATTGAGTATCACAAATATTTTTTAACCATTAATAGGCCTAATTAACCCAGCAGTGGTGACATGATTTTGAGGCTTCAACTGGTGTCGTTGGTCGAGGGCAGAGGTTCTCAACCTTATTCAACGCGAACCCCTAAGTCAATGTATTTTCATGAATTGTACCCCTTAGGGCCGTAGATCATTTTTATCCACAAATTAAGTATCAGCCTACTATAGTGTTTATTATAAAGCGGGGTAAATGAACCAATACTAAAGTACTAAGTAAACAATGAAGGTTATTAGTAAGTTTTAACTATATTTTTAATACATTTGTAATTAAATTTAAAAAATATCTTTAAAAAAAATTACAAAAAACTTCAGAAGATTATAAATCAGGATAGTGTAGTTTTACTAAATATAATAAAAACAAAAGACTTTATTAGTAGGCCTAATGAACTAGAAATGGATCTTACACTCACTTGCAAGCGGTAATAGTCTTAGTGTGAGCCCTGAGCCTGCTTTGATGAACTAAGTTTTTTTAAAGTTGGGCTCAAAAGAAGACAAATAAATCCTCATATCTGGCGCTGCATCTAGTTTGTTCCTATATTTATTTTTAATATAGGCATATGAGGAAAATGCACGCTATACGAGCTTCGTAGTTGGAAAAGGTAGTAGAACTTTGATCGCTAAATTAGACAGATTTGCTTGTTCATCACTCAAGTCTCACGAAAATTTAATCAAAGATTTTCTCTTGAATTCCACTTTCAAAGAAGAGTTCATGGACATTGACTGTTGTGATGAAATTCGTATTGTTATTTCAAAGTTATTTTATAAAAGTAGACTAAAATTTACCTGTCCGCCATTATCAATTTTTCTCTTGCGAACCCCCGTGGACTCCTCCGCGAACCCCTAGGGGTTCGCGTACCCCAGGTTGAGAACCGCTGGTCTAGGGGACCGACTTTTATATATTAATTTTTTATGTTTATTAAATACTGGAATTTTTTTGGGGAAAACTTGCTAAACAATATTAGAGTACTAGTATTTATAATAAAAACCCATTTTGAAGTGGAACAAAAAAAATTATCGCAGTACATGTTGTGTTTTTTTTCTTTCAAAACTTAACACTTTGAAAGTACAGCAATTTTCAACTAAATCTAAAAAACAAATATTTGTGCAATTTTTATAATTAGGCCTACAAAAGTAAAAAAAAATAAAAGTTAGTAAACCAGTAAAATAACATATCACACTCTCTCCTATTTACATCCAACCTAGACAGGTGTTTTCTTTGTTATCTTCTCTGTGTATGAAGGTACAAAGAACATCTTATTAGTCAAGCAGGTTAGTTTATAAATAATTTTTTAATGAGAAGTGTATGTAGTGTCCGGGGTTACCCCCCCCCCCCCTGTCCGTAATTCGCCGGTTTTACAGTAATTTCCTTTCAATTGCTTTTCATCTTTCGGAAACCAAAAAACCCCAACAATAATGTTTCACATGACTTATCACCCCGTGAAAAGCAATCGTGCCTATGGAAGACAGATTTCCTACACCATGCTTGTAATGCATTACCGGTAGGTAGGCCTAATAATTGTTAAATTCACTTTGCAACTCATATGATACGAAAATCTATTTATTTATTTATTTATTCTTTCAACGGTACCCAACCATTTAAATCATGTTCATACTTTAAACAATACCAAGCGCAAAACAAAATAATAAAAAGTACCTAAATACAAAATACAAAAACATGAACAAGACATTCAAGATGGCTAGCAACAAATAACCTTGGATTAGGGTCAAGTGGGGTAAGTGTACGCCCGGGGCAAGTGGACTCCCAGCTAATAAAAATTTGGTTTATTATCCAAAAAAATTTCAAAACTTAGCCAAAGGTATTTCAAACTATGCTCTTTCAAATTATAATCACTAAAAAATTACCTGGTTATTATTTCTGTGTGTTTTGATGAGTTTAAAAACATCTTAAGTTTCTACTCTAAACGCAAGTGACGCTCGGAAAATTTAAGAAATTACTAAAAAGTCAAAAATTAAGGTAATTATTTTAAAATTGGTAATCTGACTCATTTTTTGAAGAGAAATTCAAAAATAATATTTTTAATGCCCTACAGAGTCATTTTGGGGGAGTTATGGGGGGGGCGTACACTTACCCTGTGTTACATTGCTGTTGGGGGAAGTGTACTTTTACCAATGGGGCAAGTGTACGCCCCCCTTAAATAATGGATAAATTAGCTGATGATAAGGCAAACTGTTATCTCATGTATGAATGGCAGGATAAAAACTGCTCTTTGTAAAATTAAGATTTATTTTTTATTCCAGCAGTAAAATAAAATCAAAATAACTTACTAAGGTTTCAAGTTATTTTACCAAGCGGACGTTTACAAGAAATTTCCTAACTACCGTATTTTTCAAGATATTTTGATGGATAAAAAAATCAAAATGAAGATTATTTTCTGCTTTTTAAGACCTCTTAGTTGTCAATTAATTGAAACAGTGTTATCTCTATGTTTTCATCTACTTTACAATTTCTTAAAAAACGGGGTTTTCCGTTTTACCGTGCGGAGTTTCACAAAAAAGTTCATTAGGCCTACTCCTGGACCGTTTGAGATATTTTGATAAATAAAAAAATCAAAAGAAAGCTCATTTTCTTTTCTATAATCCACTTGCCCCAAAATCAACATATATGCAATGCAAAGGTACATTGAGAAGGGGGTGTACACTTACCCCAGATTCAAGGGCAAGTGTACCCCCCAAACATCACTTTACAAAAAAAATTCTAAAAAATACAAAATTGAGAATTTTAACAAAATAAAAATTCTACATATACAAAACATTCCAAAGAATAATTGTTGAAGATATCTATTTATCTGTTGTAATGTTCAAATATGAATTTAGTATTATTTTTATATAACAGCTGTTTATTTGTTTGTTGATGATTAGATGCAATTTTGAGATGTTTTGATACTTTAACTTTTGTATTTGATTTTACAAATAAAATAATTTCCATTAATTGTGATGTTTTCTGACATGGTAGCAGATAGACGTGGTTAATTTGAGACGGGAAATTATTTATTTGTAAAAATGTCAGAGGAAAAACCAATAGAAAAGTTAGAAGGAGTTGAAAATTTTCCTACATGGAAAATTGTAATGAAAGTTGTACTAGACTGTGATGGGCTTTTCGACGTTATAGATGGTAAATTCTCCATGCCAATAGTAGATTCACCAAAGTACCAAGAGACATTAGGAAAATGGACTAAAACAGATGCAAAAGCAAGGAAGAGGATTATTTTGTCACTGGATACAAATCCCCTACTTCGAGTAAGTGGATGCACAACGGCACAAGAGATCTGGAGAAAACTTAGCCAGATTTATGATGTAAAATCTACAGAAAATATAGATATCTTGAGGAATAAATTCCACAACATCACTTGGGAGCCTTCACTAGGGATACAGGGGCATCTGGCCAAATTTGACGAAGTACAAACCCAGTTGACAATGCTAGACGAACCAATCAACGAAGGAGATCTTTGCGCCAGACTACTACAAACCTTACCAAAAGACTTCGATTACATCTATGTAACTTGGCATGACCTACCTAACGAGACGAAAACCTGGGACGTACTACAAAAGAAGTGTTTGAACTACGAGTTGCGGTTGAAAGACAGGGACGACGTAAGTACAGCAGTTGCTATGGTCTCCAACATGAAGGTGAGTGATAAAAGTAAGAATTATGCTCAAAATCAACCCTCAAAGAAACCAGACTATAGTAAAGATAACGAGAAAAGATGTTTTTCATGTGGAAAAATTGGACACTTTTCTAAAAACTGTTGGATTGGTGTGGTATGTTTTAAATGTCACTAAAAAGGCCATAAAGCTAACAACTGCCCAAATGAAAATAAGCATTTAGCTATGATGACGAAACTAAAAATAGAAGTGAAAAATGATTTTGATCTAAATGATTGTGATGATTGGATTGTTGATAGTGGTGCTTCACACCACATAACCAATCATAGGGAATGGTTTGCTAACTATACCCCTTTTGACAAGCCTAAAAATATGGACAGTGCCCGTCAGGGTGTTCATATTCAAGCTTTGGGTTGTGGGCGGATAAATGCCATGGTTTTTAATGGGAATGAATGGTCTTCTAGATATTTTGAAAATGTGTGGTACTGTCCCAATGCTTCTTGTAACTTATTTTCTGTGAGAAAGGCAGCCGAAAAAGGCATTGATCAGACAGTAAGAAATAATGGTAAGTCATGGGTTTTCAAGCAAAATGGGGTGACTATTGCCATAGCTACATCTAAGACAGTAGATTAATTGTATCATTTGGCCGTCAAAGTAATAAGACCAAAGGAATCTGAGATACAATATTTCAATCTTCATCAAGATGAGGATGAGGAAGGACATGAAGAAGAATGTGCAGAAAAATTAATGAAAGACGAACAAAATGATGAAGATGAAAATAAAGATGATGAAGAAGACACAGCTAGAGAAATAATGAGCGATGAACAAGTTGTCCAGGTAAATAATGAGGATCAAGCTCCCGATACAGATGAATCCGGAGAAGTTACTCAGAATGAAATAATAGGAATTTAAACATATAACCTTAGGAAACGTGATGAAATTAAAGTTCCATATGGATTCAGAGATGATTCTGCAATGTGTAATGAGAATAAAGACATTTTAAATCCTAATCCGGAAAGTATCAGTATTCCTCAAAGTTACTATGAAGCAGTTAAACTTACAACTGAGAAGGCGAGTGACTGGAAAACGGTGATGGATGAAAAAATAAAGCCCCTAGGTAAGAATAAAACATATGAATTAGTAGACCTGCCACCAGAAGGAAAAGTGTTAGACAATTGTGGGAAATTTGCGCCCAAGACTAACACAGAAAACAAAATTCTTTGCGACAAAGCTTGTTTGGTAGCTAAAGGGTATACACGGCGTCCAAAAATCGATTATGGAGGCAAGGTAACAAGACGATCCACAAGTAGTGTACTCATAAAATTGTTTGATGGCCCAATCATACGGAAGAGTAAGCTACACAAATGTGTTAAAGAAATTGGAGCTGTTAAACTAAAGTCTAAATCAACATTAGGCCTATATGTTGACAATCAAAGTGCATCGAGACTAATGAACAACCCTATGTTTCACAAGCGTTCAAAACACGTAGAAACAAGATACCATTATGTTCCACAGCTGATATCTGAGAAGAAGATGAGTGTGGCTTACATTTGGAATCACAAGCAGCTGATGATATCCTGACAAAAGGACTGTTTTCTACCAAACAAGCCACAAAGATCGAGCTCATTGGAATGTTGTCATTTACATCAACTTAACAAATTATATTATGAACATTACGGGGGAATGTTGAAGATAACTTATCTATTTATCTGTTGTAATGTTCAAATATGAATTTAGTATTATTTTTATATAACAGCTGTTTATTTGTTTGTTGATGATTAGATGCAATTTTGAGATTTTTTATACTTAACTTTTGTGTTTGATTTTACAAATAAAATAATTTCCATTAATTGTGATGTTTTCTGACAATAATCATACAAAATTTTATTTTTATATCACTAACATGTGTTTTTTAATCTGCAGTCAAAGTGGTACTATGTGATTTGGGGGGGTACACTTACCCCACTTGACCCTACTTGTTTGCAGCTTAGAACAATTCTTTTTAATGGGAATAAATATATGTTTTTCCTGCAATCCACCCCATGTTCTTTTAATCTAGTATACTCTCCCTCTTTTGCTTATTTTTCTTTTTTATAATTTTAATATTTTTTTTTTTTTTTTTTTTTGATCCATTTAGTACTTACATAACTTTTGTAACTTTGTTTCCACGTGATTTTTATGAGTTTTATTTATTTATTTAGGCCTAACTTTATTTGTAGGCCTAGGTATAGGCCTAGGTAACATAGCGTTAAAAATTCTAGATTAAATTGTAATAATTTTTAAAATCTTCTTAAATTATCTTAATCTTAAATATTTTTGTAGGAATTTTGAAATTCTTATTAATTCCAGATTAAATTTTTAATTTCTGTTAACGCTGTGTTGCTACAAGTAGGCCTAAGCTTGGAGCTTAATAATCTTGTGAAAATCGTTAAAACCCCTGAAAAGTAGCGAACCCCCGACCGGACGCTGGACATAGAACCTCAAATACTAGACTGTCCACGTTAAGCCCGTACTTCTGGCAACCCTAGCCATAAGGTATTTAAATAGGCCTCCAACTTTTTCCAGCCATAAGTAGGTCAATCATAGTGTACCTACCGGTATAGAGAGTAAATCTAGGCCTGGACCAGATCTATAGATATTAAAATTAGATCATTTTGAACTGATTGCAAACTAAATATATACTACAAAGTATGGAATATAATTATTGGAATTTATAATTTTATATTTGTGAGGTTAGGCCTATGAGCATACATAACATCTGTTTTTTACTATAGGTAGGACTATTCTGAGTTTACTTAGTTTATAATTATAGATTTTATCAACATAGGGCCTACCCTAAGTTTTAGTCAATGACTATACAACTTATTGTAAGTAATAGAATGGAATTACCTACCTTGCCAAGTATATCTTTGAAAATTAGGTTAATTCTCGTTTTATCTTTGAGTAGCTTGCTAATTACCAGAGAGCTTAGGGAAATGTTATATCAAGACTTTATCGGGGATTTTAATAATATTTTGGTAAAATTTAAAGATATTTCAGTTTATAACCCGCACTATATCGTTTTAAATAGTAATTTTTGTCACTTAATTGCTAATATGTGACATAAACAAATAGGCCTACTTCAATTTTGCAACTCCCTATCACTACTACTACCGTCTGCCGTCTGTCTATGTCTGTGTCTGTCTGTCTGTGTCTAGTGTCTGTGCTTTCACAGGCGTCTATTTCCCTCCGTTGTCATTTTGTGGGAGGACAAATTCGGAGGAGGAGTGGGGGTAGCGCCGACAGTGTTACCAACGCCGCAAATACCACGCACGGCCATCACGGACAGTGCTGAACACCTGAGGACCGTGTTTACGGTTAATTAGAGAGACGTGACAAAAGAATGATACACCAAAGGTCGTTATTATTAATAAATTTAAATTATTTAATTATTTTAATTAGAACAGTTAGTGGATTTTTTATGTTTTTAAATTACAATTTAAAAATTATCCGTTTATGTGCTTCCACGACAACCCATGATGTGGGCCAATAGAATTTAGGGGAGGAATCTTTTCAGAACAATCGTAAAACAAATACTTTTTAAATTAATTCTTAAGATTTATAATATTAATAATTTTATTGTGTTAACACAACAAAAATTATTATTGTTATAAATTTGAACAATTAATTTAAAACGTATTTATTTTACTAATTTCTAATATTAATAATTTTATTGTGTTAACACAACAAAAGTTAATATTATTAGAAATCTGAAGAATTAATTTAAAACGTATTTGTTTTAGGGTTGCTCTGAAAATATTCCTCCTCTAAATTCTATATTCCTATTACATCATGGGTTGTCGCGGAAGCACATAAAAGATAAGTTTTAAATTTTAATTTTGAAACATAAAAAAATCCACTAACTGTTCTAATTAAAAATATATTTAAATTTATTAATAATAACGACCTTTGGTATCATTCTTTTATCTGCGTCTCTCTTAATTAACAGTAAACACGGTCCTCAGATGTTCAGCATTGTCCGTGATGGCCGTGCGTGGTATTTGTGGCGTTGGTAACACTGTTGGTGCTACCCCCACTCCTCCTCCGAATTTGTCCTTACACAAAATGACAACGGAGGGAAATAGACGCCTGTTGTGCTTTCGGCTATCCTCCGCCCCTCGGCCCCTGCTGACAGGCATACGGCAAACAGGCAAAGTTGTAAACTAACCTAGAAACCATTGGTAGTATTCTGGGCGCCTCACCGGGTTTACCGGTGACTAAATTGTCGTCTGCTAAACAATGCAAAATGCCTTGTTAGCAGACGACTAGTATATATCTATGCAGACGACATAGCAGACGAAGTTACCGTTTTGGTGACCCTGGTGAGGCGCCCGTATTACTACCATCATTGAATATACATCTAAATACATGTATCTATACATACATGCTACCATTGACTAAGGATCCCAAGGTAGTATCAATAGTCAATGCTAGAAACTGAACTGCTACGTGAAAAAAACGAAAGAGCTGAGCTAGCTGACAATGACACTTCTTGCTTCTGGTGACAGCCAAACTTAATTGCAAGCATGAACCATTAAGCTACGATAACACTACAGTCATCTTGATGCTTATTTGCGGGTGAGCTACATTCCATAAGAGCAATGGTGTCAGTTTCTGCGACATCCGTGGATGTCGCCATAGAGTTATTGTTGGTGATAAAAGTGTTAGAAACCAACATTTTTCTCTTTGTTACCTGCAAGTGTTTCTAACGTGGCAGGAAACAACAATCGTTCTCGTTTTCTTTGGAGATTTTTTGTTTCAACTATTACTAAAATAAGAAATTTCAAAGAAAACTAGGGTAGAATTTATGGTTTTATATTGACCTTGATTGATAATTGTTAATTTGGTCCCTACCTAATGGTATTTTACTAACTAATAATCCAAATGTAAAATAGAGTAATATGGTGTAGTTACGATAAATATCGTAAGCGTGGTAAGACTGTTTCATTCTCTCTTTCTATCAGCTGTGTAATGGTAAATGGTAAATATTATAACGTAACTGACTTGGCTTCAGGCGACCATCTCTCCGCAGGAATAAAGACTAGGGTAGAAATGAACGCGCCAGAAATGAACGACTCTCGTTCCTTAGATCCGAATCTGTCGGTCCGAACGAAAACAGAACTCTGAACTGAATCAAATGAATGGAAATATGCAAGGTAAACTTGCCTTAAGATTTTAAAATTGACTGCCTTTGATGTAATTAATAAAGCATAAAAGGCTTTACTTAGTTTTGGTTAAAGATCGTTAACGTGTTACTGCCATGTTAATGAAGAATCAATATCTGTAGGCCAAGAATGAATAAGTTTAAACCTTATGGAAATTATTGTTCTGCCTAAATTATGGAAATTAGTCATCGGTCTCGGCCTTCAAGAGCGATATCAAACTCCTACAATCATGTTTGGAATTGAAGTTTACAGACTACTTTCACATACAAAGTCAAAAATAATAAGCACAAACTTTTTTGGTCATAATTAGGGTAATCTTTTCTTTATCATTGTTTAATCTCGTTTGTAACAGTTATAATTTGCTGCTGAGAGGTTCTAATTATTGTTGTTTTTCGTCTATTATGTTTTTATTCAAGTTATCAATGCATATTCTGTTATTTCACAATTTTTTAAACATTATTCAATCCGAACAAATATTATACTCATGTACTATTATATTATTGTTTATTTGTGTAAATTGTGTTATATCTTTATAACTTTATTGCTCACGCATTGCACTCATTAGCTGTACTTGCTTTGTCTTAACGCTTAGTATGGTTATTCGTTTTCTGTTAGCTGAATAGAGCAATATATTGTCAGTTAGGCCAAAGTATTTGTTATGTGTATGATAATATTGTTCTGGTTGTTTAATATCTATATAGTAATCTTATTGTAATCATATCTTCACATTAAATGGTTGTCCGTTGAAATAAATAAATAAAATCAAATAACAAATATATCTATACACACGGAATAAACATCGGGAACGTACACCAACTAGAGACTCGAGAACAGAACAGATGAGCTATAGGCAAACAACAATTTTTGGCAGCTGAACTACTACTCAAGTGATCTCTTAGCTATGCCAGCTGCTAGACCAAATCCAAACGCCCTTTCCTGGGCCACTTTAGAAATATAGGCTCAGTTTTAAATATTTATCATTTTGACGTAGAGGGTCTGAGCAAATCCAAAAGTGACTGCATCAGATAGGTGCTGCTAGAAAATAATGTCGATGTCCTCGAACTGCAAGAAACACATGTAAAAGACTTAAAGAACAGTGAGAAGGGCAACATCACAAGATATATGCTTGTTATCACACCCAGTGGGGATACTTGTCCGATGTTGACAACGACACTCATCTTTCAAACTGGGCTTAAAATAACAACCTTTTCTTGGTACTAAATGCAAAGGACCCACACACTTTCCATTCGACCCGATGGCGTCGTGCGAGAACTCTCGCCCAGACTTGTGCTTTTGTACTTGTGACTGATCAACAACTCCTACACCAATTTGCAGGAAGATCCTTTTGGTGCCTTTACTCATTCTCAGCATAGGCCTGTACTAATATCAGTGGAAATCCAAATTCCTCTCGTAAGATCTTTTCCTCGGCTTAGATGGAACTTTAACAAAGCTGAGTGGGAGGCCTTCTCCACCAGGCTTGAGACAAAGGCATCAGGTAATTTTGTATGTATTAATCTTTGTTTATAAAACCTGCAGCTAACAGTTCGTATTTTAATACTGAAAACCAAAGTTTACTAATATTATTTAAGTTAATTATTTAAAATCACATTAGGCCTAATATTTCTATAGTTTCAAACTAAAATGTTCATTCCAATTTATGTGTATTCAATTAAAATATAGCTTTTATAATTGTTGTAAATTTGAGTTAATCTTTAGGGTCCTATAGTAAACATATTAAAGAGAAAACAATATTTTAGGCTCTCTACGGCTGTATCTGTATGGGTAGTGAGGGGGGGAGGATCGGTAGGCCTATCATCTTTGGATGGTACGCCAAGAAATTAAAAAAGTATTAGGTGGTACACGGGCACAAAAAGGTTGGGAAACACTGGTCTAGAGAAAAGGCCTTCTTATTAAATTTTACAACTTGATTCCTTGCCCTTTCCTGTTGCGTCTCCTCAACCCAATGCTCTCCACTCCAACAGGATGTTTATAAAGTATATTTGGGACGCAAGGAAAATACTTTTAGGCAACTAAAGGATGGCTTGCCACAGGGGTCAGTGCTCGCCCCACTGCTGTTTAATGTGTGTTTACAGCCGACATTCCTCTGACACCCGCTCCTCAAAGTTCGTTTACCCAGATGATATAACTCTGGTTTGTCAGTACCAGGAATTCCAACAAGCAAAGTAAACACTAACAAATGACCTCACGCTCTCGGTGAATACTTTAAAGCATGGAAGCTAAATCCAAACCCAACAAAAACCGAGGTTTCTTGCTTCCACTTAAGCAATTAAATGGCCCACCAAAAGCTTAAAACTGTATTTGATTGTATTTGTCACTTTAGATTGGTCCCTGACATTCAAAAGCCACATACAAAAGACAGCAGCCAAGGTGAGAACCATGACTAACATTGTCCATCATCTTGCTGGCTCCACATGGGGAGCTAACGCACAAGTTCTGCGAACCACTGCTCTGTCCCTAGTTTACTCGACTGCTGAGTACTGTGCTCCCGTATGGTTGACCAGTGTGCATGTCAGAGATATAGACGTCCAGCTAAACAGGGCTATTAGAGCCATTTGTGGTACACTCATTGCACCTCCCGTCCCCTGGCTCCCGGTCCTGTGACATATCGCTCCACCTGAAACCAGACTAAGGGATGCACTCATTAGGGAATATACTAAGGTCTTATCTGCTCCACATCTGCCCATCCATGATTACCTACCCCAGATGACTGCCGATTGAGGTCCCGAAAACCACCACTGCTGGCCAGTTGACGGACTCAAACCTTTCCATCCATACCGACTGGACTGCCTCCTGGGAATCTTTCCAAGGTCAGAATTGCTTTCTGATTGCTGACCTGACCTTAGCAGTAGGTGGTATGGATCTTCCTCGGAATCAGTGGACTTGATACTTAATCGAAACCGCACTGGAGTAGGAAGGTATAATTATTGGAAATACAAATGAGGAATGATATAAGATCAGTCATGCAGCTGTGGTGCGGAGTTCCAGACTATGACTCACATTGTCACCGAGTGCCCTTTGAGTGCTTTCCCGGAAGGGCTGATGGGCCTGCATTGTGCAAGTGAAGTTGGTTTGCAATATTGCTTAGCGCCCTGGATTTAGCTTTATAGAGCGATCATAAATGTTTATTTTAGTTTAATTTTATATGTACTGATGCAGGTGCTTTGCACTGCAGAACATCTATTATTTATTATTTTAAGTTGGTAGCTGGCTATAACAGCCATACGATATATATATATATATATATATATATATATATATATAATTAATTAATTACGAAGTACATCATTGCCGTCCACTGGACGAGCACAGATCTAGGAACATTCGAACGAGCAGTGAAGATGGAGACCAACACATGGATGTTGAAGTTGCTATACGTTGACGTTTGTTTTTGCATCCACTTTACACATGTTCCACAATAAAAAATCTGAAAACCATTGGCAAAAATAATACTATAAAGTATTAACTATAAAGTGATTCGGTTGGCTAACATCATGAAAAAGGCAAAAATAAGATGGTTGATAAAGTCCATATTATACGATACCGAACAAGGAAACCCCAAAATCAAATATTAATAACGTCAAGGAATTAATTATCTGTCGTCTTATAACTACATAAAGAGGATAAATGTTGTATAATGTTAAAGTATGCGTGATACTAAGTAGTTGGATTTATATGGTGGAGGCATTGACTATGTACACTAACGTGAATAGACCTCTCATCCAGTGCATTTAGTTTGAGGCAAAAATTTTGAAGTTCGGTGTACGCGGCACTAGAGTCGCTGCCAACGATGTTTTTATTATTCAGCTGAATTTACAGTGCTTTAAAAACACTTTACCAAAACATAAACAAAACTTTCAGTTATAAAATGTTTCATCCTTGGTTGAAAAGAGTGGTAATACTGATTTATCTATCATATCTTACTTGTATTTTCATGTACGCCGCACGAGATCGCACCACCGTCAAAAGGTTTCACACACGCCTATGCTATGATAAGTATACTCACGTTATTTTACTAATACTACTATGTTAGTATACATAGTCAATGGTAGAGGCTGTAAATGAACCTAGTTAAAAGGAAATTAACTTTCAAATGTACTTGCCAATTAATAAATCTGTTCTTTCTCAAGTTACACAGTCTCATGCTTAGAAGCACCATAGAATGTACCATAGAATGGTCAACGGTCTAAACACATTAACCATTATTTAGTTCTATAAGTATGTTTAATGGAATAACAATAAAACATACTTGCAAAGTAATAAATTGGGTTTAAGTTTTCATAGAACTATCTTTTGAGGGTTGAAAGTATGAGATACAGAAATTATAGAAATATAAAAACTTGTATTAAACTCTATTACTTGTAATATCTTTTTAACCAGTTAGGCTACAATTTGAAATTACCAAGTGTTGTATTTTCTTCTAAAGTAAATTATTTCAGAACTTACTGGCAAAAATATAAATTGAATTTAATTAATTTATCTTTAATTTTTTCAGTGTGGCGTATAAAATTAGATGATTACCAATAATTATTTAATAAATTAATACTAGAGTCCCAATCATTATATTTAATGGAATTTCCCCTACGTACTTTTACAAAAATAACAAAAACAATATTTTCGGAGCTTTTGATTGACCAATCTGAAAATTCTAAAATTTTTCTAATTTTCAGTTCAGTTTTTATCTAATCGACCCACTTTTCGTTTATCTTTGTGGTGCTCATGTAGGGTCCCTCAACACCGACTCCGTTTGATAATACTTAAAAGGAACTCTAGAACGGTTCCATTTTACTACTTCATTAATAATAAGCAATTATAAAATGATAGACAAGTAAGCTATATAACGGAATAAACACCTAGAGTACACCAACTCGGGAACAGAACAGGGGCGACCTCAATAAGCGAGTGTGTATCACGGACCAAGTACAGAGTATGACTGAAAACTGGACTGAGCCCTGCACTGATAAACAGAATTAACAGAATTTAACAGAATAATCAGATTTAAGCCCTACAACAAAACATGGGTGAGTGTTGCTCGTTGGGTGGAAAAAGCGTCTTATCATACCCCGAGCGACAACCACGCTTTACATAACCTGACATTCAACCCTTTTTAGACTTAAAAGAAAATGCTGATCTTTATATTAAAACTTACAGCATTAAATAATTGTTAATATCATGGTGTGCATTAAATATTGAAAAGTTACGATATTAATTTATATTGTTAGTTGAACAAAGATTATGTTTAGTTCTTGTTGGTTAGTGACATGAAAAAATATCATGCGAGGAAGTTTTTATCTTTGAGTCATGTAAAACGTATCGGCGGAGATGTTGTAGGTGACAGCCTAATTTATTTATTTTCATCCTGTAGGATTTCATACTGTATAAAAATACAGAATTTCAAATGTAGGACAAATTTCAAAACGGTCAAGTGACATGGTTCCGGATATTTATTTAATTATTATGATTTAATTATAAAATGTAGGACAAATGGCACAACGGCCAAGGGAGTGTCATGTATGTCATTTGTTGGTCCCCCGAAAAATGCCATGTATATCTGTTTGATTCTCGGAGTTACACTCACTATTCTGGAACTGTTTGCTTGTCATACTGTCCACTTAATTAATATAATAATCATTGAATTTCCTACTTACACTATTAGGAATACCACACATTCTACCGTCAATTGTAAATAGTTCCTATAGTTAATTTTACTTTGTCGTTGCTACGAGAGTAGTTGCTATGAAACCCCGTAAATTAATTTTCCTATTCAACAAGTTCAATTCGTACTCTATGATGATTGTTAAGTTTCCCGGCAAATCGGCAAATCTTCTTCTTGCTATAAAGTATAAAATTATTATAGAGTCCAATTCCAATTTGTTTCTACGAAAGTATCTAAACGAGGAATTCGTAATATTCTGTGATTAATTGTAATATATTTTAATATTTTCAAACTTTTAACTTGATAGATAATTGCAGATCGACACTTCAACATCTGCATGTTTAAACATATATCTGTAAGTATGTTTTAATAAGTCATTTGAACAATTATGTAGGTCTAGGCTCCAAGACCCAAAGCGGAACGATAGAGTCCTTTGCCTATTTAATTAGCTTAGTACTGAGATTGGGATTCTTTACTAACTAACCAATTCAATAAGCAATAAAAAATAATCATTCTGTATTGTCATTAGGTATTACAACTTGCAATAGACATGGTCAGTGTATCGCAGATAGCAAGAGTTGGCACTTAGGTCATAGGCCCCTAATCCTAAAGTATAAGCATGTTTAGCTTAGCCTACAATGAGCACATCCTAGTGATGTGCGATTCGGTTGTGTATCGTGTATCGCGATACGGCGATACGATACGTATCGGAGCCATACCGGTATATCGTATCGGTCCTGTGTATCTCGATAAGCGTATCGTATCGGCCAAAATATATCGCTTAAACGATATGTATCGTATCATTTTCAACAAAGCAGTTAAAAATAGGTTTAGCCATTGATTTTAGATAATAATTTGCTATTATCGTTATAAAACAGAATCAAAAGTTTTAGGTAGGCTAAACATCATGAATTTTTATAAAAAGTACTCAAAATAAATCAAATTAAGTATTGTTTATTGTCATGCTCATTCATATACTGGCCGTATCGTATCTGTCAAATCTTACTTGATAAACTTGTTTTATCTCCTCCAAGAGATTGTGCAATTTAAGTTAAAAGATAGGATATTATGGAGTTCTGTTTATTTAATGGTCAAATAAGTAATTTGATGCAGCTAAATGCATTTTCTTCCCGATATTGTGGTTGCATGGTGAAAAAACAATATCGCAGGAAAAAAGTATCGTTTCCCTATGTGCCGATCTGAAATCGAATATCGTTTTTGGCGATACAATACGTATCGTTTCCAAAATATCGTATCGCCCCTCCACGTATCGCGATATTCCGATACGATACGATACGTATCGCACATCACTGGCACATTGAGGGCTTAATTTCAGCCGGTACGCAGCTCAAGTACTTCTTAGCTCCGGTTAGCTCTTGCTTGTTTGATTTTAAATGATAGGCTGGAGTGAAGTGGGGTAATTCTTAGACAAAACTCAAAACAATTGATTTTTCTTTCACTTCTAGGTGTGTTAGGCTCAAACAACGAATCATATTATGTGTGTAGCCTACTAGGTATGGTTAGGTGGTCCTGTTTAGTTTATGATGTTATCTCTTTGTACTTTTAATTCTAAAAAAATAAAAAAACACTCCCACATTTACTCTGGGGTTTGGGGCAATTTTGGGACGGGTATGAGGCAATACAAGGACAGTCATATCTCTATAGTTATTAAAGATAGGCAAAAGAGAGGGAAATAGTTGGACAGAGCATCCTCTAATTGTATAGAAGGCACTGGAAAATTCTGGGACAGTACAATTTTCGATAAGGAAAAATAATTTGAAAAAATGCCGTTTGACCGATTGGAATCTACACAGTTTTCAAGTCGAAATTATGAAAAATTTAAGGTAATGAAAAAACTACCCTCAAACATATTCTTTAAAGTAAAATCTTCAAAAAAAGTCACTTTAAAAAAATTAATCTAAAGGCTGATTTTTTTGTAGATTTTTTCCTAAAACATAGTAATTTTCCGAGTTCAGTTCAGACCAAGGTTTAGTTATAAATGAGTTGAAATACTGCAGGCCTATTCATGATAATTAAAGGTAGTCTACTTAAAATGCTCAACTTACATCTTTTATATTTATCAGCTAAAGTTCTAATAACTTTTTTTCTATTTCGACCTCGTTAACGGCTTTTTCAAGCACCTCCTTGGAATATTTTGGTTATTTTTTACAGTTCCTCAACATTATATTATATAACTTATCATTCATCAACATAAAAGCCTAAAACAAACAAAAGCCTTTAAAATAATGGAAACAATAATTAAAATTGAGTAACTGAATCCGTCTCAAAATTTCCCCAAAAAGGGTCCTATAATCACCCCTCTAGCCTTTTATTGAATATTTCATGCCATATTAATGGTAGGACTCAATGAACACCATTTTGTTGCTAAAGAAATTGTCTACCTCATCATATAAAAATTATGATAAGTTATTCGAAAATTTATTACAGTTAAAGTAAGTTATTACAATTGTAGACAGAGAAAGTTTTCACAACAAAAACCAAAGTTTTCGGCAGCAAAAATGTGAGTTTAAAAAAACAATTTTTTTCCCTGATACTTATACGATATTGTTCTAATCATTATAGTATACTATAACTTATCAAATAATAAGCTACATTTTGGTGATAAAACATGTTAAAATAAATAATAAAATATCATTAAAAAAATAACTGTCCCCTGTTTGCCCCACTTTTTTGTTGTCCCAGAATTAACCCACCTCACCCTACATCAAATTTGACAAGGTTTAGCCTATATGAGATTTTTCATAGGCCTCTAACCAAATTCAACATTTGCAAAACCAACTTTTTGTGAGGCCTATGTCGTAATTTTTATTTTTTATTTTGTGTTTATTTAAGCCATTTTTAACGTTTTGACGGAGAATGGTCCAAACCCCAGTCTTGTTACTAACTAACATCGACCAGTTGTCAGAAAGCATCATTAATTAAGTTTAATGGCCTAATGACAAATGGCAACTGGGTCTGGAATCGAACCTTTAAAAAACTACAGTAGACTCCCTCTTAACCGGTCTCACCTTTTAACCGGTCACCGCTTTAACCAGCCTACCCTGGCACAAAAAACAACATCTTTTTAACCGGCCATTATTTATCTCAACATCGCTTTAACCGGCCATGTTTCGCCGGAAACTTGGTTTTCTTAGCCTATCTACTGTATCGTCCTATTCTGAATAACATTATACGATGATGTTCTTAAACCACCTAAAATGTACTGTCCTGGACGGAAAGTGTATGCCACCAAAAGTGAATGTGTTTGGACCTGCTATCCAGTAGACAAAATAGGAAACGAATTATTATTATGCTAGTTTATATTAGTCACGGATTTCAAGGGTGTCAGATGTTAGCTATCAATTATATAGAGTATATTTAGAGTTTTTTTCTTTTTTTTCAATCCATAATTGAATTTAGGCCATATGAAATTTTAGTTTGACATTTTTAAATGCACATTGGTTTAACCAACTAAATCACTATCGGGCCGTGGCCAGGTCCCAAGTTAACCGGTTAAGAGGGAGTCTACTCTACTAACTTTCTCAGGATTGAACCGGCAACCTTTGGATTCAAAGGCAAGCACTATACGTGTAATACGAGTCTTAGGTTAAGCCTAGTTGCATAGTACAAGTTCGAGGTTTCATAACTTTTAACCTCTATTCCAGCCATTTGTCACTTGTTCTTCCGGTTCCGGTTTTTCCGTATATTTGGCTTTTTGAGTAATTCGTCGGATCGTGACACAGAAGTGTCACTGGTGCTGGCTGCACCCTAGCTGTGGTGATGTGATCAAAAATGAAACTATATTGTAAGTTTAATGGCGCTGGCTAGTTGCCTAGACAACAATTAAACAAAAACAGTTATGTTTTTTGGAAATGATTTTTCTAATTAAGTTAACCCTTTTGGTGCTATGAAATATTACACCGTTCATTGTCTTATTCCCAAGAAATGCCAAGCAACGATGTATCGTGCCTTGCCTTTCATCTGAAAGGAACGATATTTTTGCGTGCCCAAATATCAATATTGGGAACTAGAAAAAGGAATATCGGTTGTCTCGATTGTTATTACGAAACACTGATAATTTCATTCGATTCTCTAAATGATAAAAATATGAAATATCGTTCTCTAATAGCACTCTGGGGTCGAAAATTTATTTGTTTAAAACATTGTTTAAAAATCTCATGCGCTTGCCTCCGCCCTCTTGGAAATCATAGCACTTTTCGGAAGTAGTCCTAATATGAATAATTCCCCAGCACTTTTCAAAAGTTATTAAATTTTTTTTGCATCAAAAGGGTTAAGGAGGCCTCAATCCTTGACTTAAAGTAGACTTAAAGACGTTCTCAGAAATTATGACATTTCAAGTGTACTCTATCCATAACAAAATATTCATATAGGCCTAGACATAGGAGGGGTGTAATTTTTTTATGTAACAATCATAGAAACATGTAGAATTAGGGAATGGGCTCAGCAGAGCGTTTTCATAAACTTCTCTAAAGAGTAATAAAGGAAAATTAACAAGTGGTGAAAATTGTTTATTACCGTCCCCAATGTTTGTGGCATCAATAGTTCAAAATTAATAGATTTACTGTAGGATTTAACTATATAAATTAGGAACCACACTCAAAAGTTAAAGGTATATTTTTCATACTCTACTTAATTATTATAATCATAAACTCAATTAATTAAACGAAATTCAGTAAAAATGCAAAGATTGTACCATGTAACTCTTGTGCTGTATGTCAATATTGTACAAAAGGTAGCCTAAAATATTCTTATAGATAGTTAGTTACCAATGGTAAATGTAGGCTACAAAATAAACTAAGTTTTTAACCAAATTAAGCTAGCCTATATTATTATTTAGGGTTTATTAGCTAGGGACGATAATGAATCTTTGGGAAATTTTTTTTCTTTAAGAGATTTTTTAAAGAAATTTAGTTATATATACACATTCTTAAACTTAAAGCTGATAAAAGGATTGACATCATTGTTCAGTTTAAAATAATTTCGATTTCAAACCAATTATCTATTGAGATAAGTTTTGCCTTTATTTACTTAAGAAAGTTAAATTATTTATGAGAGTTACGATTATAAGCTTATAATCCTTGCTTGTAGGCAAGAAATAAATAAATGGCTCCTTGAAATAGGTGCTGATAGCGCGGAGGCCCTCGTGCTTTCCAATTATGCACGTTAATCTGTTCACTTGAGCTCATGCAATACAGTCTGTTCAGTCCAGCAACCCAAAAACAATAAGGATTTCAGTTTATGGATATCTTTTTTCCCCTCTATTACTGTAATTTCTTTTCACTCTAATTAATTTTTGTTTCACAGCAAGTTGATGACTTTTTTTCTCTTTATTGGCAATAATATCAAAAGTAGGTTAAGTTTTTTATCATTTATGTTATATTTTAATTTCTGTTCCATGTAAATTTGTATCAGTGAAAGTGCAGTGTTTTACTTTTAGATAGCATCGGCAGAATTGAGTACAGACTCGTCTTTACAGACCCCATACACAGACTTATCGTCTTTTTGGGGACTCATCCATGCTATTTCTAACTTGTAATCATAATGTATTGTACTTTCTTTTGGAATAAATTAATTGAATTGAATTGAGTTATACATGTATACTAGCTGAAATACTATTTTAATACAATTTATTCTTTTGCAGGTCAAGTAAAAGACAAGATGGGAGATAATAAAATTACAGAAAAGAAACAAAAATTGGGCGAAGCTGTAGTTCAAGATGTGGCCCAAATGACGAAAAAAATGGGTTTGCAAGGTGAAAAAGTATCTATTGCAAGCACCTCAAATGAACCTACTTCAAGCACACATGTAAGCTTACCTATAAAATATGAGCCACAGAGAAGCTCTGATGAACAGTTGCGAGAAGAAACATCAATTACAAGGTTTGAAGTAGCAAAGACAAGAAGTGAAATGCCACCAACAATTAAAAAAGCTGAAGAAAATATTTTGAAATATAATCAACTCCATGCTGTAAGTGTACTCACATAGTAAAATTTCAAATAATGTATAATAGAGTTTCGCTATTCCATACTAAGCGGAACCAACTCTAGTTGATTTAGTGGGATTCTTTTGAAGTTCTTTAAACTCCCCACTTTGATAATGATAACAGTTAATCGGCAGATTTGAACTCTATTCCCCAATATAACTTAACTTATTTCCATTAATTTGTATAATTTTTATTTAATTTTGTGTATTTTCGGCGCTCAAGAGGAATCAGTTTGGGATGTGAGATAGAACAGTATTTTTTACCTATTGAAAAAGTTCCCAATATAACTATTTTTTTCCTATCGTCATTTTTTAATTTAACCTATATTAAAATAACCAACCACTTTATAAAACTTTCTTTTCTGAAAGATTGCTAAAAATAATTTAAACTTCCATCGACAGTATCTCTAAACTATTCTTCTCTAAACTAAACTACTTTGGTTAGAAGTAAATTAGAGTATGCTGCTGCAGTATGGGATCCTTTTTATCTTCAAAATGTTTCATTGATTGAATTGGTACAAAATAGATTCGTGAGGTATTTATATTTAAAAAAAAAAAAATACAATGTGTTCTGTCCCAGAGACTTTTCAACAAGAATTCTGAGAGACATTTTTTCTTTTGAAGCCCTTGAGTGTAGGAGAAAATGTTTAATCATTTTGTTTATCCACAAGATCTTGCACAACTCAATTGATAGTTCTTTTTTGTTGAGCAAAATCAATCTTTACGTTCCCAGAAATAACTTAAGGCCGTCAATTGTATTCTCAGTTCCAAGATGCAGCACTGTCCATTTTTACAATTTTCCAATTTTTAAAGCTCTTCGATTAATAAACAGATACGTAACTGAAATAGATATATTTCATTCCAACATTGACGTAGTTCTGAACCAATTAAAGAGCATTTTTTAGCTTTGTTATCTATAAGGCAAAAATTTATGCCTTTGTTAGATGGTAGCCATATTAGTTAGAATAAGTTTAAGTATATTTTACTATTAGTTAAATTTCCGTTATGCTCGTAAAATAAGTTAGTTTATATGTACAATATTCCAAACTCTTATTTTGTTATAATTTATTTTGCTCATGTACTGTACTCATCTATAATTACTTTTTGTTCTTTGTATGTTTTGTCAAAATAACTGTTTTGGGATGATTCATCCTGTAGTTATTATGTAAATTGTATAAATAAATAAATAAATAATGTTGCTTCAATCCAATATGTTCTCATTACTGATTTTAATTTCAGGATTAGGATTTAGATTGTTTTCTTTAGTAGAAAAGCTATGTTTAATTGAGTGTCCCTTAACTTAATAGAGGTAGGCCTTTCAATCTTAAAAGAGTTTTATTTTTGTGGTTAAAAGATACTGTATGTTTCAAATTGTCTTTAATTAATTACCTGACATTAAATAAAAAATATCAAATTTAAAAAAACATTTAAGAGTTTATTAATTATGTTTCAGGAAAATGTCACCATTATACCAAGCCAAGACACCAAAAAGTTGGTTTGCCGATATTCTTTGAAGAAGCCCTTACCCAAAGAACTCGACCCAGCGAATTTAAAAGACAAACCGAAGCCAGAAGAAATGTTATCTCGAGTGAGTATTTAACAGTTAATAAGTGAAATAAATTCTCAGTATGGTAGGTCTAGTTAAATTTTTTTTTTAATGCCACAATTTAAGCACGTTACAATTTAAATATGGTATGCCGTACACTATCTGATTTTGCCCCAATTTTTCTTGGGGTCGATAGCCTGTTGACAATCGGATCAATCGTTGTAATGAAAGTCAGCTGATTAAATATGAGTCTTTATTTGGAGGTGTTCTTGACAAAAAAATGGGTCCTGCTGGAAGAGCATCATAACTGGATTAAATGACATTCACAGACAAATGCTTGGTGGTTTGTTCCCAAAACTTAAGTCGATAACTGTCTTGATATCATTGTCATCTTAATTTGCAAAGGTGTGTCATCTGAAATAGATGTGTGTAAAATTTCTCAAAGGCAATAATTAAGGCAGTACTTACAACTTTCCCCTGGCTGAGAGAACCAAACAACCTAAACTATCTTCAGGCACATCAAATTTCAACTCTTAACTTTCAAAAAAATAAAATAAAAATAAAAATAAAAAATAAACAGGGCCGCCGAGAGTGAGGTCGGGCCCCAAGTCTGCATTCATACTAGGCCCCTGGTGGGTATGGGAGGTATGACATACCCCCCAGCAAAGGGAGGGTCCAGGGGTAATCCCCCGGAAATTTATGTAAACTAGATAACAAAATTTAGGCATTCCAGAGGAGTACCTCATAATTATGTTCAACATAATTATGTTTAAAAACCCCCAAAATCAAACCAATTAAGTCTGTCCATAGCTGGTCAGATTCAGGAAATAATATTTCCTTATTGATAAGTACTACTATTGGGAAACACACACCGAAACTAGAATACTCTATTACTCTAACAGTATGTGACAACTACAGCTGATTCCAAGGGCAAGCACCAAGAACGTCACATCTATTATCTATTTGACAGTTGCTATTAGCTGAACAACCAACTACGTCACTGATTTTTTATTTGTTTTTGTTGATATCAGTTACCTTTATTATATTCTAGATTCCTTGGTAAACACATGAGTGATTTTTTTTCTGTCATCTGTGTAGTTCGTAACTTATTTATTACACTTTTCTCGTGTACTGTCATGATGAATATAAGCAATGTATACAGAACCGAATAAGTAGGGACATCCTTATGGGGAAGTGAGAACGCCGCCCCTGAAACACAGATAGCACCACCAAGCTGGTAAGGATTATGCTGATTGGTTGAATAGGAACAGATGACTAGAATAATTTTATAGAAGTTTGTTATTGTTTTGATTTTTTTGTAAACAAATGTGCTCATTTTGACATTTAAGAGGTAGAAAGAGCGCTTCCTGTGACAGTGAGGAGAAATAATCCTAGCCCCAGGGCTTTATTTTCCTCTGGTTTTCGAGGGCAAAACTAAAATTTTTTAACATGGGATGTCCCAGTACGTATTTGGTTCTGTATACATTGATATAAGTTTACCATTTATGATTTCATATTTCAGTTTTTGACATCAATATACTTTATCAAGATAACACTATTTTCTTGTTTTTTAGTGAATTTCTTTTTTTAATAAAAAAAAAATACTACGTCAAATTAGTACAATACATTATGTAAAAATCAAGTGAGCTCTTCATAGGCCTCAGTATGACGAAATTAACCCTAGCAGTGGCCAATGTTAGAAGTCGGAAATGGCCAGGCGGATTTGGCAAATTTGCAGACCTTTTTTTGAAAATTGGTATAAATTCTAAGTATAATGGAAACCTAGTCAACCTCATACTCATTTTATTTGTAAAAAGTTGTAGATTCTGAAAATAATAAAATAAATAACATAAAAAGAGTGGTTTTGAGATAAAAATAAATCAAATAAAGAATTATAAAATATTTATTTTGAAATTTCAAAAGCGGCCTGGGTAAAAATTTTTCATGATTTTTTTATAAAAAATTCATTATATTCATATTGTAGACAATTTATTTCTGTACAGAAAAATATAGCATATGTGTGGATTTTTATTGTTTTTGCATGAGTTACATACCGATATATGGACACCCGATAGACCATCAAATTTTACCGTGTAAACATTTTATACATATTGATAGTATAATTTAATTTTTACTACCAATGAATAACTTATTTTTGTAATCCCAATGAAATAAGGAACAGAAATAAGTCATAAAAATTATAGAAAACCGGTACTATAAATATTTTATAAAATTTGAAAACTTAAAAAAAAAATTATTTTGTTTATTAGGTATACAACTTTCATACTTTTTTCATGCCAAAGATTGTAAAACTATGTTGAAGGTTGTTCAATTCCCTACAAAAAAATGTATAACAATCAGGGTTTATTATTTTTTTATATGTGTTATGTTGCATTATATAAAACAACAACAGCCGCTTGATACTGGCCTACTCGCCAGATATCGTGCTAAATACAAAACCACACTTTATAAACACTATTTTTCACACTTCAGTAATATTTATGCATAATATAATGCGTAAAGATTACTGTTATAAACACACAAACACTTCACGAACAGCTAAATAAAAGATTTACTACGTAAGAAAACACAACGCAACGCGAACGTAATACACCATAACACAACAATGGTGCCTAGTCAGCTGACGCTGACAGCAGTGGCAAATTCATTCCCTCTCTTTGTCCTTCAAGACTAAAGTCCCAGTGATACCACCGGCTACAAATCGCAAAACTAAATTATTCTACGTTTCTTCATCTTCATAATGATATATAATTTGACTAGTTTGATTTTACACCAAAGGTATAATTACGGGGGTAGCGGAATTCTACCCCCAGGAAAAGTACCCCCATGAAAAAACGCTACGTCATTTTGACGTCACGAGGGGCGGAGCTTAAAGTGGCATGGAGTTTTGGCTCGCGGCCGGAAAAGTACCCCCAGTTTTATAAATACATTATTATTTAATTTGGTTGCTCTAAATTAACATTATAGCAAACCAATCACCAGCCGGATTTCTACCCCCGGAATTCTACCCCCGGAATACTACCCCCAGCAAAACTACCCCCAGCAAAACTACCCCCAATGGACTAGACCCGGAAAACTACCCCCGGAATTCTACCCCCAGCAAAACTACCCCCGGAATTCTACCCCCAGCAAAACTACCCCCAATGGGCTATACCGGGAATCCTACACCCGCGAAGTACTTCCACGTACACAATTCCTTAAGTATTTAACTACTAATTGTTATTTTATATACATGTTCTGCTATTTAAAACATTTCTATTAAAAAATAATAGAAATGTTAAGTTTATATTAATACAAACTTGCCCTTCGGGTGATCTCGTTCTCTACCCTCACTCACCATCAAGTTCTATAATAGGCCTATGCTTTAGTTTTATATAACCAATCTTTCCTCAATCCTTTACAGGCCTTTAGATGTATGGTTTTATTGACATCAAATAAAATATATACATTACCGTACCATGATATAGGTTTATAATTTTCAGCACCTGGGGGCCAAGCATTAGCTCTGTAAACTTAAACAGTAATATTTTTTGTATTCATATCATAAAATGTAATATCATAGATAAAATATATTTACAGACCTGCAAAAATGCTTATTTCTTGTTCAAGACGAGCTCAATCGCTCCACTCACTCGCCTTTCAGCTTCCTTTTTCTGTGCTTTCAGACTGTTTCAATGTAGGCCTACGGGTCTCGTGTATATTTGTTAAAACACATGATGAATGTGTAACACGTGGATTCTAATTATTTAGTTAGCTGGTGTTTGCTTTATTCTTTCTAATGCTTTTGTTTTTAAATTCAAATGTAATTCTACAAATTGATTTGTTGTTTTATATACTTTTGCATTACTTTTATTCTTATTCATAATTAGCAGTAAGAAAGTACTTTTTAAAAAATTATAGATTATTTTCATCATAAAATAGTACCATTTTATAATTTAGTAATTGGCTGCCATGCAAAACTACATGTTTAGGCCTATACTGGAACACATAGGCCTATTCTGCACTTTGACAGTTGAGTCTACTGTTTTCATTATTATTAGACTATTTTTTTTTACTCCATAAGACCAATGTTAAACAATT
This sequence comes from Neoaliturus tenellus, assembly GCA_030545055.2. Classification (NCBI taxonomy): domain Eukaryota; kingdom Metazoa; phylum Arthropoda; class Insecta; order Hemiptera; family Cicadellidae; genus Neoaliturus; species Neoaliturus tenellus. The sequence continues at coordinate 61,132,034 of CM061535.1, read as the reverse complement.
TTAATTTGAATTAATGATTATAAAGAAATAAGATTTTTTTCTGGAATAGAGACCTGTATTTAAATTAAATTCATCCCAAAACTATGTTATCTACAATGTTGGAAGAAAATGGTTTTAGCTGTTTTTGAGATCCGTGTGCAAACATATACATATACAAATATATAACTTACTCGTATTACAGTATAGGATAGGATACACTTTATGCTTATGTAACTTAACTCACGTTTTGTAAATCTATATAGTCTGAAAAGTATATAACTCAATATATCTAGTACAACCAGTAATACGGTAATAAAATTTTACTGCTAAGTAAAGATCTTGTCCATCTCGGAGACGAGTGATCAGAGTGAGAAAAATTCCTTCAGATTATTGTGAATATTATTATTCCGATTTTTCTCTATTTAACTTTCAGGTTTGTAGCACATAGGGCCTACATTGTCATCTAATAAATATTATGTAACACCTGAACATGAATGAACTTTGAAGGAAATTTCTGCTTTCTTTTATCAGTTGCTGCATACACATTTTTCCAAACAATTATAAAAAAAATACCTTAGATAATAATACCATTAATTTATTATATTGTTTTGTAAAATATAACATTAAACCAATAACATTAACTCATCACACCCACAATTACATTTTCACTCAAAAAAAGCATTTTCAAAAACACACAGCTAAAAGCCTGTAAAGGATTCAGGGAAGATTGGTAATATAAAACTAAAGCATAGGCCAATTAATTATAGAACTTGACGGCGAGTGAGGGTAGAGAAGAGATCACCCGAAAAGCAAGTTTGTATTAATGTAAATTTAACATATTATTATTTTATAATAGAAATGTTTTAAATACCAGAACAATTACATAAAATAACAATTGTTAAATACTTAAGGAATTGTGTACGTGGAAGTACTTTCGCGGGTGTAGGATTCCCGGTCTAGTCCATTGGGGGTAGTTTTGCTGGGGGTAGAATTCCGGGGGTAGTTTTCCTGGGGGTAGTTTTGCTGGGGGTAGTATTCCGGGGTTAGAAATCCGGGGGTAGTTTTGCTGGGGTTAGTATTCCGGGGGTAGAATTCCGGGGGTAGTTTTTCACCCCTAGTAAACTTACAAAACATTGCTTAAATTGTTCTTTATAGAAATAAATTATAAAAGTTCGTAACCAATGACTGAAGTAGAGTATAATGTATTCTCTTCAAAAGTTCGCGGCCGGAAAACTACCCCCATACCTGTGACGTCAAAATGACGTAGCGTTTTTTCATGGGGGTACTTTTCCTGGGGGTAGAATTCCGGCGCCCCTAATTACGCATTTTCCAAACCATCGCGTTGCGACAGTAGGCCAATCGTTAGATTTTCAAAAGTCAGCTGTTTTCAAAAATTCGTAAATTCAGATCTATTACGATTTCATAAGAGAAATTAATATTAAATTAAAGGGTAATTCTTTGTCTATCTGTTGGTACCACCTGGAACTATCTGCGACAAGAAGTACCCGAGCTATGGAATTTAAAAAAACACGTGTTTTGCCTTTGTTGGCGCATTGTCTGCTTATATGATGTTGCGCCGTAAAATATGGCATGTTTATAACTGTTGTCACAGTGTTACAGAACTCGCTTAATGTTTATTTATGTATTAAAATGAAAGTTTAGAATCTTATCTTTCAAACGATATAAATACTATCCACATTAGAGTTAGTTAGTATTGGTTTTTAACCATTACAAAATTTTTGGACCCATACTGTCGCAATGTGACGGTGGCCACTCCACAGCGCATTGCCATACTATCGCAACATGACAGTTAGCCAGCGCTAGGGTCAACTGAATCGTAAACAATAGGACAGTACAGTGCAAAAAACTAAAATTATAGATGCTGTGGTACAATCAAAACCATATGAATAGAGAGAAAATTGCCAGACTGGGGAAAACTGTTGTAATGTATCTAGACTAGAGCTATCTCATTAGCGGGTAACAGGATGTAAAAAATAGGACCCAATATGTCTTTAGCCTGATAACAAAAAAAGCTAATTTGTTACTCTTTGGACATCAAATGGATCATGTTACCGGCCTGAATCAAAAGCGGCATTATGAATTATATAAGGAATGAAATATCCCTTCTTTTGTTTATTTTTCTCTGCAGTTTTGAAAAAATTGTCATTAAAAATAATAATTATTACTGAGCATTTAATGCATTACATTGCTGTAATGCAATCATTATGTAAAAATCAGAACATTGTCAACTGATGTAGCCTACGGTAATTGAAAAATTGAACAATTTGGGCAGTTGTTGTCGATTTAGTAAACCTTTGAAGACCCGTGAAGCTGAAGGGGAGGTTATAGCTTTATGGGTAAAAGTGATGAACACCGCATCTTCGCTACATAGGCTACAATTTAAAATATCAATCGGCCTTTAATACGACTTATTGGTAACTTTTTAACAAAGAGCTGTACAACACTATAGCAACATTGCAGTTTCGCCGTATAAAAACAAACCAGTGACAGACAACAGACTCTCAGGCACCTCGTCACCTGTCAACGCGCATAGAGATAATAGCACGCGATCGCTCCGGTGATCGTGGGTGGCGGGGGAGGGCCCTCTGCTCTCCCCTCTCCTTCTCTGGGGGGAAAATATGAGTCTTACTCACCGGCCGCCACAGCGCCGGCGTAGAATATTCAGTGCAAGCACAGCCAGATAAAAAAAGTTTTTTCTTAACTAAGATTGCTCATCTGATTGATATTAAGAAAATCTATATTTACTGCATAGTTATATTTCGAAGGAGTTGATCCTAATATTTATAGAGAGCCTAAAACAAAGCAAAAACCCCTGACCGTTCCTTGCTCCCTCCGAGCCCCAGGCCCCAAGTTTCAGACTTGGCTGATATACCCTCTCGACGGCCCTAAAAATAAATTTATATACATTTTATTCAACACATCAATTCAATACATCTAATTCAAGGTTAAAAATGTTAAGTTATAAAAAATTTAAACCATCAAAAAAGTCTATAGCTATAGGAGTAGGTGAGCGGGAGACTCCCAGCTTTTTATGAATAACCAAACCACATTGAGTACTACAGCTAATTTATGATTTAATCAATGGAGCTTGATGAGATTACAGTAACAATTTTTTGAATATCAATTTTTTATTTGTGTGGAGAAACATTGAGTTTTATTGCAAAACCTATTTTTTATAAGTTTTATTAAAAACCAAAATTTTGTGTAAAACTCATTACAGTTTGAGTTACACTTGATATTTTTAAATGAATCTTTCACAGTTGGTTCAGTGAAAGATTACAATTTGTAAATCCGGAGTTTACTTTTAAAATAAAAACTCAAGAGGTTTATACATGGTGTCAAAAAATCCGGGATTGGCTTTGCATATTCACATTTTACACATAAAAATAAATCTAAAATAATTTGTAAAAAAAATTGTCATCCCAAAACATTCACCATTTTTGTGAAGCCGTTATTCACCATTTTGTTTTGTACACTTAATCATTTCTATTTATGTTACAAATTGTTGTATTAACTACGGAGAACTGACATACCGGTCAAAAGGATCGGGTTGGAAGTTTTTTTGATCAAATCAATATTTCCCGGGTGTCGGCAGTCTTTGCCGGCACTGTACCTCACACGCCTCTTTCAAGGAACAGAATGACGTATTTCTCGTCATTGTCCAACTCGTACAGCCAGTGCAGTGGACGATTCCTTAGAAGACTGGTGCATTCGAGCGTGAGTCAGCTCGGGCGTTACGAAATAAATGGTGTCAGTTTTTGTGTGATAAAGTTGTGACAGTTTTAACGGATGACATGTTTGTAATTTACAACATTTTCCCTGTATAAATATTTTTATTGGTGAAATCATGGACTCAGAGGAATGTAGGATCGATAGACTTCTTACCTTACATTTCTTATCATCGATAAAATAAACTTGTGTAGTTCATTAGACTTGCTAAAAATTGTATTATTTTAAATAAACAATACACACATACACTAAAACTTTTAAATTGAAATGAATTTAATTTTGAGTGACAAATAGATTGTTAACAAATGTTTTGTGTTCTTATGTTCAATCAGTTTTTTTTTCTCTTCCATTAAGTATGCCAAACTAAAATCCTTGATTAAATAAAAAAAAACATATTTTTTTAACATATATTACATAAATTATATAAACACTTGTTTACAGTGTAAATAAATGTTAAAATGACTAATAAAAAAAAACATATGAATAGGGTTTGAAAAATAAAATAGTGATTTATTCAATATGTGGTGTTTGATTAAACCTGGTCTAAAAATTCGTGAGTCAGTTCTGACGTTTCCAAATCAATGTCAGTTCTGCCGGTTATGTTCATTTTGACCTTTGTAACCTAAATGTCCATTTATAGAAAAAAATTATTTTTTTCTGATTCGTATTTTTAAAATGGTGGTTGTTATAGTTAAAAATAAGTTAATATTTTAAAAAACAATAAAATAAAAAACTTTGGCAAGATTCCAAAAATTGGCAAATTTAATTATTTAACCCTTAGACCAAAATACCGGTCCTCCAGACTGCCAGGAACTTTTTCATTTTCATGTTTTGGCTACCCTGCAAAATGTAACATATTTTTGTCTGGTCATTACTTTTACCCTACTACCTCCACCACCGGCACAACGATGCCATAGAAATATAAACATAGAACGCTGGGTCAACGCTGGCAAAACGAGCCGGAGTCGGCAGGGCTTCCCCCAACACTACCCGGGGCTCGACGCGCCACTGCCCCGTATATCCCAATGCGCTACACTTGCTTTTTAGCTGTTTTTGTTCTTATTTAGAGCTAAGTTGTTATTGGAACTACTTATTGAGAATGCCTATAGTGAAATAGGTATTAGAAGGTTGTAAAATAACTATTAATACCATGAGTTTTGGGCTACTTCTTACTCTCTCAAATCAAAAGAATTAAACACAAACAAGAAAGTGGAAACTAAAAAAAAACATGGATAGAGTTGTTTTGTTGGGTATTGGAATATTGGAATTAATTCATGATCAAAACGACCTATTAATAATCCTTATATAACAACTAGATTTTAGGTAGCTAAATAATTATTAATGCAATGTCTTCCGTGATACCTTTTACTCTCAAATATAAATTAAACATAGCGTAATCATTAAATGACCAACTAAAACCGTTTTAGTCTTATTCTCAACATTAGTCTACCCAACAAGGGAATTCGAAATAATTTGTTGGACAATTTTTAATAACGTTTTTCACTTCTGCAAAAAAACATACTGTTAAAAGACTCCTCAGCATAATTAAATTTACTGGGTATTGTGACATTCGTATACTAATTTATCACTAAAGAAATTATTTTTTTTCAATCAACTTTCTTTAAAATTTTTAAGCTATTACATTTTTTTAACACAATAATTCAACAATTTTTTTACAAAAAAACTTACTTATATGAACACTTTGAAATGTTTTGACAAAGGTGCTTGCATCCAGAAACTAAAAATTTAAATGTGTTGTGTTGAAGATGGTTACTCAGAGAAACATAATTAAGGGTTAAAAAAGTTTAATAGGCCTACATTTAATGTGATTATTTATTGTTTAATATTTAAGTTACTAGTATTAAAAATACCCGGTGTCTAAAAAATATAAGTTTACAACTTTATAACTTTATTAACCACTTATATTGGCCATTTTACGGATTTTGTTTTTGTTTTTGGATGATATTTCATACGTTTGCTTTCAATATAACCATACAATAATAAGTTCGAAAGTCTAGTTTAAAACCTACTATGTAGAATGATTAACTGGCAACTAAATTTCAGTGATTGAAAGTAACTTTTATAACTAATTGGACAAGAAGAAATTATATCTTATATAATTTGGTAAGCGATAATATTAAGACGCCATGTGTACAATTGAAATTCATTATTTGTATTTTTATTCTTTATGGGAACGGGACTTATGATGGTAAAAGGCTTGTTAATTTATTTTTGTATAAATTATCTGCTACGTATTTGGCACTTCCTTAAATAAGTTACTTGCAAAAGGTTTAATATGGCTAAAAAGCGATTTATTATTCCAAAGTTGTATACTTCGTAATGGGACACGGTGTGTGGATATTGTCCATGAAATAACTGTTAAGATAACTTTTATTGCGAAATACAGTGAAAATTATTTAAATACACGAATCTGTTGGTTAGCTATGTAAATAAAATTAAATTTATAGCCTCAGTTAATTTAATGTAGACTAGGAATAACATCTTAAAACGTTTATTCAAAATGAATATCCAAGAGCCGGGAGCTGAGCTGGGCGGCCCGACGGCGCGACCTCGCCGAACTCATTAACAATGCAACTGTGAAAACACTTAGCATTTTATCCCAAATTTGTCTATCAAGTATTACGAATCAACTCATTACCTACAACTTTCCCGCTTTAAGTTTGTTTCTGACCCAAAAACCAAAAAGTTACACTTAGTAACTTTTTCAAGTTCACATTATTAAATTTCATTGTATTTTGTATTGTTAAAATTGTAATACTATACCAATCTTAAAGTAATTTACACCGTTGTAATCCTTAGTTCTTCCAGATTGCAAATATACAGGGTGTTTCCAAACAACCTGGAAATATTTTGTGTGTTTGTTCCTTAGGTCAAGGCAACAAAACAACATCATATAAACATATGTCCTAAAACGCTTCGTTAAGCCGCTAGCCGCCTTTTTGTTTTTCACACATAATCAATTTTATTTCCGTGGTGAATGGTTGTATTGAATTCATATTTGGTATTAATCTTTATGTCATCAATATCAATTTTCAGGAAAAAATTTTTGTCCAATGTATATTTTCAAAATAGTGGTAATTTAAAAATTTTTAACTCAAATATCTCAAAACCGGTAAAATTTACCAAAAATTTTACAAGATACAAAAAAGTTGACAAATCAAATTAAATCTAACTAATAATACCAAGATTATAAGGATCAAACAACAAATAACGGAGTTATTGTGATTTAACTGCAGAATAACAATGATTTTCCTTTATATAATTAATGCAAATTTAGGTTATTTTAGTAGAAAATTCACAATAACTCCGTTATTGTTTGTCCGATCCCTACAAACTTGGCATCATTAGTTAAATAATTTTATTTGTCAACTTTTTGTGTTTTGTAAAATTTTTATAAAATTTACCGTTTTTGAGATATTTGAGTTTAAACATTTTAAATGGCCGCCATTTTGAAAATACACATTGGACAAAATTTTTTTTTCCTGAAAATTTACATTGATACGCTAAAGCTTAATACCAAATATGAACTTAATACAACCATCCACCACGGAAATAATAATTATTATGTGTGCAAAACAAAATGGCGGCTAGCGTCTTAAAGAAGCATTTTAGGACACATGTTTATATGATATTTTGTATTGTCTCAACCCAAGGAACAAAATGCACAAAATATTATTAGGTTGTTCGGAAACACCCTATATAAGTTTAGTTGTGTGTTTATCGAGGCTGTGAACTGCAGGAGCGTGTTTATAAACGCGTGCACTCCGGCATGAATCGCCAGTTTGCGTTTGTCCCTCTGGTAGTTGTGGGGAGACTCCGTGGAGCTGCTTGACTCCGGCCCGTTTTCCGCCACTCTTTGCTGATTGACCCGGCGTTCCATGTTTATAGTTCTATGAACGATGCCCTTGACATTCAGTTTGAGACGAGCTTTCATAGGGGAAACTATTGTTTTTGAAAGGTCTGTCCTGTCGGTCTCTCGGACTGATATTACCAATACGCGATCTCGATTTTAGTGGTATGATATAGCGATATTTCCGTTATGGGCAAGAGGAAAAAATCTAAATTTTAAATATTTTTGTGTATTATTTGCTTAACTTTCAACTTCATTGTAAACATTTTAGAATACTATCTTTTATTCTGAATTAAGATCAATTTGTGATGGATGGACATCTACAATGTTCGATTTAAATCTTTTGATAGGACTTTTGATGAAAGGGTTCCAAAGGCTCTTGAACTAGGTGTATGCGTCTGTTTCTGTTTGATCATTCCCATTATGATCCAATTATGTAGGCCTACCTTCAAACGATTTTTGAACTGCATGTAAGATCTGAAACAAGTTTTTCAATCAATATTATTTTCATGTTTATATTTTATACTACGAAATAAGTTTTGTTCTCGTGTTGTCTCGTTCAAATTTTTTTCATACATTTACAGTAAATAAATATGTATATAAAACTTTACCATGAAGAATAAAATTTTTCTGTCATTTGTGTGTGTATATATATATATAATAAATATCTATAACAACTGTGTGTAGCTAAAATATTAGAAAATTTCAAAGCAATTAATTATTGCATAATACACATTATAATATTGTGTAAATAAATTAAAACTTGAATTGGGGTCTGATAGATCAGTATTTCATTAGTAATAAATGGCGTTCTCACAGACCGTGGGTTCTGCATAGTAGGCCCAATCCACACAGAACTGACCTCAGGCAGAGACGTGGTACGGATGAGGCACGGACATGGCAGAGGTGTGGCGTGTGCTATGCTCACAGAAGGTGACAGGTTTGGATAAACCTATCTGCAGTTATTTATATCAACTTGATTGGTCCATCAACTTGTGGAAAATAAACCTGCATCACAATATGGATAAGAGTGAAGGTGATGAAGATATGTTGGATTTGGTGTTATTGGCAAATATGCGAAGAAGAACCTTTTGGGTACATCCGGTGTGGTTGCAGAGGGGAGATAAGGAACATTTGACTTTATGCATGATTTAAATTTATATCCAGAACGGTTCCAAAATTTCTATATAGAATGTCCCGTTACTGTGATCATCGCAAAACAAGGAAATTGCTCAACTTCCTCACAAAATCGAATGTTAAATTCAATGTTGTCACTCATAATGACGGAAGTAAAAAGAACCAGACTAAAAAATACTCACAAAACTATTTGGCAATCGAATTAAAAATATGTTGTTATAGGACATAGGCCAACAGACGCACTACAGACATGCCACTTCCGATACGCGACGAGAGTCGGGAAAGGGACGTGGCCGACGTCGCCATTTCGCTTGTATGTGCATTGGTCCATTTATTTGCAAACAAGATGCGGAAACGAGATATGTCCGTGCCACGTCTCTGCCCGACATCGGTTCTGTGTGAATTGGGCCTCAGTGATCTCGGATTGAGGGATAAACAAAGATACCAAGATCATTAAGATTGAATAACAGCAGAGTAAATTTGATTTTACTTATTAAAATGTCAAAATATGCAATAGTTAGCAGTGAAAATCATATTCCCAAGACATAATGCATTTACCCTTTTATTCGCTGTTTGATCTTTACTATCTTGGTATCGTTGTTTAGATAATTTAGGCTAATTTACCAACTTTTTTTACCTTGCCAAAATTTGGTACATTTTTGTTTTTAAAATATTTGTAAATGGTTAGAATATTTTTTTATTGAATAAACTACATAAATCCCTTAGCTTGAACAAAATCAAGTAGGCTATGAAAAAATGATTTTGAGGTAGGCTATGATTTTGTTCTTTCATCAAAATGTTTGAAATTTAATGTTGATTCTTAAAATAATAATTTTCATGAAAAAACTCTGAAAAACCAAAATATATAATAAACTAATTATTTCTATAAGTTAAATGCATTAAAAATTAATACCTTTGTTTTTAATTTTATTTTTGCGTTGAAAAATATTGATAAAATTAATAAAAATCATTGATGGCCGGCACGTAGCCAGGATTCCATAGCCCAGGCAAGGCTATCCTCTGGGGGGTCTGTACGCTCCAGCTCAGCTGGGGGTCCGGGGTCCTCCACCAGAATTTTTTTAAATTTTCACTTGCTAAAATATGTAGTTTTAACACTTAAGGCAATATTGAAGGATATCCTTACCCTCTTTTGAATTGGAGTTTTGATTGTTTGGTATACATAACTGGTTCCTGTTGCTTGATATTCCTAATTCGAAATATAAACAGATAAATAAATGAATAAATTTGGTTATTTTACAGCTTGTTTAGTAAAAAATATAGGCCTACACAACAATATTAAACTTTACGACAGAAGTTTTTTTTTTCCCTAGCCAATTTATTACTTGTTCTATATTAACATTTAAGCCCCAATGAATAGACATCATCAATAGACATAGACATAGACATCATCATGAATAGACATCATCCATAGACATAGACATAGACCTCATCATGAATAGACATCATCCATAGACATAGACATCATCCATAGACATAGACATCATCATGAATAGGCATCATCCATAGACATAGACATCATCATGAATAGACATCATCCATAGACATAGACATAGACATCATCATGAATAGACATCATCCATAGACATAGACATCATCATGAATAGACATCATCCATAGACATAGACATAGACATAGACATAGACATAGACATCATCATGAATAGACATCATATTTGATGTCATATTCATATTTGTTTACTCATACTAACTAAAAAAAAAAAATCGTCCACAAATCAAAGCTATAATGTCGTATATTGTTGCCAGCAGGTAAATTGTAGGCCTGGTTTGTACAGCATGATTTGCATGTTTTTACATTGAGCACTAATGATTTGCATTAATTTGCCGCATGTATTTTTGTAATTCTAGTCACATTCCTCTGTGTATTACAATTAGTTTTGTATTTATACTAGCCTATATAAAAAATTTGTAAGATGTACATTTTTGTAAAATGGTGTAAGCCGTAGAAAATAAAATAAATAAATAAATAAACATCATCCATAGACATAGACATAGACATCATCATGAATAGACATCATCCATAGACATAGACATAGACATCATCATGAATAGACATCATCCATAGACATAGACATAGACATCATCATGATTAGACATCATCCATAGACATAGACAGAGACATCATCATGAATAGACATCATCCATAGACATAGACATAATCATGAATAGACATCATCCATAGACATAGACATCATCATGAATAGACATCATCCATAGACATAGACATAGACATCATCCATAGACATAGACATCATCATGAATAGACATCATCCATAGACATAGACATAGACATCATCATGAATAGACATCATCCATAGACATAGACATAGACATCATCATGAATAGACATCATCCATAGACATAGACATAGACATCATCATGATTAGACATCATCCATAGACATAGACAGAGACATCATCATGAATAGACATCATCCATAGACATAGACATAATCATGAATAGACATCATCCATAGACATAGACATCATCATGAATAGACATCATCCATAGACATAGACATAGACATCATCCATAGACATAGACATCATCATGAATAGACATCATCCATAGACATAGACATAGACATCATCATGAATAGACATCATCCATAGACATAGACATAGACATCATCATGAATAGACATCATCCATAGACATAGACATCATCATGAATAGACATCATCCAGTTGATGAATAGACAGTCCACTCAATCTTTCATTTGACATCAAATTTTGTAAAAGGTTTTTATCCTTTTTTTCATGGTCGAGAATGCCTCTCAATGCTATAAGTGACTAATAGAGTTGCCAGCACGGTTAAAAGGTAATTAATCTAGTGATAATACGTTTTGTCATACTTATCCAAGATGCAGTTCTGCAGGTGTAAGACGTAATTATTTCCCCCTTAGATATTTCGGGGGCCTTCAGTTCACAAACAAACTTCAAACTTTGAGTTTAAAACGGTATCAAAGTTAGTTAGTGAAAGGTGAGGGTGTAAGCAATGCACATGTGGTCTGAAATCGCCACTGCTGATTCATATAGTATGTAACTCACTCCCAATCAATAAGTTTTCCAATTCAAATTTTATATGTTAAAATTCACTTGTTTTACAGGGTTACTATTATTAATCAATGTTTTTTGTAGGCGGAAGAGCTTCTTTCAATGCAGCCAGGCATTTTAGCTGCAAGGGAAAAAATATTACAAGAAAAAAAAGCTAAGATATCGGTGCTGGATCCAGAAGAATTATCGGAGTAACTATGAGTAACTAAAAGTAAATGAGAGAAAGAGACTATTCTAAGTGAAAAAGAAATACATATATTATTTTGTTAGAGTGGCAAGTCATTTTTTGTTTGTTTTTTTTTTTGTTTTTTTAGTTTGTCAAGTTCTTTCATGCAACAATCCAAATATTTTCATAAAATTTGTTTGTTTGTTACATCAAAAATGATGTGTAGTGATAATATTTCTGTGCTGTAAGTGATGTTTTGTCTCTTCAGTAACTAATTAAATAATGTTTTTTGTTCACTATCATATTTAGTTTAATTGATTGATCATACACACTCATGAGTTGTATAATATATGTATTTCATAAAGCAAGGTTAATGAAATTTTGTTTGATGTGATAGTTTGTGTTAGTACATTTTCATTTTTCTCTTCTTGCTCTTGTCTCTGTGTTCTTGTTGGAATTGATTGAATTTTGGTTGCAAATTTTGTACAACAAAATTTTTGTGTCAGTACCTATTTCCATCTGTTTTTCTTGTTCCTATCTTGTGTTCTTGTTTGATAATAAAAATACTTTATTGAATTATTAATTGTCGTATTTTAAGTGGATGTTTTTAGTTGTAAGACCTAGTCTGGTGAATTCTAAGATTTTTAGGTCCTAGATCCCAATAACACACAAAGTAAGAACACAAAAAGTAGTGATGTTAAATAAAATCTATAAATAGGCCTAGCTAGTTCGTATTTGGCCGCACGTTCGATTTTGTATGGGGGGTCACATGGCAATTCAAGGTCAATCCCCTCCCCTCTGCCACTATGAGTCATTGGTCAGTCAATTGAAAATAGTGTTTCGTATAGTCGGTGACATATACATAACTGCGGGCTCGAATGCATCCGACCGAAAAAAGTGTTCTGAATAAATATTATTTTTGTTTAAAAAATCTAGTGGCGGGACCTCTTCCGGGTTAAAATTTTAAATTCACCCCCAAAATCCCCGAATTTAGCGGGAGGGGGTGAAAATTGTGGCACATGAAAAGTTTCCTCTTTTGGTCAGTAAGACCTCAGAAGATAATCTCAGTATCTGTAACTGTTACAAAAATTGTAGGGGGAAAGGAACTTTTTGGACACCTGATACGATAATGAATGAGTGGAAATCGGTTTGCGGCAACCTTCTTGGGTATGAGGGGCTACAATAATGATGGTACAATAACCTTATGTCTAATAAGGTTGCCGCAAACCATTTTCAACTATCTCAGATAGTTAAAATGTTAAGAGGGGGGGTGCAAGTAATTTTTTAACCACCCTGTATATACACCTGGAATGCGCACACCGTTGTCAGAACCCGCAACCTGGGACAAAAAGGGCAGGCAAGAACGACCAAATGACTAATTCTGAAAGTGCATGTGCTTACAGGTGTTTGCACGAGATGTGAGACAGAGTATCAGATGCGCGGGAGCAAAAGAGGCTAGTGCGTATGCGCGTCCACCCGCCGCTAGAGTGCAGGACCGCCAATCAATCAGCTGTTAGCTCTTGTCAGGTGCCTTTCGCTAAAAACATCTTTAAAACATTGACTCAATAATAGTCAGTGAAACATTCCAAGGATTGTAATCAACTGCATATCGATAACTGTTTATAGTTATTATTAATGATGGTGGAGTATTATTACTGTATTTTATTATTACTTTGTAATTTTTTAACATTTTTAATGGTTATTTTGTTATTGAAATTAAAGCTAGGACAGTTTTACGAATGTGCGCAGCCAGGCTAGTACACCGTCGCCCGCCTCTCCCACTCCTATTCCATACCCCTCCCAGCCCTCTTGTTCCCCTCCCCCATGTGCGGACTGTCTCACGTCTCTTGCAACGGCCTGTACATTCATACGCTTGTTCCTCACACACACACAAAATAACAAGAATGATCCTTATTTATTTGTAATCTGCATAAACTACTGATTCCATCAGTATACAAATATTAGCCTTTTTATATTAGGAAAGTATAAATTATTAAAATAAATATGTGACATCAAAAAGTTTCTAAGCGAGAAAGTTTTTTTAATTTTGGGCTAGGAACAAAGTTCAAGCAGCAGAGTTTAAGGTTATGAGTTGATCTAAAATGTTTACATTAACCTTTTTTTTTGTAACAGTTTTAGTTTTGGATTTAATCGAGCGATAAATCGACAAGCTGCCTCATCAGTGGCTGCGCACACGTCATCGTCTGTCATCAAAACCATCTAATAATGCCTCTTCAATGTTCGGCAAATAAAATTGTGGGTTATAACTTATTTTCAAAGTTTTTTTTTTAAGTGGTTTGTACTTTCTACATATAAGCTCTTTGTTAACGTATGTAAAATAAACTAATTAAAATTAGTAATAAAATCTACAGTTTCCTGTATGCTATGAAAAAGATGAAAATAGGACGATGGGGGTTTGGAAATATCACAAAAACAAAAGAAAATAATTATAAAATTCACATTTTTACAATTCAACTAATAGGCTTATTTTTGCTTTAATTTTTCTCATATTTTTTATGAAGACAAAATAACACTAAACAAACATTCATAATCATTACAATGGAAGTGACTGAAATAAATACAAGAGCCAGTTCAATTATATTTTATTACAACACAAAGAATAAAATGACTCATCAAGCTTTGTACTCCTTAACAAACTTATGTATGACAAAACATAAACAAAACCAGCTTGTTAAGCTTTTGTCTTAAACCTAAAGAAGCCTTGTATTCCTCCAATGATCGATTACAAGCCAATTTGTGGCATCTTATTTTGAAAAACTTGAAACAGATAATTTTTATGAGCTGCAGTTCATGCCTATTTTTATTTTCCAAATTAATTGGGTGGTTTAAAAATATTTTGTCACCAAACAGTTTGTTGCAGCATTAACAAATCGGGAATGTTTCAGTCTCCTTTGTGGTGTGTTAGTGTTTTATGACGAAAACGTACCACCTGAAAAACATCGGGGGCTAACATGGGTGTTTTAACTTTAATTCTTTGTTATATTCATATCTTTTAATAAGTAAATTTGTTGATTAACGTAATAAAACAATTAAATAAATTACAGTAAATTTAAAAATTAATACATGTGAAAAGAAATGCCACTCCCTCTTATGTTACAATTAGTACAGTTGAGTGCTGAACACGACACAGCCATAATGTAATAACTATACAATTAAATGTATTTAACATTTAAAACTTACATTGTAAAATTGAACCTGATGAAATGTCCACTCGTTATGAAGGTTATGAGAGTAATGAGGAGAAATAAAAATATTCCATATGTAAGAACCATTTGACTACTAGATAATTTTGGTATTACTTTCAGACGCAATTCTGGGAAATCTACAGCGTCGCCACTTTTATCTTTACACCTGTTTTCAGAGAAAACCATTCACTGTATACACTGTATAAAAAAATGTTGGATGTAAAATACTTTGTGGGTAAATTTAAAATACATTCATCTCATTATCTACAACTTTTTCACTTAAAGTTTTTTTCCTAACCAATAAATAAAATTTTTTTACGCTCAGTAACTTTTTCATGTTTTAGTTGTGTATTGACTTTTGTTTTTATATCATAGCGTTTTCTAGTTAAACATAATGGCCAAGATATTTACATCGTTATAACCAGTAACTATTTTTCTTTAAAACCGTATGTGTTGCAATGTATTTGGATGGTTAACGATTGGTAAAGAAGCGTGTAAGTGAGCACGCGCACAAAACCTTTGGCTACTCATTTTGCGCTTTTGCCTGCCTCTCAGACCACGGAGTGCGGGTTTTATTTCGAGTTTCGCCTTTTGTGAGTGTTCCAGGTGTATATATAGAGTTCTATGATCAGAAGTAATTTATAACAAATGATAAACAAATTACAGGATATTTTGTTAACTTCGATTTTGGGCTCGAAAATGACTGCCATTTATAAATGGATGAAGATAAACTAATTCTGTTTTCACCAAAATGTTTGTATTAAATAGTCCTTTCAAATGATTTATCACTTAATTTATCTTTTGATTAAAAATTTTCCCAAAAACGAACCCCACCCCTTAAACTCCTCCTGGGCTACAACATTAAATGTACAAACTTTTCAAACATAGCAGTCACCTCGGGCTAGCCTATGTGACAATGTCTTGACAGAACCTTGCTGTCTCTAGATCACCGCATAGGCCACCATGGTGACAGGCTGTGGAGTTTAAAAAAAAGTTGAATAAAAATAAACAATTAACCCTTTAGGAGCATCTGAGAGATATGAAATGAAATTAACAAATTCTTTTGGTTTGATGAAAGTTGTTGGGTTGTTAGGTTGTAATGAAGTATCTAGCAGCTAAACATTATGTCAAAGTGTTTAATTTAGTCATTAACCAGTCATGATGTATAATAACCAGCAAATTCAGTGAAAGGGATAAATTAGCTTTTTTTATTTATCACTTTATCCGGCATTTTACATAACAACCACTCGAGTTTGGTCAATGTGATTAATAAAAAATTATTTATCACTTTATCAAGGAATTTTACATAACATCTTTACAACACCCAGTTAATGTAACAAAATTACCAAGTGGATTGGATTACTAACCTGGTTTGTTAGATGACTTTAAACTAAAATAAAACTTGATTAAACAACCTAACCTAACCTAACCATTCCCTCACCTGCCTACAACACTGAGTGAAAATTATTACATTTGCCTACCCGCAGTTGGCTACTATTCTTAACATTCGATCCTCGGTTAATTATTATGTATAATAATCGGTCAACGTTTTTAATAACAAATTAAAACAAATACATTAATTTAACCAAACTGCTCTAGACTTTATAAATAGTGACTGGTTAAAGTGATTAATTAATCACTTTCGTCAGTACACTTGGTTATTATGTATAATAACTGGTCATTAATGTTTGATTAATTACTTTGACTGTAACACATTGATTACTAAGCATCAAGTCACCTACCACTGTGACTTACTGATATCATGGTTACGGCTTTAGCCCTTCATTATTTCCTTCAGTGCTAAACATTAGTTACCTCTTGGACATTAGTTAGACTGGGACAGTGGCGTCGTCCTGTAATCCAGCTACTTAGAAGTCACGAATTGTGGATGGTTATAAGCTTCTAGTATGCTATATAATGCTTATAAGTTATGGCTTGTGGATGCAATATTCCCTTGTGGGGATTAACGTCCGCACTGGTGAATACTAGTTCATCCATGAAGACCATCCTCATAATTAGACCAATTTGTATAAATGAGGTTGAAATTGTGGTTCGGATCCCACGTTACACTGTAGGTCCTTAGATACCATTGGCTGTTGTGCTATTAATTAACAGTTCTTTCTAAGGAGAATGTCGGCCTTAGTCAATAACAAGACTACAAGATCGCGCCACAATCATCCTACACTCACCTCTCATTCATATTCAAGTTAAAATACCCACTATGTGAGGTCCCTGTCTCAAAATAGTGATTAAGTGACAGTCTTGGAATGCTTTGCTGCGCATAAATCACTTAGTTTGTTACCTTGAGAATATATTCTTATCCAATTGTACCATCTACAGTGGCCTTGTTTTCTGGCTGGAAATGGGTCTTTTTAAGATGATGGGAATGCTATATCTTCCAGTCAGCATGCCTGTATCTTTGATCATGCCTTACATTCCATTATCTCCACGCGATACTTTTAAATATCCGTAAGATAAAATATCCACCAGTCAACACCGCAGGAAGCCGTCTGAAACATGTTTTATGCAATGTTTGCCGCCACTGAGTGATGCATGTCACTAATCTGCTGATAGACAGATTTTTGTGGTGAACTATCAATGCACTGTGTTCTGGTGTGTACATGTTCATTATTTAGTGTCATATGTTGGTAACTACTAGTGAGGATTGTAATGTCATAGCCTCCAGGTGAAATCACCAAGACATATGGGTCAAGGATCACAGTCTAGTATCTAAGACACTCATGCTACTACGTTAGACGACATGCCACGACACACCACACACAGTTAGCACACTAAGCTTTATCTATACTAGTTCACATTGTCGTTGTTCGGTTTGCACAATCATAAAATTAAATGCACGACTTTCGACTGATAGACAGTCGCTGTGAGATTTCGTCAACATCTCTGTTGTGAAAACAGAGATGAGGTCGAAAACTACCTTTCAAAGTCTGTGCATTTTAATTTTATAATTACTACAATGTTAAACAGGGACAGTCGACGAATAGATAGTGGAATGGATGGAAATAAACATTCAGTCTGTTTTACATTAGTTTACTTGTTCTTATAAATTACAACTACATTAATGGTAAATCTTTAATGGAATAATTATAAAATCTTAAATAACATAACGAGGCTGAAAAGGATCTGGATGACAGACAAAGAAAGGTATGAACAATTTTTCTCAGGCTCCATTCGATCAATAAATATAAAAACAAAGAAAACTGTGAAATGACAAATAATAATGCTTTAATATGTTCTGCTATCGGATGACAAAAGAGTAGATTATTACTTTTCAGCTGACATTTATGAAAGGAAGACAATAAACTGGTTTATTATTAAAGCTTAACAGATATCATTAAAACAAACAAAATTTTTGTGTTCAACAGTTAAGTGTCGATAGATTTAAATTCTAGGGTAACAATAATATCCTATAACATATTCGTGTCCAACTACAAATTTATCTTAACACTATTCTTACAAAGGAAATGTTGATAAAACTGAACGATCGCTTAATGCACAGTAACAAAACCTTTGACAGAATTCAACATAAATTATTGTGCTTTACATATCACTTCTTCTCTTCTTCTTCCTTCTTACTTACAGCCATACAGTTACAAGTAGTATAAAATATTGCAAATAGTCAATATGACAAAAGAGTAATGAATCTGAGCCGGGTGGAAATACAAAATACATCGAATGTGTTTATAAATGAGTGATGAAAAATGGATTTGAACCGTGATTTTTAAGCGTGAAGTTCTGGTGAATGCACTGATAAAAGCACGTTCAGAAACAGAAGAGAGACTCCACTTTTGTTTCTGAAACGAAAAACGGGCCAGTTGTGAATGTCCTCCTGAGCGCCACCGCCCACGGATTCAACAAAACCACCGCCAAGTTATATGAACCAGGCGGCAGGGCGGTGGTGCTAGGAGGATAGTAGTAAAACATTGTAGTAATTGCCGTGCGAGGAGGGAAGGGTAGGGATGCTGCGAGAAGCATGCATACTCACGGTCACTGCTATATACTGCCACACCGACAACTCACACTGAAATGAACGAGGAAGGGTGTCTTGGCACTAAACACATCGTATTCAACCGTGTTATTCCACTAATGGATTAGACAAAAATTAACCATGAGAATTAACACTGATAAAAATTGGTCGCCCGATGTTAAAACATTTCTGATATCTCAAGAAATAGAAAATGTAAAAAAAATTATGATCACTCCTTATGTTTGTTTATTTTTGTTAATATCCACAAAAATCAAAATACTGGTGCTTAATAAAAGTTATTCAGTCCTAAAACAATCACAGTATGAAAAATCCATGCTTAAAACAATCAAAAACTTGTTACCTTTATTCTGTCAGGCTACATGCAACTGCTTTTTAAGGCAAGCACAAGACGTAGCAGATCCCTCTTGCTCTATCACTCTTCCGACCAAGCTGCGTTGCATGGAATAGAACTACACTACTGATTTAAACAAATTGCATGCCATATATAATACTCATGGTTTAAAAATAACACCTCACGGAAAGGTCCATACTTTTTAGGTGCATGGCATCTGCATGACAACCAAGCTTTCATTCGTTTATACACAAAATTAATATTCAACAAAAACAGTAATGATGCAGCAACTAAATGCCAAATGTAAAATTGTGACAGTACATCGGAGCTGGTGCTGTTTATTATTTATTTAATTTTTTCATCATCATCTAAACTTGCAAAAGTTTTGATTTCATCATCCCAACTGCAAATGAACTGTAGTTGAAATATAGAGTAAAATTTGTGTTTGTACAACTTTATTTTTATAACCATATTATTTATTCAACTTTGCTGCAAAAAGTAATGACTTAAGATAGTTTATTAACTAAGAATCTATTTAACTCTGTGAGGACTAAAGTATTAACAGCTATTAAACTCATACAGTAAAAGCATTTAACAGTCGAGGAAGAAAGTGCCCATAAAAGCAGGTTTCATCATGGATAACTTAAATCCACATTCTGTTTTGGCCGGTAATAGAGTAGATCTGTCCTTATTATTGAAGCACCGAAATTTGATCTGGTTGGGATGGGTCTAGCCAGTAATGATAAAGATCTGGCATTGTCTTCTGCTGCACAGGGCTGGTTTCCCATTACTAGACTTGTTTACTTAGGATTTGGTCTATATTGGACCAAAAAGTATGCAGGAATATAATTGGAAAGAAAATGATGCTTTTTAAGAGATTAAATTTTGATTAATTTAAACTAAAATCTAAAAAGCATTTCAAAGTGTCTGCAACAAAAATATAGATTGCAGTACCGTACCATATACAGGGAAAAATCACTAAAATGTTGTTTGATGCTGGGCTTGTTAATTAAAAACAAGCAATAAGTTGAAATTGCTTTTCCCAAACAGAAGTATACCACATATGGCTTACATCAAGGAACTTATTAAGATCTAACTAAACATTCTTAAATTATACAAACATTAATTACAAAATTAAATTAACAAGGATATTAAATTTTTTTATCTTCTGTGATTTCAGTAACTTTCTCAGCTGTACTTTTGAATTTGGGTTTTACCTGTTTTGTATTTTATGATGACCAACAACCGTCTGATTGCTTTCTGACTTATTAATGAGAATAGAGAGTTAACACAGAATGACAATAGCAAACCTTTAAAGTGGGGCACATCTTGACTACTGTGAAAAATGCAGGAATGTTTTAAATTTTGATTTCTGGGGATAAAGCACCAGCTTGGAACAAATATGGTGGTCCCTGAAACAATTTGATTCTATAAAATACACAAAATAATTCACACCAAGGTTATTATAATTCACCAACATACATTATTATAAATCACCATGTTTAAAAGCTGACGAAAAAAACAAGCCCTGCTTTCTATATTCAAATTAAATTAATTTTCTAAATGCCATTTACAGTTGCTGCATCAAGCCATTTAACTGAACAATGCAATACTGTAAATCTAAACATCATCAAATAAGTGCTCATTCGTTATACCATACCATATAAACAAGCTGGTAATAAATATACTATCTATTTAAAAATATTCTTTTGGAATAATCATCTGAAGTTATTAAAAAGTTTTTTTCCATTTCTCTTCTCCCTGTCATTTGAATTAAAGGGAATGTGGCATGGATCTCATCTTTTATTATTGTTAAATCAGAATAATAAAACGATAGGTTGTGTTGATAAGCTTTTATGACCGTAAAATTAAATACATAATTTTATGATGCACATTTCATCTTTTGTAATTTAAAAACTTTGCTAAGGTGACCTTATGTTTATCTTCACATGTTTTTATAAAATAATACGAGGTGTAGCTATAAAATAACGCGACTGATTTTTTGTGTCCAACCTGCACACTAAAGTTAAACATTTTGTTATCTTTTTAACACATCTTTGATCCATTCCGGTGCTAGATTTGCCTGCCAAGCTCCTCGGTTGGACTATGAATCTTTACTATGTTTGGATTCAAATTGTTGGCTTTACATGAGATACATATATTCCCTTAGATTTAATGAATTATGTTGAGTTTTTCAAAGCGACGTGTTTTTTACATGGTGAGGAGTACACGTCCCTGAAAAACGAATGTCACAGCTTACCTTAGGGGTTTGCAGACAAACCAAGCACTGCTATGAAAGTAGAAGATGTCAAGGACACAATGGCATAGCCTTTACCTTGGTGTATGCACAGGTTGTCTGTTAAAAAAAATAAGTCCTGTTATAGTATAGTCACACCTCACATAGCTAATTTACATAACTTGTAGCAAAGCCTACAAGTTAAAGAAAGCCATATGATAGCAACTTATAGTTAATATTTAAAGGATCTAATTGAGAAGTGTTCACTTCAGATTATCATTTCAAAGCGTTTAGCACTACATTACAGAGTTAGCCAGCCTACTTTACATTTGCTGCTAGTAGGTCTACTGTACAGTAGTGAGGTTAGGTTCCTCTACTCCTCCATGCACCAACGCTTCCGACAGACAAGGCACACTCAGCTGCTACGGCAAGCAACAACACTATGGTAACTATTCTCTCACCAACATATCACAAGAACAAGGGTTAAACCAACAAAGTTTGCTACAGTGTAGTCCACGATTCAAAATGTAAAAATAAGATAACATTCAAAAGGGAGTGTATCATAGTAAAAAAAAACGTCAATATACAACAGACATTTGGAAAGAGAACATTTAGACACAATATTTGAACGTGCGAGTGACTGTTTAAGGTTAAACATATGCATGTTTTGACTATTGATAAAATCGCCGCAAAACAATTTAGAGCATAAAAATTTTGATTGCCCATCAAGATTATCGGTAACCATGTTTAACAACCTACACTAAATTTACAAACATATCAGCAATTCGGGAACCAATTGTGAATCATCTAAAAGTATGTATCGAAATCATTTCATGGTAAGAAAGCGATCTTCTTTATGAGAATTTGAGCCGAAACATGCAGGTAAGTTCAAGCTCTATCTAACCACTCGAGGAATCATGCAAACCAGCAGTAGGACTAGGAGGGGAGAGAGGGGGGAACTGGAATTGCACATGTCTTCCTCACAGAAACACATATGGCCCGTTCCTGTACTTTCCATCATGCAAACATGATCCACCATGAATAGGTTTATTTGTAATTGCGATGTGCAAGTTCTCCGAACACTCTCGTAAGCTGAAACAAAACAGCAAACCAGCTAGATTAGTCATAATGCTTAGTCTTCATATATTTGTACTTGTACATAGTAGGCTACATTAGAAGCCCTCTTATCTGGCCTCCACAGAAGTGGAGTATACAACGTCAGTTAAAACAAATAAATAACACAACCAAAACAATTAAAATCCTCACTAGACAAAAAAAAAGGAATTAAATGTTTAAACAAGATGGCCATACATCTTGTTTTAAACAGAGCAATCCCATTGTATTAGGTTTCTGACAGTGTCTCATCCAGGCCTGGATTAACATTTTTTTACGCCCTAGGCCACCAAGGGTCAAATTACGCCCCACCCCTAAAAAAAACAAAAAAAAACAGATATATCGGATTATTTTAATTATTACTATGTTGGCTGTTACCCAAACCACAGAACTATTTGAAAATGCTTAGCATTGGTGTTTCCCTCTTTTAATTTGCATATGCAATCCTTTAAATTTAAGATCTGAAATAAAATAATATTAGAAATAAATTTAAATCTGTGGTTGAGTTTCAAGAAATTCACATTTTTAGTAAAGAAAAGAAAATTTATTTTCATCTCTGAAAGTAATTTTTTACATTATATAAAAATTATTTTAATTACAAACAACACAAAATACTAAGACAAAATTATTACCAAGAAAAATCATCATGATATAAGGGTATCCAGTAGGTGCCCGTTCCCTTAGAAATTTTGCCAGGTTATTCAGACGGTCAAAATAAACAAAACATTTAATACAAATTGTGTCCTATCTTTACCCGTTTTCTGTCTTTTATTACATCTGAAGTCATTTAGAGTACAGAATTCGAACTTGGCACAACTATTAAGTGTATTAAGAAACAAATGCAAATGAATTTAAACTTTTATGACCCATCAAACTTTGATGGTTTTCAAATGGCAGCCATACGAAATTTTTAAACCTAAATATCTTAAAAATGGAAGATTTTTATCGGACACAAAAAGTTGTAAACTTATATCACCTAACCAAAAATACTAAGATTGTAATGATCAAACTAACTTATAAACAACGGAGTAATCTAAGTGTTCTTAATTAAATCAGCAATAGTTTGCTATCGTAGCAAAATCCATGCTTCGTAAAGAAAAATTTTAATTTCTTCATTATCCATCATTTGGTTTTAACAATTTTAGTATTTTTGGTTAGGTAATTAAATTTTGAATATTTTTGGGCCTTGTAATTTAGTTTAAAGTTTACAGTTATTAGCATATTCAGTTATAGTACACTATTTAATAGTTGTGCCAAGTTTGAAAAATCTAAAAATTCTTCTTCCTTGGTTTAGCCCATAAAGACTCAATGACTTTCGTGAAGTCAACTTGTTTAGTTAATTCTGCTAGTCTGATTATATACTTTGAATGAGTCAACCAGCCACCATCCAATATCCCTTGTTGCAACATGCATAAAGCTCACAATACAATCATATATATACCCCCCCCCCCCCCCAGTACCGCATTTCCCGCTAGGCCCACTAGGCCCAGACCTAGGGTGCAAAATTTTAGGGGGCGCAAAATTTTGAGGGGTGAAAAAGAGGAAATTTGTTATTTATAGGCGTAATTGTTGCCGTGTAAACGCCTGCGAAATAGAGCGACACAAATCAGGGCTCGTGTAGAGACCTTTCCGCGTTGCTTTACGGCGCGGTGGTGGCCAAACGAAACAAATCGTAGGCCTACTCCATCCTTGATTTTTTTTAGATCATCCAAATAAAGATTTGACCGTACCAACAGTTATTATTTATTTAAAACCCGTGGTTACATACATTTTTCTTTCAATACAATATAGCATTGTCAATGTTTCACTTCTAGATTGAATTTTTGAAGAAGTGAAGAAGATTGAAGAAATGAAGTAACAGTGACAGGTTATATGCCAATTACTGCAAAGTATAATATGGCACTATACATTTTAGAGGATTTGATTTATTTAAAATATCACAATATATATTTGTGTATACAGTATGTCATTAAATCCTGTCACTGACTATGCATATTTGTATTCTACACATCAAAATAAAAATCTAAACTGTGCAGTACATTTTTCCGATTTCTGCTCTGTTTAGCCTCTATTCGCCACTTGGAATTTTACACTTATTTTTTATATCCGTAACTGATCACTATTTTGAATTCAAAGTTTGGCATTAAATTTTATCACACCAATGTTCATTTTCAAGGGAAAATATTTTCCAAATATTAAAAAAAAATGACCACCATTAAAAAAAAAATTAACTCAGATATTTCAAACCTGGTAAAGTTGAACAATATTTTACAGGAGACAAAAAATTTAACAAAATAAATGATTCAACCGATGATACCAAGATAAGGGGTTAACAAAAGTAACGGAGCTATTCAGATTTTTCTGTATGAAAACCTCGATTATTGTTTTAATTCATGCAAATTAAGGTTATTTTATTGAAAAACTGCAATAAGCTACGTCCGCACAACGGCGGAACGGCACAGACAGATGGACGATACCGCAATTTTTAAAAGTTTTTAACATTGAAACTCATAAGAGTGCGCCAACTACGGCTATACGGCACGCAACGGACACTCCCGGACGATTCGCACCCACCGCAGTTTTGCAAAAGGTTCTGGAGAAGTAATCTCAGGACATTTCTGAGCTACCGTGCCGACTGTGACGGCTCTCCGAGAGGGGCGGTAAGTTATTTTCGTCGTTCTACCCAGCTCGAAATAGTAAATTAAGTTGTTAAAACAACTGGTATCTTTGGACGGAAAGTGCGGATGGCCGGAACGCCGGGTGTCCGCTAGTACCACAGAATAAGTGCGAGTACGCGCAACCGCTTAAAAAACTGTTGGCCGTGCTATAACGCCCGTCCGAGCCGTGCCACCGAAGTGCATAACTCCGTTACCGGTATTTGTTGTTAGATCTGTAAACTTTTTTGTCTCTTGTAAAATTTTGATACAATTTACCTGTTTTGAGATATTTGGTTGGATTTTAAGTGGCCGTCATTTTGAAACTAAAAGTATAGGATAAAAATAATCGTGACTTCATTTATACTTCGTGGCCGGTATTGCGGCAGGAAGGGCGCAACTGTGCCTAGGGGCGCCGTTTAGCTAAATGCGGCCCTGCCCCCCCCCCCCCCACAACAGATATCCCCCCTCAAAGAAAAAAATTAATTACTTGCCCTTTAACCCTCCTTCCAAACCCAAACCCTAAAAATAAATATAGTCATGTGAAGTATTAGGTAAAAAAGAAACATTTTATTGATCTCTAATTTTAATTTATAATCCAGGTCAAGTTGTGAAATAATGAAGTGGATATTTTTTAATTTTTTAAAGGTAATGCAAAACTTCAATATTATATAGTGCCTACACATTACTGCCATTCTCATCTTTTTTCAGATTCTTATCTTTTTTAAAGATATTACTACCATATTTGTTATGTCTATTCTATCTAGGAGTCCTTTAAGATCAACATGAACGAATTATACTATTAAGAATAGGGGTGATCCTTTGTGTAGCTTTCTTACTAAAAAATAAAAATAAAACAGCGGATTTACTTATAAGAACCATTATTAATTAATAGCCCAGTGAAGAAATAAAAGGGAAAGATCAGACTAAGCAGATTTATGTCGGGACTGTGTCCCAAATACTTAATTAGTCTGTGACTGATCAATCAAAGAAAAATTCAGTGAGCTAGATTAGAGTAATTATGTGGCTTCGTTTAATATAATATGCCCTAATGATGTTCATAGTGCCGTTAATTTAATTTAAAAAGAGAGACGTCACAGAATGCCTCTCCGTCATGTTCCGCCTTAAAATCAAGCCATGTTTGTGTAAAAAAGTGTACAGTTTTATCATGTTCATGATTTCAAAATTAGGAGGACTGATCACTGTACCCCATCGCAGGTTTTTTCTCTAAACTTACGTGATCTGGAGTTGCGGACCATCTTGACGCAGCAGCCATTGCAGGTCATGAGGGGCGGCTGGTCCCGTGGAAGTGCTGTGTAGTTGAACGGGTCCTTGCACCGAGCATCCTTCCAGCTGTCACACTCGTAGCAGTAGATCGAGCGTGCTGTGCACACACATGACACAAGTTAAACATCTGTCATTGGACCATGAGTACTACTGTCATTAAACTAGACATTTTGTTACAACGGTGTATGTTCCATCCAGGAAATTTTAGCACCCCTGAAAATCATATGAAAGTCTTATCAGTTTAGGTACGGTATGCATATTGGGGATTTAAAAGAAAATTCTTTAAGAACAGTTTGATATTTTTTTCAGTTTACTTTAACAAATAGTGGAAAGCACCTACTCACATCCACGCCAAAAGATTCAAACAAACATTATTCTTTTTACATTTAATGTGGTGTAACTGCAAATTCAACTACGGTTTATCCTCAATAATTTTTTTTCATTTTTAAAATATTATTAGTATGTTTCATGAAATATTTCTAAAAATAGATAAATTTTATTTCCCAACTAAATTAATTGGCGTGAATGTTATATATTCCAAATTTATCTCTAAGTTCTAAATTGAAAACTGACTACATCCTTAGTTGCACAATTACGTTATATGCTACGAGAGCCAAATATTAGTTTATCGATTTATCTGAAACAATTATACTATGGTGGCATAGTCTTAAGAAGTACAGTTATTATAATTTTGTATTTCTTACGATTTTTTATCCTGGAGCAAAAATTTGAGTAAAAAAACATGTTTTGGAAAAATCAAATCATTGTTTTAGAAATTATCACACTGTGACATGAGAAGATTAGGTATGTAGGAGTGAATGTTAATTACTCAAACTAAACATAAAAGACATCTAATTACCTGTTTTCTTGCTTAAGTTCTCCACCCTGATAAGCAATTGCTGATACACGACAGCTTGCAAATTGATGCTACAATATATTGCATAATTTTAAGCAATCTTTCCGCAAAAAATTGGTGTTACATCAGAAGCAGTCATTAAAAAAATACCTAGTAAATGTGCCTTCTGTTCTCAAATTATTCATTAAATTATATTAAATGTTATCTGCTTATTCAAAGTATGTGTTCCAATAAGTAACACTAATTATAATTCCTTTGCTATTAGAAAAATACGGTGTATCTCTTTTGAAGACGCAGCACTAATAAAATGATATTACTCGTATGAATGTTCATCCCTTCATAGACATTGCTTATGAATATTTTTTACATTGATTAATAAAGATTATTTTATTTTATATGATTAACTTTAAAAACATATTTTTAATATCAATATTATATTTACCTGACTATCTCACTCTTTCAAGTTTTAATTTGACTTACAGTAGTTGAAAGTTGGAGTATAAACTAAAATACGTTTACTCAGGTTATGAACTGCCTTTCACGTCAACTCTTTTATAAACTCTACAAATTTTATTAAAAGTAAGCATTGTAGACTTAGTTCAAGTATAGAATAGCAATAAAAGAATAAAAGACATCTAATTAACAAAATACATTTTTACAAAATGTCCTTCCACTACTATTTATACAAAAAGCTCCGGTATCTTACAAAGTGAACATAAAATAATTGCTGTAAGCTACTCAAGCTTACTGAAGTAACTTCAAATATGGTCTAAACCTAAAGCTTATATGTTATGACTACCTAAAAAATTCTAAATAAATCTGAAAAAAAATATTTTAAATGCCCAAGTTCTGAACTATCAAAATTCCATTTTTCTACAAGATTTAAACATTCTGCTGCATTTAGCTACTTCTTATTTTTATGTAAAAACAAAAACCATAAAAATTATAAACCAAAAACATGACAGTGATAATGGACTGATTAAGTACGGCATATTATGAAAACATTTTAATAAAAGGAGAAATGTTGTAAAAAATTGTATTTAATGGTATTTTCTAGTATTTATCTAAGAAATGTTAGAATTACGTCAGAGTCGAAAACATATCAACACACAACGATAGGGTGCTACTGATAATTTCATCAAAATTACTTACCTTCTTCCTTGGACTGCTGTCTAAAATTTACACTTAAAAATTAAGATTAAATGATCAATTTTGACAGATTAGAATTTTTTTATTTAGTTTTCATGGGCTGAATGATTTTAAGATAAAAATTACAGTGAACATTTACCCTCTATTACAAAAATGAATTTACACTGCCCCTAACTTTTTCCAATATACATATTTTCTTCAATTAAACAATGTTTGCTGTACATTCAAAACACTGCAAGTGAAGGCAACGTGTCATTTTGGATGCATTGCACGACATCCACGTGGCAAAACATCCAAAGTTGATAATTAATTATTTTTAATGTTGCTCCACATCCAAAAATACTATCTAAGCTACTAACATAAGACTTAGATTTTGGACGTCGTGACATTTGGAGGTGGTAAAACACATCCTTGGAGGTAAAAAACACATACTGAATTTTTTAAATAATTTAATTATATAAAAATAAAAGATTATGTGTCTCCAGTACAGCCGCTTCAAATGCCAATAGACCTCCTAGGATTCAGTGGCTACTGTAATTGATTGATTGAAGAGCCTATTGTTTTGCATGTATATAACTGAAGAAATGTTGAAGATACCAAAGAAAGTTTTAACAGAAAGGCCAAGATTTGTAATACAATTTAAGTTTTTAACTTAATATAAATCAATTTTAGGCTATTTAATGTTGTACACAAACTTGATCAACAGTGCTATTGCCATTTCAGAGTGGGAGGTCTATTGTCATTTGATGCGGCTATACTTTTTATAACTTGACACTTTAGACATGGCAACACATTATCTATTATTAAATTAAATCATTTTTTAAATCAGTATGTGTCACCACCTCTAAATGTCTAGAAGTCCAAAATTAAGTCTTTATGTTTTTGGCTTGGATAGTATTTTTGGATGTGGTGAGATTTGGGTGTAGTGCAACATTAAAAATAATTGATTTTTAACAGCAAAAATCAATAAAATCAATTTTTTTATTTTTAATAGCAATAAAGATTACAATAATTTAGACTTCCTTATGACTCTTTTTTTACCAATATTAATATTTCTCAAGGTATAAATTACTTATTATCTGTTTCAGATTTATTTGCACTGTAATACTTTTATGTACATTAAAACATCTCTCAAAAACTTACCACTGCATTACCAACAAAAATCAAAAAGTGTCTTCAGAAAACCAACACTGTTTGAGGTTGAAACTGGAGTTTGAGATGTCTACTTACCAATATACAACTACTTAGGCCAATAGTACAATGTAGCTCAAAGCGCAGCCAGCTATAGCTACTTACCATTCTTGAGTTGTTGAACGACTTGGAAAAGTAAACTCAACTAATCTTTTTTCTCATTTTTTTTATAATTCATGCAATAAATATAAATTTTTTAGTAACTTATTATATTTGCTCACAATGAACAATCTTTAATGAGCACAAAGGACTTCCATCACTTTTTATTCCAATTTATCTTTGTTTTACATTTGATTCTTACACAGATAGCAGCAAACCTTTCCGAAAGTTTGCATTTGATTTTCTTCTTTTTTAATTAAAAATTTATAAAATTAATTTGTAGGAAATGAAAAAAAAATTGCTTGTGAAAACTTTTGCTTGCAGACATTTTGAAAGTTTTTTTTTTTTTTTAATTTAAATTTTGTTTGCAAATTTTAACTAACTAATAATTTGAACATAATTTGCAGTAAATTTGCATATTGTTTGCAAATGCTTCATAAATGTTTTCCTTTGGATCATCAGGTTTAAGTAATATGTCAGTGAAACTGATATATAGCTTTTTTTAGTTACTTTAGCTAGAATAACTAATTTAAATTAATTCAGACTGTTGTACACACATATATATATTCTTTAATAAAAAAATCAGTACTTTTTTAGTTTAGAAAAAAAAAATACTGAAATATTTATTTGTCTTATTAGAAATATTAATTTAAATCTGCAAATTAAATGAACACGCTCCTCTTTAAGTAAAATTGTAAAACTGTCACATAGTGTAACTTCCTCAAAAATAGTTATTGAGCATACATAATTATATTACAGAACAACACACTCTCGATTAACATTAGATGATTTTTAACATTTTAAAATTCATTCTAGATTATAACGAGATTGTTTTGTTTGAAGAGTAAAAATAAAACCCTGCTGTAAATGATTGGAAACAAACGATAAGCAAATTGAACGAAGTGGACTCCCATCACAGTTTACGAGACCCCTGTAACAATGAAGTTCAGCTGTTTTCTATTTTTTTTTTTTTTATTTTGTCCGTTTTTCCAACATAATTTTTTATTTTTTTATTTTTGAAACTCCTACAGATTGTTTTATATTAATAAGACTTATTATTTAGGTTACCATACCTCAACTTACAGTCCAATGGTTAGCACAACATGTTTCACCGCTACAACGGCATCATCGTGATGATACCGTGATCATCGTGATAGGTCACTGTAGTGGTGAAACATATCGTGCTTACGAATAATTAGACTGTAAGATGAATATGGGAACCTATAAATAATAAGCTATATAAATCCCAGTTAAAGGGATTAACAATGAATTTACAGTTTACAGTGCAATTAACATTAAATGCACTTATTTTGTTTTCAAAACAACTAAAGTTGAAGAGTTGTCTGACTGGCAACACTATAAGGTGGAGCGAGTGGCAGGAGCACTTTTGGTGTTCGGTAAATGCACGTTCCCCCGAGAGCACTCCCGTCACTTACTTAGCCCTCAGTGCACCTTCATGGTCAACTCATTGTAAAAGTTTTATACCGACAGTGCATGGACCTCTGTACCTCTAATTGTCTTTTGTTACTTATGTCTCCTAAAAAATAGGATATTAAGATTGAAGGTTTAGTCCATGAGTGTTTAAAGACATGAAATAACAAGTAACTAATTAAAAAGAAGTCTTATAGTCAAACTGTAAATCTACTGGAAAAATAGATGCATTGAAATTGAAAAATGTACTCATCCACAAGTATAGAATCCAGCAACGGTGTCAGATTATATATACATAATCAGATTATTTCTGTTGCTAAAGCTGTGGGGAAACTCAGCTGAAGGTGACTTTTATATTTCAGAGAACCACACAAACATTCATTCACCACAAGGAACACAAATTAAAAGTCATCATACTTGAATTATACATCTGATAAAATAATCAAAGTCTTTTATGCAAACATGTGAATAATTAGCAATGGTGTGACTTTTTCAAATTAACAAATTATTTGTAAGTGTAAAACTTTCAATTTTCAACTGAATATAACAGTAAATTTTTTGAACTTTTAAAACACAATGACGAAGTTATTGTTATACTGATCCCATTATTACTAGTTCCAGTTTGAACATTTTTTGTATGTGCAATGTTTCTGGGTCACTAGAAGAATGCACAGTATATAGAGCAGGCCTACTCAATTTTAACTCCAGCAGTGAAACTTAAAGCAAACGACTGTTTAAAACATAAAAAAATTCCTAAAATAATAAAAGAACAATAAAAATTGCATTTTGGAAATTTCATCCATCTACAATATAATACAATGTTATTTCCTTATTGAATGCAAAATTTTGCAAATGGAAATGAAATAACTAAAAGGTTTAAATTACCTGTTACTGCCAAGTGATCCTAGATTAGGTGAAGACGACCTAAGGTTTCGAACAGCAGGTGTTCATTTTCAAGACTGACATCAAGTTAAAAACATTCCTCTTCCACGTTGAGGTGTGAAAGACTTGAAAATTAACACCTGCTGTTCGAAACCTTAGGTCGTCTTCACCTAATCTAGGATCACTTGGCCGTAACAGGTAATTTAAACCTTTTAGTTAACATTAAGTGATCCAGAGGCTATGCCATCAGGAAATGAAATACTACAGCTGTTAATGTCGTAAGACATTACCCTTGTTGAATTGACATATTCAATTAACTTTTCCCAAATATTAAAGTAACTTACATATTTTATACTGTTTTTGTTTAATTTTATAAAAGTGAAAAAGCTAATCAAACCAAAATTTTCTATGTACACTTAACACGCATGAAAAAATAAGAATAAAAAGCTTGAATGTGGACTATCTGCTCTTGAACAATGCTGTGTAATGTTTGAGACCAGGAAAATCACACCATTTTTGGGGGGCAATGAATCCAACCAAATAATCCAAAACTCAAATACACAAATAGAGTTAAGGTGGAACAAAGAGAATTTTAAGAAAGCCCTACCAGACAAGAAAATAGAGTTAGCGACTTACTTTGACACTCGGCATATGAGGATTGTACTGCCGCGAGGAGGATAACTGTAAATAGCCAACAAGGATGTAGAGAGTAACAAGTTAGGTTAGGTTAGACACATGATATGTAAGGTTAAGTTAGGTCACAGGTCACAGTTACGCTACGCCAAGCGTGGCTTGACGTGGTCTGCTCTTCCGGCGCCTGTCGTTCTGAGCATGAAACTGCCGTATAAAAAAATTAAATTTTTTATTTAAATAATATTATATTTTTGAGAATCAAATTAAATTGTAACAAATTCTTAATTTAATCCAGCAAATACCTATAACCTCAATATAACTCATGTTAGTTATAATTTTACAACAATGTTTATGCCTTAGTTAGTTGGCAGTCATGCACAGAACAACAACCCTCAGAAGCGGAGCATTAGCAACAGTTAGCAACCAAGTAAATAGCTTACTCACTAGGAAAACATAAGTCCGCATCGGTACATGCTAGGGAGGTGAGCACAACAACTGAAAACAAACAGGATCCACTGAAAATAATAAACTATCTAGTTATCATCTAAAATTTATATAAAAATAAAATTATGTTTTTGCTGGATAAAAATTAGCTTTTATTCTCCAATTTTGATAAAGACATGAGTAATTCAGTTCCATCAAGTTGATTGTCCTTGCATGATTTCATAACAATCATGCCTCGAGCTATGATTATGTCTTAAGGTCTTAAGATCTTGAGTCTTCATTTAGAACTCAAATTAATTTAATAGTTTTACATGAAATATTTATAATCTAGAAAACTAGATGTAAGGGCCCTATCATCATCACAAATAAATTGCTTATTCTAATTTAATAGGTTTTCTTGTATTAAGGTTAACCTAGTTGATATTGGTTGATGTAACATTTTTAACTCGTGCTATTCTATCCAGAAAGAGACAAAAAATATGCAAAACAACGGATGATCTGGAGGGATCAACTAGCTGGTCCACATCTCAATTTTAATTCGATGCGTCATCAGGCCCGGATTATCCACTAAGCCAACCTAGGCCATGGCCTAGGGCGTCAGGCAGAGGGGGGCGTCAAACGTGCTTTTTTTATACTATGTTTCAGTCAAAAAATATTTAACCGCAAATATAATGTAACTTTGGTTTTTATACAATTTTTTTTATTAAATTCTTTAATAACAAGAGTTAATAGAATATTCGAAAGAAGAGAAAGAAGAAAGAACTATTTAGGCGAACTAGGTGACCCCTTATAAGGTTCCGGGACCCGAGGGGCTCCTTCATGGCGGGAACGAGACCTCCCCTGATCTTCCGTAAAGAGTATCACCCCCGACAGGCGGTAAACATCGCCCTCTAATCGACGGTAAATAGCACCTTGATCAGAGTTTAATCACGCCCCCAACCAGCGGTAAACATAGCCTCCAACTGGTGGTAAAGAGCGCCCCTGATCGACTGTAAAGAGCACGGTAAACATGCGGTAAAAATTCTTCTAATTGAGGGTACAAACAGCGCCCATTTGCCTTGTAAAGTTTGCCATGACTTTGTTCCTTTGCCGTTGATTTAAATTTATTTGTGTATTAAAATTATATAGTATTTTATTTATTTATTTAATATTTTGGATCTAATTGCCATATATACAGTATATATACATGGACCCTAACATTCTAAACACAATAACTTATTCTAATTTTTACAAGTTTTTCTTGATTTGCTATTCTTCATCTCTTAAAAGATCCAAATTACACAGGAACTTGTTGAAGGTTCTTTCTTTGCATTAGGCACTTCTTCATTTGTTAAATTTAAAATTTAAAATTAATATGGTGGTAAAATGGTTCATTATGCAAAAAGATTGCGTTCACGGATTGAAGTGACAAAAATGCTGATCATCTCATTTGTTAAATAGTTCTATGGTTTTATACAACATCCAAAGTAAATATAATTTTTTAAAACCCATAATTTGGCCTGTTTTCTTTCTTTTTTTTTTTTTTTTTTTTGGTGGGGGGGGGGGGCGTAATTGTGACCTTTGGCCTAGGGCGTCAAAAAGTGTTAATCCGGGCCTGTGCATCAGGTTTCCTGTACAGGATAGCTAAATTTGTAAAGTCCAGTATATAATCTATTATTGTCAACTAACTGTTTGGTAGCGATAAAATTCTTTGTTTCTTTCTGGGATTCCTTGTTAGTTGATGTGGCAAAGTATTTAATTAATAACACTTTTTATATAAATCAACTTTTTGTTGGCCAACTTAAAAACTAAAATTTTTGCTGTATCAAATTTCCTGCAGATGAGCAGTCTTTCCTGTAATCGTAATTGCTTTTATACTCAGCAAATATTGTATGATATGATACTGTAATACTATTTTGTGAAATAAATTTATACAGTATATCTCAGACACTTACTCTTTTATTAAATTTATTTTCAAACGTTTTTATTTGTTCGTTGTAAAGTATTTTTCATTATCACCTGGGGTTTTTTATGCCTCAGACCCTGAATATTCTTACTGTCTACAGTCAGCATTGTCAGATTTTTGCCCATGCCTATTAAAACTGATCTACTACTGATCTACATGGGGTCCATGTATATTGTCCATCTGAATTGTATCCAGAATTGTATCTGAATTGTATTAACTCAGATATTCTCGTACATTCTCAGCGAATATGTTAGTGTAGGCCTAGTGTCAGTTCTGGAGATATACAGGGAGCTACAGTAATACCTAACAGTTTTTGTGTGGCTACAGTCTGGAAGCCTTTTTATGGGGGTGGAG
The DNA here is from genome assembly GCA_030545055.2 of Neoaliturus tenellus. Classification (NCBI taxonomy): domain Eukaryota; kingdom Metazoa; phylum Arthropoda; class Insecta; order Hemiptera; family Cicadellidae; genus Neoaliturus; species Neoaliturus tenellus. Next base: position 61,096,218 of record CM061535.1, on the reverse strand, counting down.
GGCAGGGTTTTGTTCTTGACTTTGTTCGGAGTTCTGGTTGACTTTGAACATCCCAAGGTTTTAGTTTTAGCTTCGATACAGTTGTTCCAAAGTCGTTTACCCTTAAAAGTACTGTAGGTACTACAAAAAATAAACAGCCCTCCACAATGAACATTAAAACGTCTGCATTTCAAGGACAAACACACGATGCTCACTGGATCATTACTCCATGGCAATTACAATGAGGTTGAGTGACCTCAGACCGAGCCCCTCCCCACGACCCTTCACCGCGTGTACCCATAGGCAGACCGTCCCAGACTGTACCCATAGGAAAACCGTCAGGTATATCTGCCACTCCATGTACTTTAATAACATTATACATTTTCTGTTCAATTTCAGACCAGTCATTTAAAACTCAAAGTAATTTAAATGAAAATTTGTCAACCCTAGTAGAATCTGCTCATGGGATCATGTCAACTGAGCATGTATTGGGAGCAAACCTGTTAACCCACTTAAAATGGCAAATTCCTTTATTTTCTCACCAACTTTTAAAGGTTAGAATAACCTATCCCAATTATTAACAGCCTAGCCTGAGTAAAAATTACTGAAACCACATGTTTTTGGTATACAGGCATAATTGACACAACTAAATATTTTGTTAAAAAAAAAAATGAATAATGAAAATACTGCTAAGTATGAGTCACCATTGTTATTTAAAATGGTTTACTTTAAACCACGGATATTTTCAATGTAAAAAAGTGAGAATGACTTGGCAAAAATTAATGTGTGATTCTATTATAATTAGTTACAGTATACCCTCTCTTAACGAGCCCCAGCCGTTGTTATGTAGTTGCCCGCTCTAATCAACCTTTTAGTTTATCCAACCTAGACCCCACCCCGTGAGAGTTGTTTGAGAGAGAGTCAACTATATATTTATTTAAATACAAAGGCCATAAAGAAAACATATATGTAACTGGTGTGAAGTAAAACAAAAAAGATGAGTTGGTGGACAGTATAACTTAATACTTAAATATCAATTTTAAAATATAAATTTTGTTTATACGTACCTAAGGGCATAAACCTCATAGCCTCTGAACTGGTTCACTATTCATTTATTACCATTGTACCGGAGAAATAAACTTTGTTGCAGAGGATTGCAGTAAAGGAATAAAAATTCAACTGTACTTAAAAAGCTAGTCCTCTTAAAAATCACTGAATTTCACTATGTGAAATGTCAACTAGCACATACAAATTTTATTGATATCACTTGATTTAAATAGATATGAAATTATAATGTCACTAGAAAAAATCTGGAAAATTTTATAATTTAATGTTTAGTGACCTGTAGTGAAAAAATGCAACAAAACTTCATAGGGTACTAAATTATAAAAGTCGGACAATAATTTGGTTACGGTATAATGTAGTTCCATTTGTGGTTCATTCATGAGTCATTGTTTTCAAACTAACTAAACTGACTTTTTGGTCTAGCCAGGTCGAATGGTTGGGTAAAGGTGGGGGGGCAGGGGCGGTCTGGCCAGAACGGCTGGTTGGGTAATGGTGGGGGGCAGGGGCGGTCTGGCCAGGTCGGCTGGTTGGGTAATGGTGGGGGGCAGGGGCGGTCTGGCCAGGTCGGCTGGTTGGGTAATGGTGGGGGGCAGGGGCGGTCTGGCCAGGTCAGCTGGTTGGGTAATGGTGGGGGGCAGAGATGGTCTGGCCAGGTAGGCTGGTTGGGTAATGGTGGGGTGCAGGGGGGTCTTTGCAGGTCGTCCGGTTGGGTAATGGTGGGGGGCTGGGGCGGTCTGGCCAGGTCAGCTGGTTGGGCAATGGTGGGGAGCAGAGGTGGTCTAGCCAGGTAGGCTGGTTGGGTAATGGTGGGGTGCAGGGCGGTCTGGCCAGGTCGTCTGGTTGGGTAATGGTGGGGGGCTGGGGCGGTCTGGCCAGGTCGGCTGGTTGGGTAATGGTGGGGGGCAGGGGCGGTCTGGCCAGGTCGGCTGGTTGGGTAATGGTGGGGGGCAGGGGCGGTCTGGCCAGGTCAGCTGGTTGGGTAATGGTGGGGGGCAGAGGTGGTCTGGCCAGGTAGGCTGGTTGGGTAATGGTGGGGTGCAGGGGGGTCTTTGCAGGTCGTCTGGTTGGGTAATGGTGGGGGGCTGGGGCGGTCTGGCCAGGTCGGCTGGTTGGCAATCGCCGGGTAACCTGGCAGGTGTCCCCAAACTTGCTAAATATTCCAAACAAAATATCGATACAACAAATGTTGTTGGAAAATGGAATAAATTATTTTTATCACAAAACTTGAAATAATCAAAAGTTTATAATACCTAAATAAACTTTTTGTTTGTTTGTAACCACAAAAAGGCTACTTTTTACATTCATTAATGTAAAATGTTAAAAAAAAACCTTTGTAGTACTCCATTCGCATTAAGTCATTGTGTTTACTTGGCTTTCATTAAAAAAATATGACTAGCAACATAGCATCACGGGGACACAACGAAGCGACGGTATTTAAATGTTGTAACAAATTACTGTACCAGCAAGTGAAGTGATGAAGGTTTTGATTTTTTTTATGATAAAATAAAAGAATACACTGAAAAAAACAAAAAGTTTAAAGGACAAAGAAGTAAAAATAGAATTGGATTTTGTTGAAAGAAGAAAGTAATTTATTCATGAGTCGAAACTTGTCTGCGTGGCCGGCCAAGTGTTTAGGAATATTTTAATTAATTCTCGTTTTGTAATGTGTGTTAAATGTTCGTGTCTGTGTTATGTTATTTTAAATTTTGATAACGACTTTGGGTTCGGACTATTTTAACTAACTGTGACTGTATGAAGATTTGAAAATGGAGCAAATGCTCCGAAACTAGTCATCTCGACTAAATGAGGGATTGACGACGGCACAAGGTATTGTAACCTTATTTTTTAAATACGAAGAAAGTAAAACAAAAGAAAATAAATAATGGCTAGGGAAAATTCAAGTGACGAAGCTGCAGGGCTAAGTACCGTAAATAGGTTCAAGCTAATAATTTAGTATTCTAGCTAGATAGTGTCACAGTGTATAAGATCGTTTTAGTCCTAATGAAAATTTATCGAATGACTGTTCCAGCTAGACTCAAAAAGGTTTGACGAAATCAAGAAGGGCTTTTTCTAACCCCATATTTTAAACACAGTTTCCGAGCTCTGTAAAATTGAATGGTGTTTTCCTTGGTACCAGTTCGCCGAAGTCTATCACAGTGTTATCCCCACCCTCGGCAACTCCACAACAAAGAAACTAAAAGGAAACAAATTGTGAAGGAACTTACAGATGAAGAGGAAAATAATCAAGATGAATACAGAGTCAATGAACTTGAAAAGGAAGTAATAATGCTGAAAAGCTCAGGGAATGAACGATGCTTTAGATGTTTGTTATGTGCATTCTAAGTTGTGTAGGGTTTTTCTCAATGTAGCTTATTTATAAACATATACCAAGCTTATAAATATGTTATAACACTTCCAAGCAGTCTAATAAGCTGTGGAAGGTTTTTTTGTAAATTGAAAATTGTTAAAAATAGATTAAGAGCCAATTTTAACCAGCATCTGATGGCAGATCTGCTTGTCATGAATGTTGAAAGGGACTTGTGGTTAAACTTAAAAAAATGAAATAATTGACAATGAGGCAGAAAGTATAGCTTAGAATTAAAAAATAACTTGTTAGTTAGTAATTTAAACTTCTCATTGTAGCTAAACCAATGGAACTGTATTAAGTTAAACATATGAAATGTCTAAATAAACTATATGTTTTTTTATAATTTAGTCTGTTTTAAAAACTATACTGTATCCCTTATAAATTATTTCATTGTTTAAATGCACTATTTGCCATTTTATTTCAGTTAAAAATCTTGAAGATATAATTAATTTGGTATATAAAACCATATGTGTTGTAACATTAAATTTTATCATTCTCCAAATTTATGTTGAATAAAGTATGGTTTAACAGTAACAGTGAAAATTGCTTGTAAATTCAAAGTTTACTTATACGTTCAAGCGATTAGACAAATTCAGGGTATTGTAGGTTGGGGGGGGGGGGGGGGGGGTTGAGGGCTGGGGTTAAGGAGACCCAGAACAGATTTCAGCCGAGGGCCCCCAGAGCAGCCAGACTGCCCTTGGTGGGGAGGCAAGTCTCTGAGTTCTATGGCATTATTTGAAAACCAGGGAATTGAGTTCAAGCACGGCCATCTCGAGTACAAGGCCATGTGTCCTTCGAACTGGCAACGTTCTTTTCACTCGTGCTATTGTTGTCAATGGAACTTACACGTACTTATTTCCCATTAATGCACTTTAGTATGAAAGATTTGTAAATATCCTTTGTTGGTGGGTTAATTATAACGTAAACAATATTGAATATAGCATGTTTTGATTGAATGACAATTTGCAATAAAAATACAATGTTTATTCAACTAACTGCTTATATTCGACTTTCCCTTTTTGAAAAAGGCTTATTGAACCATTATTTGTTTGGAATAAATTTAGTTGTAATACCACATATACAGGGTGAGTTTCTTTAAGTGATGCAACAGCTAACTTTTTTATTCTACATCTGGCAGTATACTTCTTATGGGAGACCCCCTTTACTTTTTTATTTTGCTTTCAGGTATGTATTTCAATTTTCAAAATTTCCCGCCATTTTTCCAATATGGCGGCCAACTTTAAAATTTCTTAAGGAACACTCTACATTTTGTGATGTTTTTGAAGTTTCCATGTGATTTTAAGACATTTTTATCCTTTGTCATTTTTCTTTAAACCTAACGTTTAGGGAGCTAGAGGCAATTCAAGTTCATTTTTAGTTCCCAGAATAACATGGGGCAAACTTTATCTGCGCATATCTCCGAAACCATTAATTAAAATAAAAAATACTGATGAATAAAAATGTCTAAAATTGATGTTTTAAGAACATTTCATTCATAAAAATTATCATTTACGCATAAATTAATTTATTTCCAATATGGTGGGCAAAATATAAAATTTTCAAAATTTTTTTGTTATTACGTAAAAAATGATCTTAAAACATCAAATTTATGACATTTTTATTCTTCAGTATTTTCTATTTTAATCAATGGTTTCGGAGATATGCGCAGATAAAGTTTGCCCCATGTTATTCTTATGGAACTAAAAATGAACTTGAATTGCCTCTAGCTTCCTAACTGTTAGGTTTAGAGAAAAATGACAAAGAATAAAAAAGTCTTATAATCACATGGAAATTTCAAAAACACCACGAAATGTAGGGGGTTCAGTAAGAAATTTTAAAGTTGGCCACCATATCGGTAAATGGCGGGAAATTTAGAAAATTGAAATACATACCTGAAAGCAAAATAAAAAAGTAAAGAGGGTCCCCCATAAGAAGTATACTGTCAGATATAGAATAAAAAAGTTAGCTATTGGATCACTTTAAGAAACTCACCTTGTATATATACTTATATACAAATTATTTAGTTGTTTAACAAAATTTTCGCCATTATGGGTACAATCTCAGAAATTATTAAGGTGTTAAAGGAGGCTATATGTTGTTACGAAACGAGTCTGTTATTTATTCTTTGATCTAAAGTATGCTTAATAATTTATATAAATCGTTCGTTCATTACTTTATTTTGGATGGCAAACAAGCAATATTTATTCTGTAAGTTAATGATAATGTAAATAAACTCAGATTTAAATTTATTGCATGTTTTAAATTTAAAAGAATGCTGTAAAAAGTTTTAATTTAAAATATTACATTCTATAGTTAAACTAGTTAAATTGGATGTTTTAAATTTTTATTCACTCATGTACTGAGAATTAATTTTCATGAAGATATAATAATAATAATGTTTAGGTTATTTCAATATGTAAAAGGTTAGTTGATTACGACCATTTTCATCTATGGATTGCTATCAATCACACACGTTATATTGTTTAATGCTTCCTTTTTATATTTATTTTCTGGTTAGTAAAATAATCAAAAATAAAAAAATAAATTCCTTATGTATTAAATTTGGAATTTTGTATAAAAAGAGTTTTATGTAACGCACATAACACCGAGTAATCGTACATCGCGGCTTTATGCGCCCACCATCAAATCTCATATAATTTAATCTAGAAATGAAAATACTGCTTTTAGCGAGTTATGGCTGCTAATTATAGTAATTTTGGCTATTACTCTAAATTACCATAGAGGCTAAAGCTATACTTTTCAATTAAACATTACAATACAGGCGATTAAAGTTAACGGCGCACGACTTCCTCCATTTACTGCAATGCTACTGACAGAGCGCCGAATACCCCGAGTGCAACGTTGCCACTTCTCGCTCGCCATGGCCTTGTACTAGAGATGGCTGTGGTTCAAGGCACTACCACTTTTAACACTTTTGGTTGATAAATGTCTCTAATGATTTTGAATTTTTGTTTGGTTGAAAACGTAATATTTTTGTAATGTAAATCTAAATCAAAGTAAAACGGGTAAAAATTACAATTTTGTGTAAATAAGTAAGTGCTTTATAGACCATTATGTATGAAAATATTAATTAATTTTGGTGTATCACATGAAAATGAGTAATAAGAACGGGTTGGTTGAAAAGTTCTAAAAAATCTGGTACTGCAAATTCCAAAACAAACAAAAGTCAAATAATTGTTACTATTGTTGTCTAATAACTGCATATTTTGAATTTTTATAGGATTTCACAAAGTTGATTACACAATCAGAAAGAAAGAAAATCGGGAATTAAATGTTAATAAAACAATAGAAAAATTGCCGATCTCGGAAAATATATTCAAAATGCAAAGTGAGTGTGAGAGACAATGTTTATAGTCTATAAACATGTATCTTAAAATCATTCATGGTAACTGATAATAAATGCAAACACACAAAATATTAAAAAAACAGTTTGATAAAATAATTTTATATTTTATATTAATTTTATAGTTTGATATTATAAAATAATATCATACAACACAAAACAAAGAAAACAAAGTTGTATAAAAAAATTTAAGTCATGTACACAATGTAATTTTTTAAGTGACTGTGTGGAAGATGAAGTACATTTTACAAAAATATCACTTATATTTAACACATTTTATTAAAAATAAAATAAATATAAATGACGAAACAATAATCATTAGATGCAAACTTTATCATGAGCACAAAAGACACAGGTTTTAGCAAATGTATAAAAATCTTACACTTTAGAGAATAATATTTAACATTTGTTATTTACATTGGTGCCTGAAATTAAATTGTTAAATCAATAAACAACGCTTAAAATAATATTACATGTCAAACCAAAAGAGAAAAGAAACGACCTGACTGAACTGTGCCTTCCTACAGACTGAGCTATTTTGGGGCTTTTGGAAATAGATCAAACTCTTTCCCGCCCCATACATCAATTATCGTAAGCAGTAAATAACCACATTTTTTTACTTAAAAACGAACTATGATAGTTATATTAAAAAGATCAAAGGAACAGGATCACTTATGTAAATTAGATTAATTTTAATTAATAAATATACAAGTTCTTACTTACAGTTTTTTTATTCATTTTGCAAAAAATGCAAAACAAAACTTAACATATCAATATGAATGAGAACTAATAATTCATAAATTGTACTTTTAAAACTAAAACAATAAAAAATGTAAAAATAATTCTTAGTTGAAACAAACTTTTACAATTTGAGTTGGTATAATCTATCTTAAAATGCAAAATTTAAGCATTTGAGTAAATGTTTGAAATAATTGACTAGTGATAGAAAAAAGTGAGTAGTCAAAAATAATGCTGATACACTCATAGCAGCCTAATTAGTATAATTACTTAAACCAATTAAACCCAGAAAAGTAAAAAAAACAAACACAACTATATAACACATAGTTATACCAGGTGTCCCAGACCACCCGTACATCCCTTTTAAAATCTACACAATTAATTTTTCACAAAAACAAATTGTGCTATTATAGGTAAACAAGTTGCGCTCTATTCAATGATAATAATTTCAATGTAGAGGGTGTACCAGTAGTAAATTATCCAGACCGGAAGTCATTAATTTTAAATACAAACCCCCACTTTTTATGGTATTTTAAATTTTAGACATAATTTTAACACTACTTTACAGATTAATGTGTACACGTAATCCTAACAATTTCAGAGATAATTGTGGTAGAAGTTTTGTTTTCCCCCATAAGAATACCATGGAGCAAATTTTCATATTCATTAACACTGAAACTTTTACCTTTAGCATAACTGTTCAAGCATAAAAATATCATAAAACCTCATTTTAAATAATATTTCTTCATAAAATACCGATTTTCACATAATTAATTTTAGTTTTATACACATTTAAAATAATCTTTGCCACATTGAAAAATTTATGGAAAAACTAAATAATTTATGACAAAACTAATAATTTATGATGCTAAAGTGTTTAAAAGAAAAAGCTAAGGCATTTCTATGTTAGGACTTAATAGTTTAACGGGAAACTTTCAGAGATAATGGATGTAAAAATTTGCTCAATGTTTTATTCTTATGAGTTTTATTCTTATAGGAAAAAAATCAAACTTCTACCTCCATTATCTCCCAAACCGTTAGGGTTAGCTGTGAACATTAAAATGTAAAGTTGTCTTAGAATTATGTGTAGAATCCAAAAATACCATAAAAAAGGGGGTTCGTATTTAAAATTAATGACTTCCGGTCTGGAAAGATTACTTCTGGTACCCCCTGTCCTATGAAATTATCATCAATGTACAGAGCCCAACCGGTTTACCTGTAATGGCACAATTTGTTTTTGTGAATAATTAATTGTATCGATTTTAAAAGGGGTGTGCGGTTGGTCTGGGACACACAGTATAATGGCAAGTTTTAATGTATTTTTTAAACAATAGAATATTAGAATTACACTATAATGTATGTCATCCAGGACCTTGATAACAAAACATGATGTTTACTATTCAAGATTGTGTAATGAATTTATAAAAAATAATTAAATCAAACTTCAATAACAGTAAGGCTTACATACAAATAAATATGGTTGTATTATTAGCTACACAGAGCTGATCTGGCTTTGCATATTAAAATGTTTTAAATAATAAAAAAAACTTCTCTACAATTTTTGCAAATTTCCCTATAGAGAATACTCTATTACAGTAGTACTCACGGTAAGACCTAGGTCCGGGACCATGTTATTTTTTCAATTTGAGGTCCCTAGAAGCTAAAAACACCGTTCGTTCAAATTTATATATCCCTTTACATCATAACTTTTGAAAGAAACCTTTGATTTTGATGAAATTTTGTATGAAGGTGTAGGGTAACGTTCTTCAGGTCAAGTTTGAAAACCAGGATGATTGGACTAAGGGAATGGGGGTTTTATGTGGTTTAAAAAGGCTCAAATTTGGGTTTTTTGCATTTTTCACCCCTAACTTTAAAAATTTACTATTAATAAATTTTTAAAGAGACCATTCAAAAGAGTTTAAAAAAATAAATAATTTAATAGTTTGAATCATTAAATTTAGCTTCACTGGTTACGGAGAAAAGACCAAAAAGGGTTTCCATGTTATTCTTATGGGAAATTAATAAAATCTTATATATCGCTTATTTTTCAACATTTATCAATAACATTTGGTTTGCATTCATTAGGTTATGAGTCAGTAATATTTGGTCGAAAACCCCGATGGCAGCAAACCTGTATATTAAATCCCATGGCATTTTAATGGAAACTAACTGTATAATGGGGGATGGAATAGGAAGAGGTGTTTGAACATAATCAGCTGATTAGCTGACTTTCAGCATTTGTCATATTAATATTTACATCTTGGGATTTATAAACAGATCATTCTTTGTGCATTGCACGTTTCGCTATGCACATTTTTACTGTTCTTAAGACTAATTATATCTGTAATTAATGTGATTTTGCATGATTAATGTTAATAATTAATGTTAGTGCATGTATTATATAATGAAACACTATATTTTCTTGTATGGATTAACAATTTAAGTAATAATTTTAAGTATTTTTACACAACTTGAATACATTATCTTACTCGCACTTATAAAGCCAAATATTTTGGTGATTAATCAATAACATAGCAATTGAAAATTTCCTAAGTACCCAGGTCTGCTGTGACGGGGGTATTTTCTACAAGATCTTCTTCAGTTTTTGAATGAGAAAGTAACATAAAAACTGAGATGCAAACACACCTGGGACTTGGATGTACCACAGCATACTCCTTCTGTACTATCAGCCCTGCGACGTCATCTTGATTGCCTTCACGGTTTCTGAAATTTTCATGATGTATTAGTAAATTGTAAAACTTCAACCATATAAGACATAAGTGTAAGGAAAGTGAGTATAAACATGCACCAACTAATGAATGGTTTGGGCCAGGACCCTTTATATATAATTATTTATTTCTAAAAATCATACGGACACACAAAAGACTGGCTAGAACCTTGTTCCTGTTCAGGAAATTGAAACATAATGTACCTTTTGATTGTTTGTTGTTGGCCTATTTTTTTTTTTTTTAATAGTCATATTACATATGGAATTAAGTTAATTGTGGGGGCATTCCTCTTCATCAAGAATTTTGATATTACAAAAGAAAGCTCTTAGAATTCTAGCTGGGGTGGGACCCTTAGAACACTGTAAGCCTTTTTTTAAACAGTTTGGAATACTCACAGTTATTAATTTGTATATTTACACTTGTATTTGTAGTATTAAGTCGAATGTCCATGAGTTTTCTACTGTTAGTTCCTGTAACCCTTATGTAACTAGAAATGGAACTCAACTTGATGTGCCTAGGCTAAGGTTGTCTAAGGCTATTAACTGTTATCCAACATCAGGTTTAAAGATGTACAATGGGCTTCCTAGCTCTCTCAAGGACCTTCCTTACAATCAGTTTAGGAATAAACTTAAGAGCAACCTACTGAATCACCCATTCTATAATGTGGATGAATGTTTTTGTTGTGCAAAGGACTTTTTAGTTTAAGTTAACCTGCTCTATTGTGACAAGGCCTATTACTCTTGTTCAATAGCTAATAAATGATTTATGATTTTATCAATTATAAAAATGTTTTTGTCAAGATCCATCCGCAGAAAGTACCACCAAAATCAGGAGTCACAGGTTACAAACTTTAAACAAATTTTAAATTCAGATTGTCCACATGCAGTTTGGTGAAAAATAATGTCATTGGCTGATGACTTTGACAAAAAAAGCTTTTCATATAAAGGTTGGCCTGCCTCACTCTGTGTTTTGCAGCAATTCCTACAAGTTCATTTGTAATTGATCTATGGGAAAAGAAAAAAAATTTGGATAAGAGTTTGTTAAGCATGGTTTTTGTGAAAAACTACTCATTAACAGTTCATTTATTTATTAAGTTTTGGAAATTAATTTGTTTTATACCAGCTCATGGCCCAAAAAAGGTGGCTAAAGAGAATTGTTGTAGATAGAAAAAAAAACAGTAGATCAGCTTCTTTTCACCTTGGTTTAACCATGTAGATTAAGCATACCCTTGAGGGGTATGCTTATCTATGGTAAAACGTATGCTTAATCTATGATTTGACCTTTTACTCTGAATGATATATTCTCCAGTTCATGACGACGGGATAAGTGTGGGCCCCCTTGTATTTTTAGTCTACATTCACATTTTGTAGAAAATAAAACTACTCTATCCAGTTAAAATGTTTCTGAGGAATATGTTCTCTGAACATTTCCTCATCAATGCCTCTTCCTCGTCAAGAAATATATTTAGCAATCTTTAAGATATTTTATTTGTATTTTTTAGTTTTAAAATTCAAAGGCAATGAAAGATTATTGCTTTTGGTTATGTGAAATTGTAAGGTAATGATTAGTATTAGGCTATAGCCAAAGAGCTTTTTTATATTGATTTGAACTCAAGATGACTATAGTGCCACAGATGAACTACATCCCATAAGAACAATGGTTCCAATTTCTGTGACAACCGTGGTTGTCGCCAACAAGGGAACAACGATTAAAAATGTGTTAAAAATCAACATTTTACTCTTTGTTACCTGCAAGTGTTGCCAATGCTGCAGGAAAAAACAACTGTTCTCGTTTGCGTTGGATATTGTTTGTCTCAACTATTACTAAAATAAGAAAATTCAAAGTAAACTAGGGTATAATTTATGGTTGTATATTTACCAATTGATCATTTTTAACTTTATAACTATTTAATGGTTTGTTATTAAGTAATAATTCAAATGAAAATTAGAGTAATATGGTGGCGTTACAATAAATATCGTACCGGTAGAAACACTGCTTCATTTCAATTTTCAATTAGCTGTGTAATGGTAAATACTATAACATAACTTGACTTCCATTTTAATTTTCAAACGTCATGTCCGGAACACAAAAAAATAGTTATATACCGGTAGCAGACTTTTAGAAAGCAGTTATGCTTTTCCTCTACCGACCTTGATTTGAACTTACATGCTGGGCTAGTTGTGATTTGAAAATAGGTAAAGTGTTGATGGAACATGCAAATACTGTATCTCAATTTGTTATAGAGCAGTGTTGTGTATCCTGATAATGTTGGTTATCCTTCAGAACTCCTAATGTCAGAACAAGGCACAAAATAAAAAAAATTTACTTTAAGTTTTTGGAAATGAAAAAATACCTTGAAGTTGAAAAGTAATTTAAAACAGGTATAAAAATTTTACTTAAAAAATCTGAGACATTTGCAGTGAAATTAGTGAACTACGCTTTCAAAACAATTTTTTTATGAATACTGCAATAAAGAACCTTCAATTGGAATATTTTTATATTTTTTACCAGAAAATATAATTTGACCTAGGCCACTTTTCATTTGAACATTGAACAAATGAACAAGGGAAATTTTAAATTGGTATATTATATAAACTAATGTACTTTTGTTAAATATATATTTTACAATGTGAAAAACTGCCATGAAAACGTAAAAAATATCATTCAAAAAGTTGAGTTATGAGCTAAAATTATAAAAACATTTAAAAAAAGTTACTATATTATAATTAACATTTTTATTATATCAGTAATATAGACATTTTGACAAACTTACCGTTATTTGTATAGTATCATTCTTTCAGCCTAGGTACTGTTCTTGCAGTGTCGCTACAAGTTTCTGTGATACAGTGCCAATTATAAAATATATGAGTAAAAAGGATGGGATATCAGTTATGGTGCAGTTGAGTTATTGATCGGTAGTTTAAGTCCAGGATAAGAGATGTGAATGGTGTTCTTAAAAATAAGATTTCATTCAATAATAGATAAACGGTAAAACGTTTATGAATATTTTATAAAGCACAAATAATTTCTTCAGAGATTGTTTTTATAAACTTATTCGGAATTTAACAAAACAGGCACCCGCAATGCTGTCCAACCCCCTCCAAACAACAATGCAGTAGTAATCAGGATGTCATAGTGCGCATGTTACAAATCTCACCCTCACCCTCATATAGGGTAGAAGGCAGAAGCGAAGCGAGCAGGTGTTGGGGAGGAATGAAATCTATTCGGTTCTGGGACAACGAGTATAAACCCTTTGATTATAACTATAATCAATTATCAAACCGTAAGCATGTTATTCTTTTAAAAAATGAAAAAGTATAGATACTAGACTAGGAAAATCATAGTGAAACAAAACAATTAATCGATAATGACTTTATCATCTCGCAAATAGCTATCCCGATTCCTATACTCTACTTAAAACATTTTATTTTCTCGGCAGTAGAATGCACACAGCACTGCTCAGAAAAATCTTATAATTACGAAAATAACTATGACATATATTTTTAATACGGTAATATCATTGGTTGACAACAATATACACTAATATGGTATATAGTCATCATTGATTTGTCTTATAATTCCCTAACAGATTCATGTCACTCGTAAAACTCCACAGCCTTTATGACAATACATATTCGCCACTCTATGAAAGTCAAAACAAATTATTATCTGTTCTGTTGTCTGTTTTTTGTAGAGGGGTTATGTTATGTTTTACTACATTATATGGCGATATTATTTATACTTGTAAATTGTTTGGTTTGATAAATTTGTTGTTATGTTTCTACTAAGAACGTACATTGGATTTCGTCGGCTATAAAAAAGACAGCCGTTGTTTATAATATCTAATTTTATCTAGGTCATAATCCAATACCCTTGACTAAATAACAAACTCATTTGTTTGGCCTTGAAAACGAAGTAGGAAGTAGTATTTTTAAAACAGTAGTTTTATTTAGATTATTAAAAATCTGTGTTCAGGATTCGCCTATTTACCAGCACATTCGCCTTTAAACTTATGGAACATCAATGGAAAAATAACCCAATTTAAGTGTGACACCTTGTATAAGCCTATCATGAAATTCAGCAATGGAAGATACCTCCAGGTCATATACAACTTCAACAGAATACTCATTGGTAATTGTATACACATATGATTTAAATTATTTGAATGGCAATACTTTCAAAAAGGCTCTTTTACTGGGTCTATTAACTTATTAATCTTCAGTTAACCTCAATTTTCGAGTGTAAGCTACACCCAATCTTTGTTATTGGCTTACACGTTCGCTGCGGGGCACTCACCGGTGAGTGGTCTAGTTCCTTTCTGCCACGCTGCGCGCGCACTGGTGAGCGTGTATCATCTACTTCATACAGTTTCTGTGTGGCAGCACAGCGGTGAGGTTTGGAGAAATTTTGCGCGCGTTTTATGGTTGACTCCGGCTGTTTAACTGCGCAATCCATTCCTAAACATATTTACCCGTATTGCTGTTATATTTGACATAACTTAATCTTGCTTTCATTTTACGTGTGTTTAGGGCTACATTATAAAAACATATTGTTTTATCTTTTGTAAAATGATGGCTTTGACATCCCAGGAACGAACAATGTGTCCAGACAATGACTCAGACTGTGATTCAAACTTTTCTAACGTCGACAAATCTAACAACAGCGCCAAGTGCTGAGCGCCCACTAGTGAGTGCCATTACTTAACTCTTTTTAAATAATTGTAAATATATTTTTAAAATTTGAAGGCTTGCTTCCGATTAGTGAAACATTTAGTGACATTTGAATAAAATAACTTGTACTTATCTCAGATATGGCAGGAAAGTGCGGAAGGGCGCTAGGTGCTAAGCACTCACCAGTGAGTACAGTACTAGGCCTGTAGGCCTATTTTCAAAACGGCGGCTGACAAAGAAAATTAATCAGGAAGCGCTTTTCATACAACCAGATGGTCTTCAGCAACCATAAGGCATGTTTTTATGCAATAAAATTTTTTTGCACTGGGGGAAAGTCAATAATTTCATATGCCACAGTGAACGTGTTAACTTGTAAGCCTACTATTGCTTAGCCCTTTCAGTGTTATGGAACTATACATCGTTCACCGTCTTTTTTGAAGAAATGTTAAACAATGACATATTGTGCCTCGCCTTACATCTAAAAAGTGCGAAGCAACGATATACACACCTCCGATATCGATATGGCGGACTTATATGGGAATATCGGTCGTCTCTATTGTTGTTTCCAAACACCAATGATGTCATTTCATTTTCGTTTTCATTTATGGTATCCGTCTGTAGGCTTTCTTTCAATCGCTGAACAAGTCAAAGTGCCAACTCTATCGTTACCTATAGGATGATGGGTTGGGTGAGGTATGGACATGAGGGTTACAAATTTTAGAATACGTTACTCAAAGAAGCTATCCAAATCATAATACAGTTCAAGCTCTCTTATCCGACCCCTACTGGATCGGACCGTGGTCGGATAACAGAAAAGGTCCGTTAAACCGAACGTTATCTGAAATATGTGTTAAAATCAATAAAACAAGTGAAAAATATTTTTAAAAAAAATTGCAAACCAATCAATTATTCCTAACACAGTCAAATAGTGATTAAAGTACGGTACCGTAAACATACAGTTATGGTATAAAAACTGTTAAATAACAAAACCAGCAAACACAGAATAGGGCCTAGTTAAAACTCCTTGCAAGAAGTATTGTGAGCAAATGACAAAATTTTATTTGTAACAGAAAGAATTGACTGTTGAAACATGAGATTTTATTTTTAGATCATTATCGCAACATCGGCTCTCACGACAGATCGGACTCGGCAACATCGGATAATGCGACAGGAGGTCGATCAGAAGTCGGTTACGAGAGCTTCCACTGTAACAGTGAAGCAAAAGATAATTCTTCAAACCAGTGCTAAAACTATTAGGATTGAAAATGTCAGTTATAAAAGAGGGAGAACCTAAAAAAAATTCAAGCCTAGATACCATGTTTTTTTTTTTCAAAAATAAAAAGCCTATGGCAGAGGTGCAGAAAATGTATTGAGTCCTAAAATTTATCCCCAATCATACTGTTACGGAACAAAGATTTCCCCCCAAGATACGCGACATATATGACTTTGCCTTAAAACTCAACAGCTTACAATGGGGCAGTAAAATTATACAATTTTTTTTAATTTTAGTTTATTATATACTAAAACAAAAGTAATTAAAATTAAACCAAATTTACTTACTAGTAGGCCTACTTCTTAAAACTTATATCCATCATAACTATAATAAAATCTTGATTAGATGCTCAGTTTTAACTTCAATTATTAACAGGAAAAATTTAATAATTTCCCCAAAATTTTCCCAGACACCTCGAAATTTTTCCCGATCCTAGATTGCCAGATCGGACATATTCTGTACCCTAGCCTATGGTCCTCAGAAAATTTATTCTTATGTCTAGTTTTGTACTTGTGAGAACATTGATTGTAACATTACATTGCTTCTAATGTACATTACCAGTTCAAAGATAAAAAGACACAGAACAGTTAAAATGTTGGATTGCTTAAAAAAAATCTCTACAATGCTCCCGAGGGGGGAGCTTAAAAACTCTATGGATTGCCTTCTTCTGTAGAGTAAAGATACGGTCTAAATGTGATTTACGGCTACCCCATAAGGAGATAGAGTAAACAACATGTGATTCAATTAGGCTAAAATAGATTAGTTTTGGCAAATTCAAATTGGGATTTAATCTGCTTGTTCTCAGAACAAAGAGCCCAGAGGATATCTTCTTTCCAATTTTTTTAAAATTTGATTCAACCATCCTAGCCTACCGTCCAATATCACCCCTAGAAAATCAACAGAAACCGATAGGACCAGCCTATCTTCATCAATGAAGACATCAATGTTTGAGGATGGATTTGCAAGGCTCCTCGGGTGCCTCAATATATAAGTCATTAATATAGTCATAATATTTATACTAGTAAGTCATTCTATTCTCAATATGATCAAGATAACGTTGTCTGAGTAAATTTTTTTTTTTAATTTTTATATCATGCGCTCGCTTCGCTAATACTTTCCCTAATAATTGCTTGGCTGCCCTAATACTTTTCGAAAGTTATATATGCATAGTCCCCGAGCACTTTTAAAAAGTTATATTTTTTTCTCTGAAAGGGTTAAAATAATTACTTCAAGCTAATTTGGTACTTAAAAATTACCTATAATCTCCTATGCCTGTGTCATTGACCAGACTTCTGGATTGACTGCATCATATGGTACTATAAGACTTGTAATTAATAAAATAAACATTAAACACATATGCTATTTACAAACAAGAGGCGGCACCAATTGGCCTACTAAAAGTAGGCCTATAATTTTTTCTAAGTGTCTAAAATAACATCTAGGTATTCGTAAGTAGGCCTAAGTAATTATTTAACCCTTTCAGTGTTGCTCAGACTGTTCTGAAATTATAACTCACATGTAACTCCCATGGACTGCTAAAGGTAGGCCTACTAATCCAAGGTTGAGGAGTCGAGAGAAAAAATCTGGGCAATTAGGTATTGAGTTTAGTTACGGCCATAGGAAACTAGAGTTTTTTTCCTAAATGTGGGAAACTTAATACTGATTCCGAAAATGTTACTTTTTTCCCGCATAAAAGCTTGGAAACCCCTAAAAAATTGGAAAAACAATAAATTAATTCTTTATTCCGAAATACACCAAGTTGGTATTAATAATAACCGGTAGGATCAAGCTGATCACGAATATGCAAAAGTGATCTCGACGACCCAATTATAAATGTATATTGATTGCAAACAACAAACTAGTAGTCAGTAAACAGAAAAAACTCAGAAATCCAATAAAACCACACTGAAACATGTACTTCGATGAAGAACTTGTAAGTGGTTGTTATTGATGTAGCTTAAAGTATTAGGTAATATTCAATACTTTATATAGGCACATAGGTACTAACTTGCATATAATCTAAAATAACATAACAACTAACCTAACCTAAACATCATGTGGGTCAAATCGAGCAACATTTTGTAAATATTTTTCTATAAGACATTGTGCTCTAGGCCTACATACATACAGTCTTCTTCTTCGTAGGCCCTCTTGATGATGGGGACTGGAGGCGTCCAGTGGCCTTGCTGGGGTCCACGTATTTCTCTGGTGGAGGAGGTTCCACAGGTCAAGGTGTTTGAGGGTTGAGGTTAGGCTATTGGGGGTCAGGTTTTGCCAGGAAATCCTCAATGTTATAAAAGCATTTTTCCATCAGAAATTTTTTTAGTTCTGATTTAAATTTTTTAATGTGATTTATTTGTTTGATTTTATCCGGTAATACTTGAAAAAGTTTTATACCTCTATAGGCTGCTGTTCAAAATGTTTTAGCCTATGTAGTTAAGAAAAATGTGTATTGTGTCTTCTGTTGTAACTGAGAAGGTTCAATTATGTGAAGATTTTTTTGCTTTATGTAGATTACTGCCTCAAAAATGTAAAGGCAGGGGACTGTCATGACACCTAAATCTACAAAAGCCTCCCTGCAGGTGTTTCGGGGTGGCAGTCCAAGCATGGCTCTAATGGTTTTTTTCTGCCACACAAAATTTTTACTTAAATGTTTTTTGACTGCCCCTCACAACACTACAGAAAAGGTTATATGTGACTCTATAAGACTAAAATAAACTGTTTTATGCTGCTAAGTTTCCTAAGTTTTCTGATTGCAAAAACCCCACTTGCTAATTTTGACTCCAATCCTGTTCGATGTGTTCTCCCCAATTTAGATCCTCGTCCAGTCTAACTCCCAGAAAACTGACACTGTCAGCCACTACAAGCTGTTCCTCATTTATAGACTTCTGGATGCCTATAATATTTTGACCTCTTTTTGTGAGAGGTTTGGATGTGTTTTGGATTTGGATGCGTCAAACTTCTGTGATTTGACGTCTGTCTGACAGATAAGATGAAATCAAATCAAAAGCTGAGTTTTTGAAACCCAACCATGCTAATTTTTGTTTGAGAATGAGCGGGTCAACGTAGTCAAAAGCCTTGGAAAGATGGGCAAAGCATCTTATCACCGTCCCTCCAAACTCGACCGCCCCTTCACTCTCATTCACAAACTCAATTAAGGCCAATTTTGTTGACTTCCCTTCTCTAAAACCGAATTGCCTTACACAAAGCAACTAGTTCCGTTCGAGGAACTCAACAATTTGTAAACAAGCTATTTTTTCAACCAGCTTGGCCACTGATGGCAAAAGAGAGACTGGGCGGTTCAACACCGGAGGAAGGTTTTGGAACTAGGCTATTCAGGGCCTCCATAAGATTAGTCATGTCTACTTCTTTAAATTCTTTTAAGATTTCCTGATCTTTAATTATAGCAAGTATGATATTATTGTTGGTGGTGGGAATATTTGATTTAATCTCCTCTGCCATCTCTGTGAAAAAACTGTTAAATTTCTCAACGGTATTTTTAGGGTTCTTATAAATGGTATAATTTTCAATCAGTGTTATGTTTTTGTTCTTTTTCCTTTTAGTTTGTGTATTGATTAGTTCCCAAGTGGTCTCAGATTTTTTGTTTGATTATGATATGCTGTTTTTAGCCCATTCTGATTTGCTATTTTTGAGGGTCTAGGTAATTGTTTTTGGCCTGATTATATTCCGCTTTACTGGCTTCAGTCTTAAGTTGCTTCCAACGTTCATATAGTTCATCACACTTGTTTTGGCTATCCTAGCAGTTTTGTTTATCCATGGTATTTCTGTGATATTTATATAACTTATTTTCTGACGATGGGACAAGCAATGTTGAAGTGAAATAGAAAGTCATGAATGAATTTACTGTAAATTTGGTTGACATCTGGTGCATTGAATATTTCGGTCCAGGTTTCCCCATTGAGTCTGAATTTAAGTTCAGCTATAGTTTCCTGATTAATTTTACGTTTATAGGTTCATTTTGTAATTTTGTCGAGTTTTTCATTGTTTTTTTTTTTTTTGCTGAGTTTCGTTTACTGAGACTGTAGTTAGTAAGGCATTATGATCTGAAATATGAGGTTGCATGACTGTGGATGATCCTATATCTAAATTGGTAATGATGTTGTCAATACAGGTTGCAGTTGTTTCAGTAATCCTAGTTGGCGCTGTGGTGGAACTTTGTAGACCGAAACATTCCAAAATATTTCTACATCTATTTGCATTTCTGTCTTGTTTCATTAGGTCGATATTGAAGTCTCCTGCTGAAATGACAGAATTTTCTTGAGTTGTGATTTTCTCCAAGCACAAATTTAATCTGTCGAAGAAATTTTCGATATCATTGCTATGAGGTGGGCAGTATATTGCTGATATTATTATACTTGTTTTTGTTAAATTTATCTTGACATCAGTACTTTTAAAAAATTTCCTGCTCAGCCCTGTTGTAAAAAAAATCTGTTGACTTCATGGACTTAGACCTTTAGAGTTACTTTTATAGATTGTGACTCCTCCCAGCCTAGCTCCATCCATACTGAAGTTGTTCATCAAATCATAATTTTGGATTGATACATTCTTAATATCTGAGTCCTGTAGGCCATGCTCACTAATGTTAAGGAGGTCTGGCTTCACTTCCTCCAAGAATATTTTCAATAGTTCAATTTTTTCTGACATTCCCCTAACGTTTCACACGTTACACGTGAGACACTTTCAAGATTCCATTATTTGTTAAGATGTGGTTTGTGGAGTTTATTTTTAACCTGGCTCTGAGTTTTAGTATTACTTGATTCTACGTTGGGCTAGCTGGTTTTGATTCTGTATTTTGAGGTTGTGACATACTTAAGCTTTTAAGAGAATCAGCTATTATTTCTGCCATTAAATTCTTTCCTGATCCATTGTGGTGAAGGCCATGGCTAGTGTAATGTTGTCTTTTTAATCTGTTGTTAAGTTCCAAGAAGGTCCATTTATTTTCAGAACAAATACTTCTAATACTACCATTTAGTTCTCTGATCTCATTATTTTCTTCTAATGTGTCAAACCTTAGAGGGGTCTCAACCCAGATAATTTTCCTACCAGAATTCCCTAAAATTTTTGCCCTGCCAATCACTTCCCGCCTCCCCTGCTCTGAAACATAATTCACCCCGCCTACCACTACCTTCAACCCCTCCCCACCACCCGCCCCTTCCTATACCGCACTCAATGATGCCCCCTGCTGAAACATTCTGGTGTGGTCGTCACCAATCACAAGGAGCTCGGGTCGACGGAGACCATTGACAGTCCTGGCTAATTTCTTAGGCCTGGTCCACTGCATGGATTCCCTCCATATCCCAGGCTCCCTACTCTTGGTGGCCTCCCCGTCAGAGGTGCGCTTTGGGTCACCCCCATCATGATCCCCGTTCCCCAGAACCTGAAATCTATTTGATGTCTCCAGTGGAGCGTTGACTACGACGCTCTCTCTCCGCCTAACAGAAGAGCTCCCTAACATTTACCCATTTCCCGCCATTTCTTACACTTTTCAAGCCGTCAATCCAAGCCTGCAGCTGTATGATCTCAACCTCTTTTTCAATCAGTGAAACTTTCAATTGTTTATTTTTCTCAAGGAGTTTTTCACATAACCTAGTGTAATCAGCAACGTTTTTTTTGAGTGACTCGACTAAGCCTACTGGGGGTGTGTTTTTAGAAGCTAATTTACATAATTCTATACAATGAGGGTATATCTAAGTGTCCTTTTTTGAGATCATATTAAAAATAAATTTTCTGGTATTAATACACTTTTTTTCTGCGTGGACCCATTTCTGACAGGCATCACAAGCAATTGACTCTAGGTTTAAATCATCTAATGGCCCTTCACAGGTGTTACAAAAAATTTCAGTTATTGTTTAAGCGAGGCCTAACTTGAGTTTGTTCTATTTTATTGTTTACTCTTTTTAGGGGGGTTTTAAGATTGTTCTATTTTTTGGGGTTTTTGTATTTTATAATTAGCCTACTTAACCCAGGAGTGGACAGCTTTCTTGACTAAGGAAAAAATCGTTTGCTGTGACTGGTTGGATTTTGTATGAATTGTATGTATGTATGTAACACAAATGCTATTTACAAACAAGAGGTGGCACCAATTGGCACCAATTAGCCTACTAAAAGTCGGCTTATAATTTTTTCTAAGTGTCTAGAATAACATCTAGGTATTCGTAAGTAGGCCTAA
This sequence comes from Neoaliturus tenellus, assembly GCA_030545055.2. Lineage (NCBI taxonomy): Eukaryota > Metazoa > Arthropoda > Insecta > Hemiptera > Cicadellidae > Neoaliturus > Neoaliturus tenellus. Next base: position 61,073,842 of record CM061535.1, on the reverse strand, counting down.
GTAATTATTTAATCCTTTCAGTGTTGCTCAGACTGTTCTGAAATTATAACTCACATGTAACTTCCATTGACTGCTAAAGGTAGGCCTACTTAGCCAAGGTTGAGGAGTCGAGTGCTCAAAGAAAAAATCAGGGCAATTAGGTATTGAGTTTAGTTACGGCTATAGGAAACTAGAGTTTTTTTCTTAAATGCGGGAAATTTAACGCTGATTCCGAAAATGTTGGTTTTTTCCCTCAGAAAAGCTTGGAAACCCCCTAAAATTCGTAAAATAGGTAAATTAATTCTTTATTCCGAAATACACCAAGTTGATATTAATAATAACTGGTAGGATCAAGCTGTTCACGAAAATGTAAAAATTATCTCGATGATCCTATTATAAATGTGAATATGCATAAACTAGTAGTCAGTAAAGAGAAAAAATATATTTTCCGATTATTTATATTATATTTATATTTATATTCCGATTATATTCTCTGATTATTTTCCGTTCATTACAGACATGTGCTAGTAAGGAATTCATCAGCAGCCCCCCAAAAAAGAAGCACAGTATGGTCCTAAATCTTGGAAACAGGAGCTCTAGTGTATTTGGAGGTGAGTGTTAAGAAATTTATTAGTAGGTATTTTTTAGTCTGTGCAATCAATTTTTGTTGTTGTTGTCTGTTAATTGTGGTAAATATCATTACTGACCTACTCAAAACAAGAGTGTCAAGATCAACTTGATTGTAGAATGTTCAACTGATTTGGAGAGTTCAGTTTCATCTTGGGATGGATCTTGGTTGGTCACACTCGCCATCCAGGCCGATTTTACCTTATAGAGTTGGTTTAAGAAATAGAAAAAAATATCTGACCTATTTCTGGTTTTGATACATAAATCGTATGTCTGTGCAATGCGCTCATGCAATTTACATGTGACAAGCTGGACAACCTTTTTGTATGCTTTTCCTTTAAAACCAAGTAAAACTACTACCAAACAAACTTTGAAAAAGAACTGGGTAACCTTAGGGATAAAAATATCCTCAGAGAGGAAACGCAAATTACATTCAGAATCTAAATGGAATAAATGCCCAAAATTTTTAGAATATTTTAAAAGATATAAGACAATATTTAATAAAGTTATTGCACTCTCAAAAAAGAGATCAAATGAAATTTTTATTAAAAAATCAGAAAACAAAACTAAAGCTACTTAGGCTGTTGTGCATAAAGAATTAGGTCTTAACAGGAGAGAAAACGAAATTCCATATCAAATTGAAAATATATCAAGAACAAATAATGAAGGTGTACAGAAAACACTAGCAAACAGATTTAATGATTATTTTTTAGATGTAAAAAACAAGGTACGATCCAACCCAAATAAGGAAAAGGCAATAAGCTTCATGGCTCCTGGTAGAGATAATAACACTGTTTTTAAATTTAATATGATTAAACCTGTGGATGTTAGAAAAATATTATTTTCTTTAAAGAATACCAAGGCTTCAGGGTGGGATGAAATACCTTTATTTGCAATCAAACATGTCATTGATTTAGTGCAGGAACCATTGTGTCAACTTATTAACCAGTCATTGGAGCAAGGAATTTTCCCTAAAAATCTTAAGTATTCTGAAATAAAACCACTACATAAGAAGAATGATATCAACAATATAGAAAACTATCGTCCTATTGCTTTGCTACCTTCTTTTTCTAAAATATTTGAAAAAGCAATGGAGATTCAATTAAGAACTTTTTTGGAAGAAAATAATATTTTAAATAAGGCTCAATTTGGTTTTCGTAAAGGACTTAATAGTCAAACATCAATGGCTAAAGTAATTAACTGTGTTGCACAGGCTCTGGATGGATCTCAGAGGGCAGTGGGTGTTCTCTGTGATCTATCCAGGGCTTTTGACTGTGTTGACCATAATATCCTGATTGATAAATTGAATAAAATTGGCATTGTGGGAAAAGAACATAGATGGCTCTCATCATATTTAACAAATAGATTTCAAAGGACAAAAATAACTAAAAATAATCAAACTGCATATTCAATTTGGAAAAAAATACAATGTGGAGTTCCGCAGGGGTCAATCCTGGGCCCTTGCTTGTTCATTGTATACGTCAATGACCTTTTACTAATCTCAAATATGGATATCTTTCAGTATGCAGATGATACAATGCTACTTTGTACGGGGCCCAGTCCTGACACCCTGTGGTGCACACTGGACAGGGAGATACAGGCATTGGGTGACTGGTTCCAGGCAAACGGATTGGTCATGAATGAGGATAAAACTCAGATAGTAAAATTTAGCTCAAATAATAAGAATAATAGTGATCTTATTACAATATCTAATTTTCAAATATCTCTGCAAAAAAATGTAAATTTTCTGGGCATAACAATCAACCAAAACTTAAACTGGGAACCACAAGTAGATAATTTAGTTAAACGTTTGAATAGCTGTATCTTTTCACTTCGTGTAATAAGGCAAGTTGTTGATTTGAAAACTCAATTGATAACTTATCATGGATATTTTTCATCAATAATGACATATGGAATTTTGGTCTGGGGTAACTCCTGTCATTCAAAAAGAATATTTAAATTACAAAAGAAAGCACTAAGAATTATTGCCAAAGTGTCCCCTAGAACTTCTTGTAAAGATATTTTTCAAAAATTTTCAATCTTAACGTTTTATGACCATTATATATTGGAAATTGCATGTTGGGTGAAAAACAATCTATCCTCACTCAGTGATCAGCCTGTCCATAATTATTACACAAGACATAGAGACAATATTAAACCAGTAAGGCACAGATTAGAAAAATTTCATTTGTCTCCTCAGTATTCAGGTCCAAAAATACACAACAAATTACCATTACATTTGAAAAATATTGAAAACTCTTTTAAATTCAGGACCACCCTGAGAGCCTGGTTGAAGACAAAAAATTTTTATTCAATTGCTGAATACTTAGACAGAGATATGAGTTCTGATTAAAGAAGTGAACTATTTTATAATTCATTATAAGTTGTTTGGTTTATTTTAAGATATTTCTTATACTTGTATTGTTTTCTGTATTGTACTGACTGTATGTCCTATCATTTGTATGATGTAATGACATGTAATAAATAAATAAATAAATAAATAAATAAATATGACTTTATGCCTACGCCTTGGGTCTTTTATTGCTCAAAACACTTTTGAATCCTTTAGATCACCGAGGAATTTCTTGTCCCATATTCCTGGGCACAAAGTAAACATATCAATCAACCATTTGCAATGAGTTCTCATCCTGTTGCATCATCACATTCACCGTGGTTTATTTAGTCACCGTTTCCTGAGTAGAAGTGGATATAATTCTCTCTTTTATGGAAAACATCAGCATTGAAAGTAAAACTGATGAACACCCAATATAGTAGGCCTATGCTTGCGGTACTGGGGTATTGTGGGTTTACCCAGTAGTGCATATACAATTGTGTTTATGGCCATGATAATTGAATCAGGGCTAATGTAGGATCTGGTTCTAAAATAAACTTAACTTTGGAATACTTAAGTTTTTTTAATCACTACACAATTCAAACTTTAAGGAGAATCAAGTGAAAGACCTTGAAGTTCTCTAAAAATTAAAATTGAATTTAAAACTATAAGACTAACTAAAATTATGCTTTGAAATTTTATCAATATTATATTTTTGAGTCATTTTTAAAATCAAACAACTGCACAAAACTAGTTCTAAATAAACCACACAAAACCAATATGCCCTAATAGTAATTTATTGTATAAAGTCCTTTTGTTGGTTCAAAACCCATTTTTATATAAAAATAAATCTGATTTGTCACTGAAAATTATATAATCTCTCTGCCCTTCAATCGGCCACTGAATAGTATCATTTAACAGTGTGAAGTAATATAGTCAAGTAACAATAATACTGTAAATTGATTGAGGATATTTAATAGTAGACCTCAATTTAATAATTGATTTTAGCTTATTTTTTTATTAAAACAACACAAATTAGCAAACCCTACTTGGCAAAATAAAAATAAATCCCAATTTCATTGACCATTGTCATTCTCAACTTCTTAGTAGATCTGCCCTTTCTCTTTGCACACAGTGTGAAATAACAGAACTATTTTGAGTTTATAAATACATTAATTTATTTGTCCGGCTTAAAAATATAGAATGGTTCACATAGGGAAGTATTAATTTAATATATTCATAGTAACATATAAATGTAGTCGATATTGAGTATAGTAGATATTTCTTGTTTAGGACTGGCAGCAAGCCATCTCAGCACTTTAATACTTGTACTATGTATTTTTGTAAATGTGAATAAACCCATAGAAGAGCACCGAAATTCCTTGAACGAAAAAGTATTTCATCAATTAATAAAATTACATTTTGATACAGCTGACCAAACCCCGACTCCTACTCGGTTTATCCGCAACTGTGAAGAAGTCGGTCTCTTTCAAGATTTGCAAAATGTGAATCCCTTTGAAGAGACATTCAGAAAAGCTGTGGAGTCTGGGAAAACTGGCAGTTTGGCTCTACAGGTTGGTTAACTTGTAACAAAACAGTTAAGAACTAGGAACCAACTCTATTTGGAGTATTTTCAGTAGAAAAAGTTGTTTTTATAGCACTTAACCTCTATGAAAGAAAGTGATTTTTTATGTGAAATGCTTTTGCTGGATAGTTTGCCAAATTTCTACCTACTGTGTTAGAATGTAAAATTTGGAGCAAGAAGTTCATTAATAGTCTCTAATATCCAAGTCAAATTCATATTTTGTTTAATTTTACTTGAAAATAGAACTTCCATCTATTGTTTATTATACCTCTTTTCATAGGCGTCATTTCAGCATTCTGATTGGGGGGGCAAGATTTTCTTAATGTCATAGGTACCCCCCCCCCCCTTCCTACAAATAGGCCAAACATCTTAAATTTCCCTAAAAACTGTCAATAAAAACTAATTAAGTTTGCGACACTAAGCTGTCCATAAACTGTGAACTTTTAATATTATCTCACAAACCCATGAAAACAAACCCTATGTAAAATTTTACTATATAACATGTTTCTATATGTACTCGTAGAAAGTCATTATTTTCCGGGAACTGCAAGTGGTTACTGTAATGAAAAACACCTTAAGAAATTCAATGGATTTAATTGATTAATAGATGCCATCGTTGGAATAAAAATACAAAAAAACATTGTTTTTATAACTATTTAGTTATTTTTATTGTATATTATATATTTACAACTCAAAAATTTTACAGTCGGATATGTAGACTAAAACTCCATAGGCCTACATAATGGTAAAACAGATTGTTATATCTTTATCAAATATTATTTTTTGACAAAGCACCTTTGCAGTCTGCCGTATAATGCACAAAAATTTCATTTACCGTAACTATTGTTGGTGAGTACAGTCACGGTATACATTGCCCATTACATTACCTAAATTGCTATTGAGGACAAGAAAGGTAAAAATAACTAATCAAAAAAATATAAGTAATTATTTACAAAAACATCTATACATATTTAATTCGTGATATGGGTTTTTGTACAAGAACTCCTCCCACAGTTTTCAACAGGTTTTAATGATTTTAGTGCCATTGGATAGAGCTCGGCGTGAAGTTGTTTGTAAAGTAAATTGGTAAATTATCCATTTAAAAAGAGAGGACCTACAAGTCCTTGAAGTTCTTAAATTTCCCATTTGATTACCCATCTTGATTTTCAAGTAAACAGCTGTAAAGTGTAAACATCGGACATCAGCGAAAGTACTATTTCTACGTTTTCACACAAAAGAGGTTATGTTTAACCTATAGGCAAGGCTCCGCTCTACCTGAGCCCGAACGACGTTATCCAATGCCGCCTCGCGGCCGAAGCGCTAGGTGAATTTGATAGCTGCAGAGGTTTACGGGAATCGTGTTTTATAACTATGTTTGCCACTATAGGTACCGTATTAAGCTATGCAAATGACCAAGGTATCTTGGTAACGATGGCAAAGTGTATGTAGGCCTACAAAAAATGTTAACCAAGAGTTGTTATAGAAAATGTAAATTTCTCTGTTGTAGGAAATGAAATGTTTTATCAGTATACTAACTAAATTGCTCAATTTCGGCTTACACTAGCTTACACTAGCTATTTCATTAATTCACTGTATTTCTTGGTAAAGCACAAGGACATGTTAGTTCAGTTAACTGACCATGCCAAATTAAGCTGTCTATATCGTTGCGAATCAAAGTAATTTATTACTTTTGTAATGTCGATTTCTACATATCTTTCTATTTGCCAAAAGCCCCAGAGAACACAACCTTTCTTGACCGATGGTGTTTCTACAATACATAAAAAAATTAAAACTTCATGACATACAGATATACATACAATCAATGCAAATGTCTCATTCACTTGACGTTGTTGTTGTCCAGCTTCCAGACCCACTACCGCTAAGCTGCGCTACCTGACACATTGGCGCTCTTTCTGTAGCGGAAACTCTAATGAACTATGGTTATAATGATTAACAAATCAACAGAAGTGAGATGGGACTTCGTGAGAAAGATGATTGCAGAATGAGCCAATCAATTTAAGAGTTTTACATAAATAATTGAAAATAGACATTTTGTTAAAGTCAAAATATTTCACCACATAACCTAACATTTAAATTTCCCAATTTTTTTTTTAAATCACCGAAATTATTGGGGGGCAACTGCCCCCCCTTGCCCCCCCCCCAAATGACGCCTATGCCTCTTTCCACCCAGTTTCAACAACTCTTGTTAAAAGAAAATTTTCTAAAATTTTTATCAGTAAATGACTGTTACCATAGCCAACAGTGAAGTAAAGACCAGAGATACATCCTTACAGCGGGCTACCGGTAGTTCTAAATTTAGGCAGTAGAGGGCGCTGCTTGTCCTAGAGAAGAGAGAAACAGAGCTGATCAGGAATGGATGTGATGGTGGTAAGAGATGCTCCTCTCTCCTGCACTCCAGCCGCGTGGTAGTGGATTAGATGCGAAGGGGAAGAGGAGAGGGGCGCAGTGACAGTGCTGCCTTCTTGTAGCAAATCTAAGAACTGAAAGTGTTCTCTAAACTCCCATGAGAGATCTTCGTGCACAGATATATCCGCTGGTCTTTACTTCTCCGTGCAATGCCTAATCCTCCAAATCTGATGCCAAAATTGGTTTGAAATGAAATTAAATTAAATTTTTTATTCGTCATACAGAATTTACATAGTTAAGATTTTTCACAAGTAAACATATGACATGTTCAATTTTAACCCTCGGGAAGTCGCGTGACGGTCGAAAGCACCGCAGGGATAATTTTTTTCTGCGTGTGGCAACCCTGACCGTCAGACAGCTTAGGTGCGCCAGGTATTTCCCTCCCACCTCCGACCCGCCTCGGCCGCCACACGCGGGCATCAGTCACCCTTGTGCTGTGCCAGGGACTGCTCTGTACTTCCGCGGTGCTTTCGACCGCGCATTCGACTCTTGGTGTTTGTGTTGTTTAACTACTCATTTTCGTATTTTTATATTTCTTATATAATTATATATATGTATATAATTATATATTATTATATTTATATATATATAATTATATATATGTTATATATATATATATATATATATAAAGAAACAATATAATTAATATATATAATTATATAAGAAATATATAATTATATTTCTTGTATTTTTCTTTGCGTTTATTGATTCAGATTCATATATTTTTCAGTTCTGTTGTAGTACAAGTTGCTAAAAAGTTATTTTACTTATTTGTTGTAGGTTTTATTGGTTTGTAAATAAACAAAATATAAATAAAATACCCAAAAAAAACAAAATATTAAAAATATATACAGATCACGCAATGAAGCCAACGGATATAACGTGTAGTATGAGTGTGGTCAAAAAGACCGCGCACGCGACGTCCCGAGGGTTAATGTTAGTTTAGTTTAAATGTTAGTTTATTATGCTTACTTACTGGAGTGGCCACTCGTACCCCAGTCATCAACAGTGAGGGTACTTGGCCTCATCAACACAGCCTCTCCAGTGGGTCCTGTCAGCAGCATGCTCCTCACTTATCCCCATCTTCCTCATGTCTCTTCGGACCTGGTCCCACCATCTTGTTTTGGGTCTTCCAGCTGGTGTTTTGCCTACGGGATTATTTCTCAACACACTGTTTGTTATTGACTTGTTTCCTCTCCTCAATATGTGTCCAGTCCACCGTAACCTTCGGCTTTTAATCTCGCCCACTATGTGTGGATCATTAAATAATTGGTGGATCTCATGATTGTGTTTGATCCTCCAGACTCCATTTTCTAGTGTGGGCCCAAAGATCTTTCTCAGTACATTGTTTTCGAAAATACGGACTTTTCTTTCTTCCTTTTTGTTGAAGATCCAGGTTTCTGATCCATACAGCAGTACTGGTCTAATGATTGTTTTGTATAGTCTTAGCTTTGATGTCTGTGAGAGGAATCTTGAGCTAAGCAACTTGTTACATGCATAAAAACTGTTATTCGCTGATCTTATTCTATTGGTAACTTCAAATTCTTCTAAATTATTGTGTGTAAGTGTCACTCCTAAGTATGTAAAAAATTCTACTTTTTCAAAATTATAGTTCCGACATTTTAAATTGTGGTTACAGTGTCTGTTTATGTTTTGATATCTACTAATCTGCATAAATTTAGTTTTCTTTTCATTTATCCTTAGTCCTACATATTCAGTTTCTTCAATCAAAATATTTGTCAGATATACTAAGTCTTCCTTTTTCTCAGCTAATACGACAATGTCGTCTGCAAAAGCCAGTATATTTATATTTACCCCAATTATGATTCCTTTATCTGAGTTTTTTACCCTTTGCAGCGCTTCTTCGATGGCTATGTTAAACAATGTAGGTGACACTCCATCTCCTTGACGTACTCCACTGTTTACTACAAAATTACTGGTGATTTTTCCATTTACTTTTACCTTACATCTTGAATTTAGGGTACTCAGCTTAGCTAGTCTTATTAATTTACTTGGAATTCCAAAACTCTCCATTTTTTCCCAAATCTTGTCTCTGATCAGGCTGTCATACGCTTTTGAGAAATCTACAAACAAACAGTAGAAATCTTTTTTAAACTCCCAGTATTTTGCTATTGACTCTTTTAAAATGTATATTTGATCAGTTGTGGATCGACCTCAACCGAATTCGATCTCATGAATCCGGCTTGATTCTCTTGTATGATTGTGCTTGTATACTCTTCTAATCTTTTGAGGATTATTCTCGAGAATATTTTGTACGTAATGTTTAGTAAAGATATGCCACTGTAATTGTAGCAATCCAACTTATCACCTTTCTTGTGGATAGGTATGATTATTGCCTCTTGCCATTTTTATTTATTTATTTATTTATTTCATGTCATTACATCAACATTGTGACAGGACATAGCGTCATATATACAGTAGAATTAAAACTAAGAATAACAAAAGTGTCTTATTATTAATCCAATTTAACATCCCTACTTAAATAACATTCAACAGAATAAAAATTTTTTGTTTTTAACCAGGTCCTCAGGGTGGATCTGAACTTTGTAATATTATCAATATTCTTTATGTATTGCGGTAACTTATTGTAAATTTTAGGGCCTATATATTGGGGAGATAAATTAAATTTCTCTAATCTATGGGTTTCAGGCTTAATATAACTCTTAAATTTAGTGTGATGGGAATGAATGGGTTGGGTCATGAATGAGGACAGATTGTTTTTAACCCAACTTGAAATGTCTAAAATATAATGATCATAAAATGTTAAAACAGAAAATTTTTGAAAAAGGTTTTTACAAGGAGTTCTAGGAGGAACTCGCCCAATAATTCTAATTGCTTTTTTTTTAATTTTGAATATCTTTTTAGAATGGCATGAGTTTCCCCAAACCAAAATGCCATATGTCATTATTGAAGAAAAATAAGCATGATACACTATAAGCTGAGTTTTTAGATTTACAGCTTGTCTGATTACGCGGAGAGAGAAAATGCAGCTATTTAATCGTTTGACCAAATTATCAACTTGTGGTTCCCAGTTTAGATTTTCATTTACAATAATACCTAAAAAGTTCACATTTTGCTGCAGTGATATCTTAGATCTTGGTATTGTAATTTTGTCTGTTTTATATCTATTATTAGAACTAAATTTTATAAGCTGTGTTTTATCCTCATTCATAACCAACCCATTCGCCTGGAACCAGTCTTTGAGAGCTTGTACCTCCCTGTCCAGTGTGTGATGCAGGGAGTCAATACTGGGTCCTGTACACAGCACCATTGTATCGTCTGCATATTGAAAGAGTTCCATATTTGAGACTTGAGGTAGGTCATTAACATAGACTATGAACATACTAGGGCCCAGTATTGACCCCTGAGGCACACCACATATTACTTTTTCCCAAGTCGAATATACAGTTTCATTATTTTTTGTTAATTTAGTTCTCTGAAACCGATTGGAAAGATAAGATGAAAATAAATTAATTTCTTTGCCTCTAATGCCAATTTTTTAAAATTTACCTATGAGGATGTCGTGATCAACACAATCAAAAGCCCTAGACAGATCACAGAGAACACCAGCTGCCCTCTGGGATCCATCCAGAGCCCGCGTGATGCAGTTCACTATCCTTGCCATTGATGTTTGACAATTGTACCCTTTTCGAAAACCAAATTGAGTTTTGTTTAAAATGTTATTACTTTCTAAAAATAATCTTAATTGAATATCAATTGCTTTTTCGAATATTTTGGAGAAACATGGAAGTAATGCAATAGGACGATAATTGTCTAGATTGTTTAAAATGTCGTTTTTCTTATATAGTGGTCTAATTTCAGAATACTTTAATTTATCAGGAAAAACTCCATGTTCAAGAGACTGGTTTATGAGTTTACACAAATGTTCTTGGATAAGGTCTATTACATTTTTAATCACAAATAACGGAATTTCATCCCACCCTGAGGCCTTGGATGTTTTAAAGAAAACACTATCTTCCTTATATTAGATATGCTTAATTTATTTAATGTGAATACATTGTTTTGCTCATTGACCATGAAACTCATTGCCTTTTTTCCATCTGGATCAGATTGAACCTTATTTCTTACATTCAAAAAATTCTCATTAAAACTATTAGCCAATTCTTTTTTAATTTTGTAACTATTCTGTTTGGATCCATCAATTTTATATGGAATTTCATTATCCTTTTTATTTACACCCATCTCCTTGTTTAGTACAGCCCAAGTGGCTTTAGTTATATTTGATGATTTTTTTATATAATTTTCATTCGATAGTTTTTTAGAAAGGGCAGTGACTTTTTTGAATATATTTTTATATTTCTTGAAATAGTTTATAAAATCTTGGTTTTTGTTCCACTTAGATTCTTGATGTAAAAGACGTTTTTTCTCTGCAGAAATTTTTATTCCAATTGTGACCCAATTTTTGTGTTCACTTTTTTTATTTGTGGATTTACATGGTTTAAGCGGGAATGCATTATTGAAATTTAACAAAAAATTGTTAAGAAAACTATTGTAATTCATGTTAACGTCAATAGAGGGATCAAAATGCCATAATGATAGTTGTAAGTTATTCCTGAAATTTTTTAAGTTATCGCCTGAAAATAATCTTCTGAAAATGAACTTTGGCTTATTAGTTATATTTTTTGTATAGATTTCACCCAGGCATAACAATAGAGCTTCATGGTCCGAGTTACCTGTATTTATGACAGCTGTATGAGCTTGGCTGGTTAAAGTTCTATTATTTGAGAAAATATTGTCAATACATGATTTGGACGATGGCGTGATTCTTGTGGGATCTACAAAATTATATTTTAAACCATGCTGACCATCAAACCATCATTCCACCATTAAACCATCATTCTTTGGGTATAGTTTCAAACTTCCATACTTTTAAGACTACATTATGTATTTTTTCGGTCACACACTCCCCACCATTTTTCAGGATTTCAGCTGTTATGCCACCCTCTTCAGGCGCTTTGTTGTTTTTGAGACTTTTGATGGCCTCTTTTACTTCATTTCTGGAAGGGCTGGTAACAAAGGGCTGTACATTCAAAAATTGTATGTTTTCCTCTTCGACATCTATCTCTTCACCATGTAATAGTTCAGAAAAATATTCTCTCCAGCGTTCTATTCATTCTTCTTCTTTAACCATAATTTCTCCTTCTTTGTTCTTTACCCCAAAAGCATTAGGGATATAAACCTTCTTAAAAAACCTTACTGAGCGGTAGAATTCTCTTGTGTTGTTCACCGTTCTGTCCTGTTCAGCTTTAAGTATTAGGCCTTTCATCCAATCACGTTTCTTCTTACGTATAGTTTTTGTCTCCCTTACTTGTACATGATACCTTATTCTACTCTCTTCTGTATTGCTGTTCCTCCACTCCTCCTTTGATTTCTTTCTCTTTTCAATACTATCCATGCATTCTTCATCAAACCATGGATTCTTCTTCTTGTTTTTTCTTCTTCCACAAACCTCAAGTGCACATTTTTGTACTACAGTTTTCTTTAGAGCGTCCCATTGTCTTTCAACCCTTCCATTTTCTGTATCATATTTTGGTAACTTCTTAGTAACTTCTTCCAGTCTTTCATAGAACCTTTTCTTCATCTTCTGCATCCTCCATTGGGGCATAGAAACTTACAATAGAAATATTCTTAAATCTACCCTTAATTCTAACTGTACAAAATCTCTTATCTTTGGCTTCAAAATATATAACAGAATTCTGTATTTTCCTACTTATTTCAAAACCCACTCCTCTCTGATAACGTACCTCATCATTTGCACTGTAGTAGATCGCATAATGTTTTGTGTTTAATTTTCCTGCAAGGGGCCACCTGGTTTCCTGCAGTGCAACAACATCCATTTTGTATCTGTGTAGTTCATCTGCCAGTATGTTTATAGCGTTTGGTGTGGCTAGTGTTCTAACGTTCCATGTGCCAAATCTCAAAGTTTTTAGGGGTGTCCAGGGTTTTCTTTTTATATTCTGTCCGATTTCCGAGGCATTGTGTTGATGTTTCTGAACAAGGGCGTTTTTTCGAGGTGGGTTGTCGGCCCGACGCTCAACCCCCTACCTGGAGGGCCAGGTGTTTCCCTTCAGAGTCACCTTCTCCTAGGTTAGTTGCTTTCACTGCAGCTCAAAGATCCTATCCTGGAATCGGTGTTACTTCAGAGTGACCTTCTCCTAGCCTTTGCGTAGCCAAACCCTATCGTACAAGGCAGTACGGGCAGTGCTTATTTGATGGCGGCACATCCTCGCCATGACACAGCACTGTCATTGGGCTCATGTGGACTTGCTGAGTGTGACCCCGCCACAGATCACCCTCCGACGCCCTCTGGTGCTGCCGTCTCGGTTCGGGACCGCTTATTCGCTTTACCCCTTATTCGCAGCTGTCCACCATATCTGATAGAGCATTCGCTATCCACCACCTGCGACCCGCCCAATACCTGAGGCTCGGTTCCTTGATTAAGGTGGGTGATTAGTTTATTATAACTTTTATAATTTGACATTGTCCAGTGAATGCTAAAAGGACACTATATTATTTTAGGTAAATATTGTTTTTCCAACCAGTGTTCTAACAGATTTACTGCAGTAAAGTGAGATCAGGGAAGGTTACCAATTAGAAGTCTAGTCAGACTGAGAAATCTGAGAAATGAAAAGTTGTCACTTATAGAATGTATGTTACCGTGCACAATCTTATTAAAATTAAAAAAGCAATAGACGTTAGTAAATAGTTTTTCAAGGGAGTTTTTTAGGGTTAGGGAAGACCAATAAAAAATTTTTAATGTTTAGAAACCTTGCAAAATTTTCTCTTCGTCCCCTCTCCCCCCTTGAGAGCCGGCTTTAGGTTCCCTGTCGCTCTAAGCAAAATTGTGCAAGGTGCCTCCTCTCCCCCCAATTTAATGTTGCCATTATTAAGTTGAAAATTATTATAACATATAATGTAGTCTATTAGGAGATAAACTAATTTTAATCTATATAGCACTTACAACTATTTTCAAGAAAACTTGCACAGTAATTATTCACCCTTTCCAAAGATATAGGATCAGACAACAATAAAAGAATTACTGCAAATTAGAGGCATACTTCACCGCCGATTGTGATGCTCTTTCGGGCTCTCTTAGCCGCAATCAGGGGCGATCTTTACTGTGACCCGGGGGCTGTTAACCGTAGTTGGGGTCATTCTTTAACATGATTGGGGGCGCGCTAAACCACAATTGGGGGTGCTTCTCTCCTTGGGCCTTGGCACCCTAGGCGGGCTAGTTCGCTTATATGGTAGATCTGGCCCTGCCCATGCTAGTGTCATAATGTATAAATTTTTTCATTTTTTTCAGAATACCCGGGTTCCTGTGGTTACCGATGATACCCTGCACACTCCTCATGTTTTCCCCCACATTATAGAAAATGAATCCATCTGTCGTACGGACTCAGCACAAAAACCTGTGCAGAACAAAACAGGTGAATATTTTGATTTAATGTTTGTCTTGAATATAAATAAGAAGTAGTTGATAAGATTACCATCAGCTGTGCTGTACAGCTGATGGTATCAAACCAGTTTCATGTTGTATCGTTGTTTCTGTTGCCAATATTTAGTCATTCATATTAACTTTGAATTTGATTATTATTTTTTTGTGGTTGGGGGGGGGGATAAGAGTACTTAAACTGACTGTTATGTTAATGAATTTAAATTTTATATTTTATTACATTAATTCAAAACTGATTTAATGCTACAAACTTTGTCTGAATACAAATATTTGGCTTTAAATTATGTTAGGCAACTATCACATGTTACGACTTTCTCCGGAAGTGCATTCCTCAGTCTCAGCCGTGGACATCACAGCTCGCGCCGTGTGTACTATTCGGCCAGCGACGCACCATGTCGGCTGCTTCGTCAATTTTAAAAATAAATAGTTGTTTAGTTTAACCTTTTTATCACAGTAAAAGCAAAAAAGGGTTTGATTATAATCCAAGTATTAAATAAACATAGCGATTATAGTAATACCAAATGAATAAGTAATACCAAATGAGTGGTGATGCTAAAGGAGGAGACTTTATTAATGTATCGATTGTTATTAAATAATTTATTTAGTTTTAATAATCTAAGGCTTTTACCTCTATTTGGTAAGAATGTTTTTAAGAGGGCGTGAAAGGGCTCCTATAAGAACGTCATGCAGTGCTTCGCCTGCTCCCATTTTATGTCTTTATTTAAAGTCTGATTTGGAATAAAATAAAAGACTTGGCCTATTTGAGCAGCTTTTCAATTTTCTTATATTATTTGAATCCGTAGTAAGCTATAATGGTTCAAATTTGATCAAATTTAGACCATCATAGCTTAATACGGATACAATATATTTAAAAAATCTAAAATTGTATCAAATAACCAATATCCATCTTTTATTTAAAACCTCTCTCACTTTCATCGGACTTTAAATAAAGATTAAAAAATGGGAGCAGGTGAAGCACTGCATAATGAATTTTTGATCCGCGAGAGCTCAGAATGGTCGTGCAACAATGCGAACCGTATTCCGGTAGTTACCGCAACAGCCACTTGACTGCACAGGCAAGGCATTTATAATTATACCTTCACTGGGTGTTGTAAGTGTTGCAGCTTAAAGCTTTCAGGCTTTTGTACAGTATAACAAATCATTGCATTTCAATAAGGGATATTATTTAGTACATTATTACTAGTTCTGTTCCAATATTTATGGATACTTTTAATAAATATATTAATTATAGAAGCAATATGTTGTAGAGTCGAGTTGTTTAGAGTCGTTGTAGTTTTTGGAACAGGAATCAGGGAATACAACACTACTATAATACTTAATTTTTTTAATTTTACATCCCATTTGGTATGTTATTGTAAACCAACCAGCCCACATTCTGCCTGGGTTGACTTCAATTCCAACTTGGTGGAAAATTAGTATACTGTCACTGTCCATCTGAATGCTTTCTAATAATACTGCCAAAAACGTTTCACATCCTTACAAATAAAGTAGGCCCTATTCAATTTTATTATTGTAATGATTGCCATTTAAATATTGTTGATAGTTATTGTCGCGTACCGAACGTGGTGACGCGATCGTGGGGTAGAATAAATGAATAACACTCATTACATTGTGAAAGACCACATTGGATACCGCGGGAGCGGGTAGGTGACGGATCGGAGGTTGAGCTTGGACTGTCTGGCTGGGGAACGTCTGGAAGGGATGGTCAGATATGTGGCGTGATGGAAGTAACCAATGGGATCACTTTATTTAAATCAGACCATGTGACGTCATATAGCGTGATACATCGTATGATTCTGGAGAGCAACAACCTCTGAACTATATTATCGAATGTTAGAGTAAACCTTATTGAATATAATTATGGTTATATTACAGATAATTTTTATAAATATATTACATTTCCTCCGCCTTAAATTTTGAACAGTTCTTCCACAATATAAATAACAAGAAAAACAAACAAATCAATTATCTGATAAAAAGATTGATCACACCTTTAATCACACCTATAAAGTAATAACAATTCAAACTCATTGGAAAAAAAAAAACAATAAATTAAAACACAATATCTCAACAAAACTAGAAATCAATACCCAAACATTATTTACAAATCAAGTTTTTAGGGCGGTTTCTATCTCGTATTGGATAGCGTCTTGTGACAGGTGACGTGCCCGTCCCCGTCGGCTGCTGTGACAGTGTCGGTGATTGCCGAACAGCTGGGCTGTGACGTGGTGATTGGTAGTGGGGAGGAGAGCGGCGAGGAGTAGGGGAGGGGGAGCTGCGCTCTTTTGGTGACACTGGCAAAGGAGGGGTAACAACAGGATCAGCTGTAGGAGACGTCACTTCCTCTGTAGTACTATCGACAGGAAATTATTTGGCCCAGATTGTAAGCCTAACAGCTGGTCTATGTGTCGCTTCCAAATAAAACCTGATTCGAGTTGAACTAAATAGGTCACTGGACCTAATATTTTTACAATGCTACCTTCAACCCACTTATCTCTTCCCCTATAGTCCTTAGCCAACACAGGTTGTCCTATTGTCAATCGTCTAGTTTTTGAACCTCTAGCATTAATGATTTGTTTATCTTGTTGTTTTGCTACAGTCATTTGAATATTGGGTCTAATTAAGTCTAACCTCGTCCTCAGAGAACGATTAAACATTAATTTGGCAGGTGTTTCACAAGTAGTACTGTGAATCGAGTTTCTATAAGCAATTAAAAATCTACTTAGAGCTAAATTAGGATCTTCTTTTTCAAACAGAGCACATTTTAATCGTTTCTTTACTGTTTTAACTGCATTCTCAGCTTGCCCATTAGACACTGGATGATACGGGGGAATCAAAGTTTGCCTAATTCCATTTTGTTTCAAAAATTTAGAAAACTCTTCAGAACAAAATGGTGGACCATTGTCACTAACTACAATTTCTGGCAATCCATATCTACAAAACATAGGTCTCAACTTATCAATTGTTTGCTTAGCGGACGTTGAGCTAACAGGTTCAACTTCAATCCATTTACTGTGTGCGTCTAGTACAATCAAATACAATTTACCTTGAAATGGTCCAAGAAAATCTAAATGAATTCTTTGCCATACATTTGGTGGAAATTCCCATACATGTAATTTACTTTTAGAAGGTGATTCTCGTTGTGAAAGACATGCTGAGCAGCTGCTGGTCACAGATTCAATGTCTTTGTCAATAGGCGGCCACCAGAGATAAGCTCTTACTAATGACTTCATTTTTACAACACCCAAGTGTCCACAATGGAGTTCTTTTAGTAACTTCCCTCTTAAAGATTTTGGAATAATGACTCTATAGCCCTACATTAAAATTCCGTGCTCTACAGTTAACTCAGCTTGCCTTCTAACATAATCACTTAAACTAACATCAGGTTCAACTGGCCAGCCATAAGTTACATAACCCATTACTTTGTTTAACTCATTGTCTTTTTTTGTTTCGGTTCGGACATCATTAAAGTCTATAGGCATGTCAGATTCAGTAATACAATGTAAATATGTCCCTAAGTAATCTATTTCTACGTTGTTATCTACAACATTAGTTGTGAGCGGAAGTCTAGATAAACCATCAGCAATACTATTACTCTGGGACTTAACATAGTTAATGTCATAATCATACCCTGATAAGAATAACGCATAGCGTTGTAGCCTGCCTGCTGCAAAAGCTGGTAACCCCTTTTTTGGTCCAAATATGGCCAAAAGCGGTTTATGGTCTGTACAAAGAGTAAATTTTCTACCCCATAAATATTGATTGAACTTTTTGACACAATACACAATGCTTAATGCTTCTTTGTCAATCTGAGAATAGTTCCTTTCAGATGAGTTTAAGACTCGACTTGTAAAAGAAATAGGACGCTCAGTACCATTTTTCTCTATTATACTTAACACACCAGCGATACCATAAGGTGAAGCATCACATGATAACTTAAGAGGTAAATCTGGATTGTAGTGCGCTAGTACTTTAGCTGAAACAAGCCTTTCCTTAATTGACTCAAAGGCTTTTTGACACGCAATATTCCAACAATAGACTGTGTCTTTTCTGAGAAGTTGATACAAGGGTGTTAAAATGGTTGCGACATTAGGTACAAACTTGGCATAATAATTTACAAGACCAAGGAAAGCCTTAAGTTGACTTACGTCTTTAGGTACAGGAGCTTCAACAATAGCTTTTACTTTATCTTCTGATGTAGCTAAACCCTCTTTGCTAATTACGTAACCTAAGTACTCTAGGCTATCACAGAAAAATTGACATTTATCTTTACTGACAGTTAACCCCTTATCTTTCAATCTGGTAAAAACCTCTTTAAGCCTCGACAGATGCTCAGCTGTGTCTGACCCAGTAACAATTATAACGTCTAGAAACGATGCTCCTCCAGGTATGCCTTGTAATGTCTGCTCGATCACTCTTTGAAAAATACCAGGAGCGGATGATATACCATAACAGAGACGGTTATATGCAAATAACCCCTTGTGAGTACTAATAGTACAAAGTTTTTTACTTTCTTCGTCTAATTTTAATTGCATGTAAGCTGATGACAGATCAATTTTTGAAAATTGCACTCCTTTCTGCAACACTGCAAAAAGGTCTTCAATTCGAGGTATCGGATGTCTGTCTACCTCTAAATATGGATTCAAGGTAACCTTAAAATCACCGCATACGCGTATTTTACCATTTCTTTTGAGAACCGGAACAATGGGAGTGCCCCATTCGCTACTAGAAACAGGAGAAATAATTTCCTCCTCAACTAAACTTTTTAACTCTTGCTCGACTTTTTCTTTTAAAGAGTATGGTATGGGTCTAGGTTTATGATACTTAGGTACAGCGTTTTGCTTAAGAGTAAGTTTAACAGGATCTCCATTGTAACAACCTAGCTTACTAGTAAATACCTCAGGAAATTCATTGAATAAATCTTGTTCGATCTTAGATTGCTGATTAGCCACTATGCTTACTTTTTCCCTACTGGAAGTCGCACTAACATTGTTTACATTGTTTGGAATAGACACAACAACTTGAAGTTCCTTTATCCAATCGCGCCCCATGAGCGGATTAGCACCATTACTAATTACATACAAATCAAGAACTTTGTCAGTGGATTGGTACTTAACATTCAGCTTTAGTTTACCAACTGGTTTGATTTTCTCATTTGTATAAGAACTCAAAACTAAATCTGTGGGAATGAGTTAAATTATTTTCATGACTTAAATTATTTTCATAAAATTGCTCGGATATAACTGAAACACAAGCCCCTGAATCGACTTCAAAACACATTGGTTTTTCTTCTACTGAAAGGTTTACTTTGATTGGATCAATTTTATTAATTGTACCCAATTTAGGCCTACACTCCTCTGGAGGTTTATCTAGTTCACATTGAAAAATATTAGAAATATCATAGACCTCATCTGAAGTATTATTTTTCGTTTCATGAGATTCACTAAGACCTACGTAGTGTTGTTTACGTTTGAATCCGTTACCGGTACCATGCTTATTTTGGTTTCTATTCCCTTTAGAAAAAGCATAATTATTCTTAGAAATTGAATGTTGGGACTTACCCCTATTCTTAGAATTACAAGCCTGCTCCAAATGACCTTTCTTGTGACAAAAATTACAAACATACTCACGGTAACGACACTTATTCGTTAAATGCCCAATTTTCCCGCAACAATAACACTTTTGCGCCTGCGAAGCACTTGACACTGCACTCAATGCACTACTGCGATGCACTAGGTGAGATGAGAATTTCTGGAGTCTCGCCGTGTAGCCGTGATGAGCCAGGGAAGCCGCATCCTTCTCAGCTGATTCCAACGATGTCGCCAGCTGCACTGCTTTCTGGAATGTCAGTCCGTCCTCCGCCAAAAGTCTCTTCTTTATGGAGTTGTCTCGAATTACTAGTTGGTCTCTCAAGTAGTCGGGGAGTTTATCTTGGAAGTCGCAATGTGTGGACAATTGCTTTAGATGAACTACATAATCGGAAATTGATTCATGTTCCAACTGTTGGCGTTTACCGAATTTATACCGTTCTGTAATTATAGACGGTTTTGGATGTAAATGATTTTGGATCACTTCGACAATGTCCTTAAACGATTTATCTGCCGGTTTAGAAGGAGTAATTAAGTCTTTTAATAAGTTATAGGTTTTCACGCCTATCACTGTTAAAAATGCACTCACTTTTTTGTCGTTTTCGATGGAATTACATTGCACGTAAAGTTCAAAACGTTCCACATAGGTTGACCACGTTTCCTCCGTATTGTCAAATGGACCGAAATTCCCAATTAATGAAGACATTGTTGCAAAGTTTGAAAGTAAACTTTTATATTCTTTAAAGAAAAAACTGTCCAGTGGCATATAGAACGAAATATTAAATTAACGTACCTTACTTCGTTGAAAAGTTACACAATTGCACCTTCATGCACTGTGACACTATGTCCATTGTCCGTCCACTTATAGAATACACAATTCTTCAATTTCAATGCGCGCGGAACTCGCGGCCGGGCCGAAAATGTCCGTAAAATACCTCGTCGCCATTGTCGCGTACCGAATGTGGTGACGCGATCGTGGGGTAGAATAAATGAATAACACTCATTACATTGTGAAAGACCACATTGGATACCGCGGGAGCGGGTAGGTGACGGATCGGAGGTTGAGCTTGGACTGTCTGGCTGGGGAACGTCTGGAAGGGATGGTCAGATATGTGGCGTGATGGAAGTAACCAATGGGATCACTTTATTTAAATCAGACCATGTGACGTCATATAGCTTGATACATCGTATGATTCTGGAGAGCAACAACCTCTGAACTACATTATCGAATGTTAGAGTAAACCTTATTGAATATAATTATGGTTATATTACAGATAATTTTTATAAATATATTACAGTTATAGTAACAATGTTTATGTGAGCTGGTTGAACAAGTTGAACTGGCAACACTGGCCTTAATACCAGATTCAACATCTGACTGAATATAATTGGTCGAGAAAGTGCCATTTCTACGTGATTCTACACGTCATGGCCCACGATTTTAGTGCCATCCACGGCCGTCTTGTCGACTGCCATGCACGGAACGGCGCCATGTTCGACGTACGTCGTAACGTGTTGACACTTCCATATACTCTAATGTAATTCAACCTACACGGCGCATGACAAAAAGTGGTAAGGTTTGAACGGGGCCTTATTTCTTCCATTGTGGTATTAGCATTGACTATGTACACTAACGTGAAAAGACCTCTCATCCAATGCATTTAGTTTGAGGCAGAAATTTGGAAGTTCGGTGGACGCCGCACCAGAGTCGCTGCCATCGATGTTGTTATTATTCAGCTGAATTTACAGTGCTGCAAAAACACTTAACCAAAACATAAACATAACTTTCAGTAGTAAAATGTTTCATCCTTGGTTGTAAAGAGTGGTAATACTGATTTATCTATCATATGTTACGTGTGTTATTATTGTGTGTTATTATGTTATACGTGTGTTATTATGTGATTTTTTTTCTCTGTGTATTACTGTAATTCATTTTGTCTATTTTTAGTATCCAGTTGAAGTGAAAGTGAAATCGAATTGACTAATACGCTCTTCCTCACACACGGACCTAGTTGTCTTGTGAGGAATAGTTTCCAATAATGTAATTTTTTTATAAATGTATGAAATGTAATTATGGAAATAAACATGTTGTATCTTGTATCTTGTGTACTTCGATGGACGCCGCACAAGATCGCACCACCGTCAATGTGCTTCACACACGCCTATGCTATGAGAAGTCTACTCACGTAGTGTACAAAGTCAATGGTATTAGCCTATCTATATTGTTTGTGGGAGTGTTCTTTTACTTAAAATAATGTTTTTATACTTTTTCAGATAATACAATTGATCGTAATTGCGTAGTTAATTAACATTCGGTTGGTAATGTAAAATAAAATGTTGGAGGTGGTTACGTAATCAACAGGTGCAATAATCTCGACCAATGAGAAGCAATCCCGTTGGTTACGTGCATCACTAAGGAGTATTCATGGCGGATGCGAGGGAAATAATGGTAATTGTTTTGAGTTAAAAATTAGAAGAATACGATAAAAATTGAGTTTTATGACCTGGAAGAAAATTATATATTTTAAATGAATAGATTAATAATAAATATTACTTATTGAGCTTATGTTAAAAAATAACAGATAACCCAATACGAAGAATGATTCTCTTTCGACTCATTCAGTAACGTCTGACGAAAGGGGGACGCCAATCCGCCATTCCGCCATTCGCTCTTGGGTGATCAGAATCTGTAAACGGTCGGCCCGTAAAATTTTGATGTAAATTGGATTTAAGTTATCTAGTGAAATTAGGATACATACAGATTGATTTTTATTTTAAACATATTCTCTCGTGGTGATACTTCGTACATGATCGCAGTGCAGCTCACTCGGTGTGCGAAATCTAGTTGTAGCGTGACTCGTTTGTTCAAAGTGAATAAGTGACTGGAACCCTGCTTCAATCATCACCTTGACAGGATGCACCCTCATGCCCTACCCCATGATAAATAATTTTTATTTATCATCCCTGAGATTCGTAGTTTCATGAATAGGCCTCAATATAGACTCAAAACCTGGTTTTTCCTATCTAAAAGACTGCTAACATAATATTTAACAATTGGCCTAATAAAAAATCTGTTTTCTCTAAATTGACTGATTTTTTACTATCCACATTACATCCCCTGTGTCGAAGTGACTTTTTACAAATCTAAATTTATAACAGTTCGACTAGGCCTAACTTAAATTAAATCAAAATCTGTTTTCTCTAATAAATAAAATACAAAAAAAAAAGGTACAACGGTACATGTTTTGGTCAAACTATGCCTTAATATTGTGAAGTTAAGTTATTACTTTTCATTAATGAGGGGGAATATCTTAGCAAAAGTCGTTTTTTTAATTTCTGAAAATGCAATTAGATATAATACAGTAAAAAATACACACTTATAATAACGTAATAATAAAAAAAACTGTTAGATGTAATATATGTTGGGGTAATAGTGAACAGACTCGTTTGCATTGAAGGACTAGCAATTTGTTTTTCATACCAAATAAATAAACAATATAGTATTTTTTATACAGAATATAAACATTTTAAATATACAGTGGCCACCTCGGAACTTAGACTGCAGTCCGTTAACAATTTGGTCAGTCAGACCGACATGCCCTTGAACTCGCTAAATACAATAGACCAATTGTAGTAATGAGTTGATAAATAATACCAAATATATATTTTATGGAATTATTGGCTCCATGGTTGTCTTAAATGAACTATAAAGAATGTGTTTTGTGAATGAAAGGTAAACAGATGCATTGCAACATTTATATGATGTGGTCCTGATTTGAAGCACAGATGATTGCCATAATCCATTTTGGCAAAAAACGGTAAAAAGCAATAATTTGTTATAAATGACCTGTTAAAAGGAAGTAGCTTTCTTGAAAGGGTAAACCGGTTAAAGCAGCGGCCTACTAAAAGGTGCTGGTTAAGAGGCTGTCTGCTGCATTGTTAAATAATAAGTATATTTGGTGTTCTTGAAAAAAAGCTATCATCCTTATATTTGTATATTTTTTTATTTAAAATAATTAATTGTTATTGAATGTGAACACCATTCCAAAATCAAATGGTTATCACAAAACAAAATAAAAATAGTGTATTATTCAATAGATAAGCTTAGTTTTCTAATCAATTGTATTTCTTAAAAAAAACTGTGTGATAATAGCACACATACATTTTCTACTAATAATATCTGGGAACTCGAAAAAATCTGACAGGGACAAAGTCTGACGGTTTTGGGTTTCTCTGAGAGTCCCCTACCTAGTGAAGTGGAATGGAATGTGTCAGGGTTTATCGCCTTCAGACCTTGTCTCCGGCAGGAAAGACTGAAAATTGGCAGACTTTGTCTGGACCGGCCAAAAAAACTCTGACACTTTTTTGATACAACGTTCAGCAATCTCGTGCGCTGCCTCTTTCAACATTTTCTTGGCTTTTTATAAATATCACTTGTTAAACATGCCCTTTGTAGTTATAAATTATAGACTAATAATATCATATAAGAATTCATTCAAGCACAAAACTTTTCCTCCTTTTTCTTTTTTTAAGAAAACTTATTACAATACAGCATTTACAGTTTAATATTTTATAAAATTTCTCCACAGTGAATAAGCTATTTTATTTTAACAGCTATAGTTTCTCAATTTGCCTATACTTATGGACATGTTGGTAGCTCCTACAATAATTTAACCAAAGCCAGTTGATTACTGTTTATAAAAATCAAAGTGTTACATTTTCAACATGTTGTTCAACAAATTTATATGAGAGAGCAGCGCCTTCTTTCCTGGTGAGTGAGCGAAGCAATGAGGTATAAAATAGCTGTAATAGCTGTAAAATAAATTTAGCCGTTTATTTTGCCATGCTTTTGGAAAATGACCACTTTGGTGAGCTTCATTCTAAAATTTTATTACAATACAGAGTGATGTAAACAAATTTTCATTACTGTACTATTAAATGTGTTACATGTTGAAGTAATGGTGAGATAACATTGTATATGGGAGAAGAGAAGCTGTGTTTGTTGAAAATGCCATCTAGACTCAGTATACTATTTTTGATGTAAAACCTTCTTAAATATTACTCTATTCACTTATCCTACATATGTAACACTAATTTTGCGGAAAAATATAAATTTTATAAAACAAAACAAGTATCAACTTTTAGTCTTCTGTTATACTTTAAAAAATTTTTGAGAACTGATCAATAGAATAATAAACGGTATCAGATAACTGACACATACTTTCTCCCAAGAATATGAAAAGGTGGTTGAAAGCCTCAAAACATTAATGTCTTGATGGCTCAGTCGGGTAGCCACCAGGTGAGCAGCACGAGTTTTTGCAAATCCAAAAATTGAGTTTTTTTAACACATTTTGCTCTATAACTTTTGAACGCGCATTTTCCCGGAGATGCGGGTGGTGTCATTTTATTCAGCATTTTAATCTTAATAAACCACAAAATTTTAATCAAAATTGTTAGAGCCGTTTTTGAGAAATTTGGATTTTTCACATTTTTGGGGGGTAAACTACTCTTAAAAATCAAAAATAAAAAAAAAAATGAAAAAAACGCCTGGAATTATAGTGGATTTGGACCTATGTACCAAATTTCATTAAAATCGGACCATTAGGGCGTTCTCTATCTTCTGTTTACATCCCGACACACACACTTACACACACACACACACACACACACACACACACACACACACACACACACACACACACACACACACACACTCACGCACGCACGCACGCACGCACGCACGCACGCACGCACGCACGCACGCACGCACGCACGCACGCACGCACGCACGCACGCACGCACGCACGCACGCACGCACGCACGCACGCACGCACGCACGCACGCACGCACGCACGCACGCACGCACGCACGCACGCACGCACGCACGCACGCACGCACGCACGCACGCACGCACGCACGCACGCACGCACGCACGCACGCACGCACGCACGCACGCACGCACGCACGCACGCACGCACGCACGCACGCACGCACGCACGCGCACGCGCACGCGCACGCGCACGCACACACACACACACACACACACACACACACACACACACACACACACACACACACACACACACACACACACACACACACACACACACACACACACACACACACACACACACACACACACACACACACACACACACACACACACACACACACACACACACACACACACACACACACACACACACACACACACACACACACACACACACACACACACACACACACACACACACACACACACACACACACACACACACACACACACACACACACACACACACACACACACACACACACACACACACACACACACACACACACACACACACACACACACACACACACACACACACACACACACACACACACACACACACACACACACACACACACACACACACACACACACACACACACACACACACACACACACACACACACACACACACACACACACACACACACACACACACACACACACACACACACACACACACACACACACACACACACACACACACACACACACACACACACACACACACACACACACACACACACACACACACACACACACACACACACACACACACACACACACACACACACACACACACACACACACACACACACACACACACACACACACACACACACACACACACACACACACACACACACACACACACACACACACACACACACACACACACACACACACACACACACACACACACACACACACACACACACACACACACACACACACACACACACACACACACACACACACACACACACACACACACACACACACACACACACACACACACACACACACACACACACACACACACACACACACACACACACACACACACACACACACACACACACACACACACACACACACACACACACACACACACACACACACACACACACACACACACACACACACACACACACACACACACACACACACACACACACACACACACACACACACACACACACACACACACACACACACACACACACACACACACACACACACACACACACACACACACACACACACACACACACACACACACACACACACACACACACACACACACACACACACACACACACACACACACACACACACACACACACACACACACACACACACACACACACACACACACACACACACACACACACACACACACACACACATACTCACAGACATCACTCTGAAACCCCCTTTTTTGGATTCAGAAGGCACCAAAACGGATAAATTTACCAACGACTCAAATTTTAAAATGTTCACAATCCAATACTTTCTCAATATATACATTTATAGGAGGATAGGGAGCTCCAAAATGGATGGATATATACATCATCAAACTAATGCGAAAATTTTTACAAAAACAATACTTTCTCCATATACTATGGTATAGGGGGAGAAAGTAAAAACTAATTTTATGTCATTACAACATGATGTACTATTTGAAATTGTTTCCTTAAATCACAGGTTATAAGAAATACAGCTCATCTAAAGTTGAGAGCATTTACATAAATAAAATACAATGGCCCTGTTTGGCAGGCGGCATGGCGCGGCTTGTGTGTCAGATTTTGTCGCAGTCAGGCTTTGTCTCGGGCTGGCCAGAATGTAAACTGTCAGTTTTTCCAGACTGGTTCAGACAAACCCAACATTCTCAGGAAATAGGATTAGAATGTGTCACATTTTGTCCTTGTCTGGCTTTATCTTTGTCAGACTTTGTCTCAATTGAGCCAGTCGAAAGTGTCAGGTTTTATCTGACTTTGGTAGCTTCCCATAATATCTTAAGCACTATGACACTGTGAAGTTTCTATATTAATAAGTTATTTTCCCATTGTTTCTTTTTGACAGTTACGCTTGCAGGAAGTGGAGGAGTAGCTTGTGGTGGGGCAGCGGGAACCGGGGAAAAGGACGCTGCACCGAGGCCGACTCCCCCCGTCAAGGTTATTCGACAGGAGGCTGACACGTCACAGTTGCGGCCTATTGCTCCGTCCAACAGGTGAGCTGACACAACAGGTTAGGTTAGCAATGATCAGGCCGACACTTCACAGTTGCGGCCGGTTTCCCCGTCCCACAGGTGACCTGACACAACAGGTTAGGTTAGCAATGATCAGACTGACACTTCACAGTTGCGGCCTATTGCCCTGTCCAACAGGTGACCTGTCACAACAGGTTAGGTTAGCAATGATCAGGCTGACACTTCACAGTTGCGGCCTATTGCCCTGTCCAACAGGTGACCTGTCACAACAGGTTAGGTTAGCAATAATCAGGCTGACACTTCACAGTTGCGGCCTATTGCCCTGTCCAACAGGTGACCTGTCACAACAGGTTAGGTTAGCAATGATCAGGCCGACACTTCACAGTTGCGGCCTATTGCCCTGTCCAACAGGTGACCTGTCACAACAGGTTAGGGTAGCAATGATCAAGCCGACACTTCACAGTTGCGGCCTATTGCCCTGTCCAACAGGTGACCTGTCACAACAGGTTAGGTTAGCAATAATCAGGCTGACACTTCACAGTTTCGGTCTTTCACCCCTCACCCCATTCAACAGGTGAGCCAATACTATAGATTAGGGTTTGATGGATTAGGAATGATCAGCATAAAACTGACACATCGCAGATACGACTCATCGCTCTTTCTAACCTGTGAGTGAAATTGCTAGTTATGCTAAGTTAAGTCAGTTTTGTTTAGGTTAGTAATAATGTGACAGGAATGAGCCAATGAGAAAATTCAAGGGACCCAGAAACAGGGACGTAGCCAGGATTTTGAGAAGGGGGGAGCCCAGACAGAGAAAATACCCGTGACCGTGGCGGGTGCTTCGTGGGGGGAGGAGGATAGGACGAGGATAACACTGTGCTTTAAATAACTTATCATTTAAGTACATACTTTGTAGGGGTGGGCGAGTACTCGAGTTTCGAGTAGTGGCTCGGGTAATTAGTCCTACTCGAACTCGAGTCGAGTAATTGCAAATACTCGAGAATCGAGTCGAGTAGTCGTAGTCGTCACTCCCGGCGCCGCGCAGCCGTGACAATAGTTGTTTACGTCTGGCGGCCGGCGATCTCGCTAACGAGCACAAAAACACGGCCGGCCGCCAAGACAATCTATTGTTCAGCTTATCTATTGTTCGACGCCCGGCAGTAATTTATTCAAGAAGGGTGTTTTTGGCTCCTAGTAACAAATGCTACTTTCTGAACCAATTATCGTAGAAAACTAAGTAATGGCTCGTTTAATTCGTCTAATTCTTACAAATTAAACAAAACGTCAACCAAAGTTGTGTGACTTTCCTAAAGGAAAGTGGCAAAGTGTTGTTAAATAAATCAATCTTTAATTGAATTACTGTTTTATAATGTTAAAAGTATCTTATTATAATTTAATATAATTTTTAAATGAAAAACTTCAAATCCCATTAAATATATTTTTTTTCATTAAACATTACAAATACACTTATTAGATTTTGAGGTTCATAACTTAAAACCTTCATTGTTTTTTATTGATTTTTTCATCATACACTCCTTTTTTAATATAGCAAAAAATAGATAAATGAATACATAGAAATAAAAATAAAAATAATTAGGTCTAATAGTGTATATTTTCAAATTTCAATTTTTATGATAATCTCTAAGTAAGAACCTGTCTCAGTTAAATCAATAATTAAAAAAAGAACATTTCTTGGGGTTATAAATGGCGTTGGTTTGTTGAACCACTTCATTCCTTAGTGTTAATATTTATTATAATTTCAATTTCTTGTTTTTTTGTTTATTATACTGAGCAGGCCTTAGACCTATTTATGGAATACAGTTTTGTTTTCTTTACAATTTTTCCATTTGTTTTAATCTATATTTTGATGTACATAATTTTTCTGTTAATTCTTTGTACAAAACGCTTAATATTTTATTCAACAAAACTTTATAAAAGTTTAATGGACATTTTTATATGTATATTGTTTAGTGATTTGATTTTAATTTTTTTGGTTACAAGAAAATTTGTACTGTATCCTTATCTTATTGCATACTGCAAATATAAAAATTAGATATTTAAAATCTTTTTAACTAAAGGAGGTTCATTGTAACTTATACAAAAACAAGTGGAACAGTTTGGAAACAGAACCAGTTGATATTTAACATTCATTTATCTTTATACGACACTCAGATAAAAGTCAAAACGAATATTTCCTGATAGCGTCAAGGAGAGCAATCCCGTCCCGAAATTGGACGGGAAATAAAAATTCCCGTCGTGAACTAAAAATCCATTCCCGTCCATCCCTAATTTTGTTGTTGATGAAATTTTTTACTTAGGCCCTATGCCTAATTCTCAGAAATTGATTTGTACTACACATTGTAAGAGGAAAACTGTAAATAAATATACTTACTTTTTTATCAACTTTTATCTAAGTAGTTCTTATTGTCGTACCCTAAATTGATGTTATCTTTCAGTGTTCTCATGCAT
The DNA here is from genome assembly GCA_030545055.2 of Neoaliturus tenellus. NCBI lineage: Eukaryota > Metazoa > Arthropoda > Insecta > Hemiptera > Cicadellidae > Neoaliturus > Neoaliturus tenellus. The sequence goes on along the minus strand of CM061535.1, from coordinate 61,043,268 downwards.
AAAGATGAATTTAATAATACTTTTACTTTTATTATTTAATATTATTTTTAAAAACTCATTTTAAACTTTTTCACACTACTACTCGACTCGACTCGATACCCGAGTAGTTGATGCAATACTCGACTCGACCCGACTCGAATCGTAAAACCACTACTCGCCCACCCCTAATACTTTGTAATATTCACATAAGAGTATTGTATTTAAGTGCAGTCTAGTTTTACCTATAAGTCAAATAATCTTTATAGAGAACTGATCAATGTTTTCATATTTTTTATCACTTGAAATTTGATATGGTTTAAAAACGTTTTATAAACCTAAAAAGACTGTTTAAAAATCTGTGCATTTCTACAACATTAAACGAAGAACATTTTTAATATTTCACTGAAAAAGTAAACTTTTAGACTAACTTTTGCTCTTGGGAAGGGTACAAGTACAAAGGTTATTAAAGAAAAGATCATTTTAGTAATGTTTCACTCAATAATTGTATTTATTGCATTAAATAACATTACGTTTTAGGTTTTTACAACAACATTTTTCTTTTTTTGTTCATTGCCAACACATTCAAAACTTCTTCTGCTGTAAAACAGGATAATGTATTGACATTAATGCAAGACCAGTCAGTCTATCTTTTCCCATTCGACTTCTCAGAAAAGTTTTCACCCTCTTCAGCGTCGAGAACGACCTTTCGGCCCCACAGGTTGAAACTGGCATTGCCGCTAGCACACAAAGCAGGTGTCTTATTGTTGGGTAGAACCCTTTATGGCAAACGTCTATAACCTCCATTAACTTCGAAGGCCGTACTGCGTCAGTTCCTTTATTTTCTTCTGGTAGTTTATCCATATTTTAATATCTAGTTTGTATTTGTTTTTCATTCATAAAAAAATATTCTATTAATTATGTTTTCAAGTACGTTAGTTGTAATTTATTTCAGTTTTCTAATCGACAATTAATTTCATAAAACAATTTTGACAGTTCATCCAGCCCAGCAGCCCCACTAAACAAGCTTTATACATATTTATTACCTTCGTCTGTGCAAGAGTGGTCATGGAATAAATTTTTTATCTTTATTGCATTATCAGCTCTGTTTTCAGGACTTCCCTTCAGCCTTTGGCTGTGATCTCAATTACTGAGTACAGGAACGGAGAGAGGTTCAATTTTGGTTATCATATTACCAGCCAGCCAAATTGCCATGACCCACTTGTTGATAACGCTCCAGCCTCCCTAGATAAGCCAGTCTTTGTCTCAGCATGCTCAAGAGTGGATGTGCTTGAATATCTAGACTATATGCCCTTTTTTAAATTGATAGTTTCAATTATTTAATTCTTTTGAGGAGAGGGAGGTAGTAAAATTTTCAATCTTTGGTATGTTTCTATTTAATCATAGGCATATCTATAATATTTTGACATTTTTTTATTCATGCATGAAAAGTATCCGTATACTTTCAGCAATATTGTGGTGCATAATATAAATAAAAGCTGACTCTAGCAGAGTGAAAAAAGTTTATTTAGTGCTAATGAGTTGTTGATATTTTTCATTTACGTGGTTGTTCCAACTATTTCAAAATTCTTGCTAAGGTTGAGTGTATCGGGGGAGTTATTGCATTTTTTTTTTTTTATATAATATAATAACTTATAAAATATTTTACATGTTATTTTGTGAACATGTAAAACATATTTGGAGATATGTTTTAAAGAAAAATATAATGCCTAGTCTTATCTAATGTAAGACAATCAAGCAGAACTAGTTTCAGTAATCAGATATTAAACGCAGTAAACAGGAAGAGCTTGAATATATTATAAAATACCTTGTTTAGAGGAGCTAAAAATACACATCCTCGACTATGGCACAGAATAACCTACTGTCTAACGTAATCTTCATTAGGACAAATACTTTATTTCCTCAAAGAAAGTAATCCTATTATAACATAAATATTATTATGTTTTTCTTTCTTCCATTACTTTTTATCTCTCTAAAACAAAAACAAAAAATTTAGAAAAGATTTAAATATCTTAATGTTATTACCCACAAAAAAAACGACCTGGCTGACCAATGGAAAACGCCATTTCCTACAAAAAGTGGCAACCTTGGACCAAAAACTGGACAGACTCTTAAAATCTGGAAGTCTGGTAACTCTAGTCAAGTCATAATTAATAAAAAAACATGGGACTACAGTATTCAGTTTCAAATGTAAAAAATATCTGCTACCTTCAATTTTAATAATTGTTTTAAATCAAACAATTTAAATGAGCTAAAACACCATGAATTTAGCATTCTAAATTGGTTAACAAAGCTTACATTTCAACTAAAGCGGCTGCAGAAAAAAACATAAAAACATTTTTACTCAAATTAGTTTTGTTAACAGAAAGTATTCTTTTTAAAAGTAATAACTTTTTATACTTCACTTACCTACCACCACAATTTTATGATACATTTTATAAAAGAAGTTACAGCCTTCCTTCATGTAATTGAAATTACCTAACATATGCATTAAGCACCCCAATGGTGGCAAACCTGCATACTCAGGGATATATTCCTATGGACATTTTCTGAGTATACTGCAATGAGGCTTTTGGCCATTCATCCATTCTAAACGTTGACATTTTCCTGTTCACAGCAAGCCTGGAAATGGTGCTTTTCAGCCGGTTCAGTTGCTGCTGAAGATGCCAGACGGTCGGCTGATGCAGCTGAATGCCACTCCAGTCGATGCTGACAAGAAAGCTGAGCTTCAAGGCCCCATAGATCTCGTGGTACGTAACATCACCTCTCATTGCCATGGTTCCATATTGGTGCGTGCATATATTATAGTAGAAAATGGTAAAATGTTCAAATATTAGCTCTCACATAGAGGTAATTTGAAAATGTAAAACACCAATGTTTTTATTTTTTTAGCCCTTTCGACAGTCAAGTTTACATCTTCAGCCAATCTCCAAATGTAAACCTATGCTTTACAAACCAATGTAAATAATCATTGTAAATATAATAAATATATATAATATTAACATTTTTTGGTTCACATGATAATGCAGTATAAAGTAAAATTATTTTACAACAAAGCTAAGAATTTATAATAATGTTGTAAGTAAGTACAATTAATAAAACATGTCGCCGATCCAAACAAATTTAATACATGGGAGTCCATTGTAACTTTTGAAGAACATGAAGAAGACTTGATAGACATTGATAATGCTCCTACTAGAAATTATAAAGTTCCTAACTTCTGTAAAATAATTTTATTTTTTGGCCTTTTTCTAATCCAAAATTTTTATATTATTATATTTAGTATATTTACAATGATAATCTACAACTATTGTTTACTTTTAGGGATCGGCAGGAGATAAAACCTTGTCTATCTAAAGGCCTCCTGAAAAATGAAACAAAAATATATCGTGGTTCTTCATTTTTAAATTATAATTTTTAGCTAGGAATGTGTCGGTACCAAAATTTTAAAGTCGGTACCGGTACCGGTTCTTTTAAAGGATCGGTTCTCGGTATTGGTACCAGTTATTATTTTTTGTAATGAGGTTAATATAACAGGAAATAAGAAAAAATTGTACATTGAAGTGATATTTCAAAAGTAGAGAGAATTTATAGATTAAATTAAAAATCACATGCAAGTAAAAGAATTAAGATGTCAATGTAGAGCCATGAGAATGTGTGAGTGATAAGGAAGGGGCAGCGTTGGGGTGTGTATGGGAAAACGTCCATCAAAAGGATAGTTGACTAAAAATAATAAGTAGTACAATGTTTGTTTTAGAGTAATTTTTTATGTACAGTAACAGATCTAGGGGCTGCAGGCCAGCTTTTAACTCTCACACTTTGGGTGGGATCTGGTAAAAAATCATTACCCGTAGGTCTCATACAAAAAATGAGTTGGACTGAAGAGTATATTTATTCTTAGTTAATAACTGTTCAACTACTCTCTGTTTTATTAAACTTACGCAAATTAAAATCAAACCATAACTTCATAAATAATTAACAACCGAAGTTTTCAAGTAACATTAATATGAATGCAAGTTAATTTCAAATTTCATTTGCGCTAAATATAATTAATTATTGTATGACTATTATATATTTCTGTGCTTTCCCCCCACCCTTCCTCATAGTTTTAACAGAATAAAATTGAAAGAAGGAAATTAAAAATGAATAATACAAGGTTTTTTTTTTACTTTTGATACTGGTTACAAATATAATAAACAAAAAACGATAATGAAAAACAAATAATCTTACATAATACAGTTAAATAATAGTATTTAGCATTAAAATGTTTAGTATATTATGTCAAAGATAAACTAAAAAATTAAGGTTTTATTTTAAAGTTTTAATATCGACTCTAAATAATAGAGGTGTGCGGATATCCGGAAAATCGGATTGGATTCGGATATCCGATTCGATCCGAATGTACAATAAGCGTCGGATACAATCCGAAAAATATCCAATTTTTTCGGATAGATAGTTTATATGAGCATAAAAACCTTTAAATCCCCCAAAAACTACATTTGGAATGATACTGACGATCGCGATCGTTCTTGCTCTGAACACAGTGTTGGATAAAAACACGACTCAATCATCTCTCTCGAAAACTTAAAAATTGAAGACAGTCAGTCAAAACACTAGTATTGAAACTCCAGGCATTAGGGTGTCCCCAAGATATAGCGCACTCAAGCCAATGGTTGTCTAAACAAATCTGACGTGTTAGTGACCCTAGCGGATGGAGTAAAACAACCCATTCTAACAGTGTCGTGATTGGCTGTAGGGTTAAATTCCGATTCCAATCACAACGTGCGCTAGTGAACCGTCACTAGCACTCCACAGCCACCGATCGATCACCGATTTACAATAACTGTTATGGGGGGACACCTGAATTGACCGAGTGTTACGATTTTAGTCTGTGGTTACTAGATTCAGTTGTCCTGCGCAGTAGAAGACAGTGTTTCCAAGTACACAATAATAATTAGTTATTGTACTCATTCTCCGATGTCACACTGATTTTTCTCCCAAAGATTTGCCATAATTTTTCAAGATAATTAATGCTAGTTTTTGGAAAATGATTGATCTTGCGTGCCTACAATATTTAAAAATCAAATCATTCCCGACATCAATCATTAATTACATTGATAGACACGACATTTTTGTGGTGTGCAATCTAAAGAATAAAATATGCAGCTGATATCTGTGTCTAGTTCCTATCATCCATCATTATCCATCAGGTGGTTTCTCACCTGTTGCTTCTCTGAGATGACTACTCCCGCCGTTTTCACCATTTGATGTTGGTTCTCAATAACGCAAAATGTAAAGCATAAAACGGCTCATAGCGATGGAAGACAAGGCTGTCATCCTCAAATACCGAAAAGCGTTATGCCAAATATTAACGTGACACAAAAATCTGTTTCCGGTATTACCTGTTGAAAGATGGTTTCATATGAGCTACAGTAAAAATGTTAAGCAGAACGTTAAAACTATATTTTTTATTGAAGGTTGTAGATTTAAATTAATTCCAATCAATTTTAATCTAAAAAATGAATATTGTTTACAGGCCCGTGTGGATAAAACAAAAGTAAACAATGGCAGTGTTATCCTGCATACAAGTCCAGAGAAGAAGCAAGACTCGGATAACATTTCTCCACTTATTAAGGAGGTAATTAGAGAGGAGACATTCTTTGTACATCCAGTTTAGTCTAAGCCTAACATCATATGTGATCACAACATTTTACATAACGGCCACAAAAGGTAGTTTTTATCTACAGAGTGTCTACCAGTCAGCAAAAAGTCGCTAAAAAGTTGTTCATTTTTTGAGGTCAAGAAAAGTAGAGGAACAATTGAGAATTTTTTTCGGGTTTTTGTTCGGAAAAACTCATTTTATAACAAAGAATTTTATGGTATTTTACAAACTTAACAAATTACCTTGTAGAATTTCACAAAATGATGGGAGGTGAGTCAGGTTTTTTGCTCGGGAATTATCAGAAAAGTGGTCTGAAAATCGGCAAAAGTCAGGATTTTTTTTTGTGATATTTGGTAGACACCTTGTATTTACCAACAGTCACAATTGCTTGTCTGAAACATTTCTTGTCATAAAAGTACATTTAAGAAGATGTTGAAATTCTCTAGAAAACAAGTGCTCATTTTACAATGTTGTTATACATTTTTGAATAAGTTATCTGCTGCGGCCAAAGTACAGCAAATACCACTCGGTGCCATACCTTGAAATACCTTAAAATACCAAGGAACAAGGTGTTAACACCAAGTTGATGAGTGTACCGTCAATATTTTATTATTTTCATGTAATTTAGGGTCAGTTAACAAATTTGAACAAATTTTACAGATAAATAATATTATTATATTTCCAACCAAACCAAAATGTATGTTTATGATGATTTTATTGTATTTGATTTTGTGTACTGTGGTCTGATTTGGCCATTGCTATTTTTATGCTAAAATCACTTGGTTAATTCCTTTATTTGTTTTATTTATGTCCTTTACTGCACTTAATTAGAATACTATTTATATTTTATAATTTTTCCAACTTTTTATTAGATGTTCGACTTAGAATGCCAATTTGCATGTATGTTTTCTTACCCTTTTTTCAGGACTGTGAGGACTACTAGGGCACCGCCAGGGGTATAAACATGAACTATTGTAATGCTAATAAATGTGTGTATGCTATTATAATGCTACTGATCTGCGCAAATAATTGTAAGACTATATTACTGACTTAAATCTGTCATTTAGTTTAACAATTTGGCAGGTCCTAGGACCGTATTTGTTTTATATTAAAATTACATTCATTTGAAATAAAATAATTTATTGAACTGTAAGTTACATTGGAAACAATTTGAACAAAATATTAAGAACTAAATTGAATGTAAACAAACATAATTGAAAAAAATTGTTGAAAACAGGATGATGCACTAGTGTCATAACATGTTTGAGACCCGCCAACTTGTTGAGCTGAGTGACGGATTGAGTAAGTTGTGTAGTCTTACAAATGTGTTATACTTCCAAAACATGTGATTTTTTGTAATCAGTAATTTAATTAGTATTTTGTGACCCACCTCTTCCTAAAGTCTGTGCTAATGTGTTTCATATTTCTAAGTTTATTAATTTGTTGTTGTTTATCATTCTAGAACTATTGAAAAATACTGTGAAAAAACAAAGTTATGTAATACGATTAAACATTAAAGCAAATTTAAGTGTAACCATACAGGGTATCTACCGGTCACAGAAATCCTGGAAAAATCACGGATTTACTCAGAAAAGTTTTAAATTTCAGTGTAAATGGGTGACGGAATTTTCCATAAGTCGATAAATTAATTTTGAGAAAACCAAAGTCACATTTACATTCCTGCTTGAGTGACTCTAGAAAAAGTTAAATCTAAAAAATATTAACTCCTAATATTAAAAGAGCGTCAGCAGACTGCCATACAAATAGTGGCCAGTGCCACATACAAACAGTATCTAGCTGTAATTTAATAGCATGTTTCTGTGGTTAAAAAAATAGGTGTGGAAATAATGAACATTACTTTTACAGTTATTAATGTATGTGTCGCATCCAAAAATATTCTGCACTATTGCATTTTGGCAACCATAAAACAAATTAAATTTCATTATTGGTTGAACTTAGATTTCATTTTCACCGCAAAAATGTCTCCTAAGATTTTCACGCTGAAAGTCACAGGTTTTATTTTGGGGAACTGGTAGACACCGTGCTATATGAAAAACAGCCTGACTATAAATAAATATTTAGAGCCTAATCTTGTCTTTTTAAATGTTGCAGAAATTAAAAGCTAGATTGGGGAATACCAGTGCTAATATTCAGATGGAAAGAAACATTACAAGAGATAGAAGGGTGAGTCGATCATGACCAGATTCCTCAACAGACCTAATCAACATTTACTAAAATTATGACACAGTACATAAATTTTAAAATCCTAAAATAAGGGGTAATAAAAATAACCGCCTCCCTATTTATTTATTTTTTTTTTTCATTTTAAGTTCTCTTTTTTGCTGGAAAATGATGTCTAAATGTGTACAGCAGGCTGTTCAATGAGCATTGTACTTTGGAAAGATTATGTAAATGTAGCCAAAATGAACAGGTGTACCTTCTACTTCTGCCGTGTGTTTCATAATCGAAAATTGAATTAATATCATCCATAATTTATAATAGCTCTACATCAATTACAGTTCATAAAAATGTCAAGATGCAAGATTTCTTTTGTTCTCATAGCAACAATTATAGTTTATAAATTGTCAAGATCCCTAAAAAATTTTCAATTCTCTTTGGTCAAATATTTAACCTTTTATTCATACCTAACAAATTACAAAAACCTTTAAATTTTATCTTCAAATACTTGTTATGGATTATTTACTACTGGTACTCATTTACTACATTATGATCCATACAATAATGCAGTCTTAATTTTTTTTACTTTTTGATTTTGTCTAAGGCAAGTGAAGGAGGACAAAGGGAAGAACACTTGCAACAAAAGCGATCATCCTCAGCTTCAGTCCCCAGTAGCAATGATGATGACGAGGAAACTAAGAGGCGCAAGTTTCTTGAGAGAAACAGGTCAGAACTAGTACACTTCATTATAAAATTGAATTTCTATTGTGTAGTAAATTGTGCATCTACTTTGTGTAAAAGTTAAATAAAAAGTGCCTTCTGCACCAGTCCTATTTTCATACCTGAAAGCCGAATCAATGTCATTCAGAATCTTAACCTCTAATGATAGGAGTCAGGGGTGCCCACAGGGGAGAGTCATGACGTAAGTTGTGCCATCAAAATTTTGGGGGGGGGGGGGGGGGTATGAAATGTGTTTCTAACGGGCCTAAAAGAAAGTATTTTAATTTAAAATACTTCATAAAACATAAAAAGTTAACAAACTAAATTGAAAACTGCAATATTAAATTTGATAATTTGGTCTCAATCTTCAGCCAACTACAGTATATCACAATGCATCGACAATGTTCCTTGACCTTAAGTTGGTGGTTGACAGTGTCACCACATGGAGACAGTGGTTTTTGAGGGTGTACGGCGCATGCGTTATCTTCCACTTCTGTCTACCCTCTAAAACTGCTCCCTCCTCTGGAATTATTGTTTTGCCATTAGGCCAGGCGTAGTGATGGTCGGTTCGTGCTATAAACCTGCGTAAATAGAGTAGTGGTGTGCGACGTATTTTATACAAGGGCTATTCAGAAAGTAAGGAACGTTTCCGTCTTACGCCGCTAGGCGCGCGCATATCACCTATATTAGGGTATGAGAGCACTCGGGGAGTCAGTGTCTATACAGCTGTGACAATAGGAGCAATCGTGCTGCCCGTTTTCTTTATTTTTTAATTCAAAATGGCCGCTCCTATAAAAAATCCCGCCAGTTGCGAAGTGCAGTCGGCAACAAGGTTTTTGTTGGCAAAAAACCTAAAACCGATAAAGATTTATCGACAAGTATGCGAGGTGTATGGCAACAATGCCATGAATGAAAGTTCTGTGCGTAAATTGTGTATTCAGTTTAGAAATGGCCGAACCAATATTCATGATGAGCAGAAGAGTGGACGACCGAGCATTGTTGACAGAAGATTCGTGAAAACCGCCACTTCACCATAACGGAGCTTTCATTATCTTTTCCTCAAGTTTCACAGACTTTGCTGTGTTGAAATTGAACGTCCGTGAAACTTGAGGAAAAGCTTGAAATTTCTGTCAACTTTAGTGACCAGTTCATCAGTCACAATGCTGCTCACTGGCGGGATTTTTTAAAGGACTGGCCATTTTGAATTTAAAAATAAAGAAAATGGGCAGCGCTACGATGCACCTATTGCCACGGCTGGATAGCCACTGAGGCCCCAAACGCTCTCATACCCTAATATAGGCGATATGCGCGCGCCTAGCGGCGTAAGACGGAAACGTTCCTTACTTTCTGAATAGCCCTCGTAGTTATTGTCTAAATCTAATTACGTTGATATGAGATCGGGATAAAAGTTTAAGATTTTATTCTACAATAAAAGCTAAAAGGCCCAAACAATTTCATGTAAACAATGTCCATTATTATTCCTGGATTTAAGACAGTCCAAAAAATCACATTATCAATTTTCAAAACTCCATAGTTAACTACACAGCCTCCATTTTGTATTTTTCAAAGAATAATTTTTAATTTGGCAACGGGTTATTGTAATCAATTGGAACTTGGAATACAGTTTTTTGAGGTAAAGGCCTAAATGAAGAAAAATAACATTTTTCCAAAGTCACATATTAAAAATGGCGGTTGTTTAAAATATTTAATCTCTTAAATTGCATAAAAACTTAGCACCTTAGCACATGTGTTATGTGTTTATTTAGAAATTTTAATTCCAAAACCAACAATACAGCAGTTTAGAAAATCGACCCATAAATAAGCGATAGGGTGATTTAAATACAAATGGTACCGCATCCGAGCAAAACCCCAGGTCTTTATCTGAGCGGGTTGACTCGTAAAAAGTGCAGAAGCGGCGTTAGCTCAACAATGGGCAATGTTCCCAAACTGCTCCCAAAAGAGAAATGTTACCTTGACTTGAATCAGTTCAATCGCTCTATATAACTTATTTAGTGAACCAATTTCCTTACTTGTTATTGTTGGATCCAAAATTAAATTTCCTAAAAACCAAACAAATACCTAATAGGCCTAACATCTTTTATTTAATACGCGACACAGTTTTTTGTACAAGGAACTCCTCCCACAGTTTTTCAACCGATTTTAATGATTTTGGTGTCAATGGATAGAGCTTGGTGTGAAGTTGTTTCTGAAGTAAATTGGTAAGTATCCATTTAAAATGAAGGGCCCTACAAGTCCATAAATTTCGTAATTTTCCCATTTGATTAACACTGGTAAGGAAAATGATTGATTTTCAAGTCAACAGCTGTAAAATGTAAATATTGGACATCAGCCAAAGTACTAATTACTTTTCCAAGGGGTTATGTTAAACCAAGGCGTGTACCTGGTTGACGAATAACATTAAGTAGCCTATGCATGCAGAAAACTGTGGGCGTTTCATAAATTGTTGAATTAACTGAGTGGTCTATAATTAAAGGTTTTGGCCAAAGGGACTAGAGAAAAATAACGGCATGTCCAAAATGCTATGAGGAAATGATTAATAACATGACAAGTTTTCCAGAAGAAAAGCGTGTAGAAAAGAACATCACAACGTCTGTTTTAGGTTGATTTTAAAACAAACCAGATAACGCCAATGATTGAAGACTTATCTTTTAATTACTTATAGCCTACTACATTAAATTTTGGTCTCGCTATTGATAAGAAAACGTGCTAGAAGCACCACTGTTTCTTCAACTTATAATTGATTATTATATCGATGATTGGCTAATCAAGAAAATTGAATTTAGAAAATGTATAGCGTAAACTGTGCTGAATTGTATTGAAAGAAGTTTAATTGTGACTTTGGTGCTGGTTGCCGGACAGGTTATCAATCTCATTTCCATTATAATGGTAACTAATAAATTATTTTCACTCAAATATATGATTCAATGGTTTTTAATTTTTAAAACTTAATCTTTCACTTCGAGATTGGGAGGTAAGTGGTTGAGGACAATAATTTCGCAAGATATTAAAATTGAAATTAAAATGATTACATGGAATTATTGAGCGAAACATCGGCATTCAGCTAGGGTCCAATTCTTACTATTTGAATAATTTGTAAAGGCAGCAGTTTAGGTGCTTTGGCCCATAAGCGACTAAAGGTATTAAGCTACGCAAAAGACAAAGGTCGTAACAATGGCAAAGTGTATGTAGGCCTACAAAAAATGTTTTCTAAGACTCGTTATAGAAAATGAAAATCTCTCTGTCATAGGAGATAAAATGTTTTACAAGTATAGTAACTAAATTACTCGATTTTGAGCAACATGTACACTAGTAAGATTTGTTACCTTATGTAATTTTAATGCAATTTACTGTTAAAGGTTTTAAACAGCCGCCAATTTAAAAATATGGGTTGTAAAATATCGATTAGTTTTCTAGAAATAGACCTTGTATATTTTCAAAATGGCGCCAATTTTAATTTTTAAACTCAAATATCTCAAAAACTGTAAATTTTACAAAAAACTTACAGCAGACAAATAAGTTGACAGATTAGATTATCTAACCAATAATATCAAATTTGTAAGGATCTGAAGACAAATAATGGAGTTATTGCGATTTTTATCTATGAAAACATTGATTTTGCATTAAAATTAAGGCCATTTTTATGGGAAAATCGCAATAACACCGTTATTTGTCATCAGATCATTACACATTTACTATTATTAGTTAGATAATGTAATTTGTCAGCTTTCTTGTGTCTTGTAAAGTTTTTGTAAAATTTACCGTTTTTGAGAAATTTAAGTTAATAATTTATAATGGTCGCCATTTTGAAAATACACATAAAAAATCAAATGAAAATTGGTGTGATAAAAGTTTATGCTAAATATGAACTTCATATAATGATTCGTTACGGAAATAAAATTTTATTTAGGTAAAAAACAAAATGGCGACTAATGGCTTTACAAAAGATTTTTGACATAAGTCATGAGGACATATTTTGTTCAAATTGAATAGTACTATCAGCCCCCAACGTTCATCACGCTTTTTATTAACACCGTTTATACAGACAGGGTGTCCCTGGACTCCATATCCAAAACTCCATAACCATACAACCTCCATTTTGTATTTTTTTAAAGAACATTTTTTTAATTTAAAAAAGATTTGTCGTTGTAATAGGTTAAAACTTGGTACACAGCTCTTTGAGACTAAGATCTAATTAAAGAAAAATAATCAATTTTTTCAAATCCTATTTTCAAAATGGCAGCTATTTTATATCTTTAACCTTAATTGCATTAAAACTACATAAGGTAGCAAAGTTAATGTATTTACTCGTTTTTAGAAAATTTAATTTGAAACCCAACGATGTAAAAATTATGGAAATTGGTTCACAAATGACTAAGATAGAGTGATTTAACTGAGGCTGCTCATGGTTGTACCGTTTATCCTGGAGCAGTTTTGGTTTGGAATCCATTGTTGAGCTAGCGTCGTGGCCGCACTTTTCACGCGGCAACCAGCTCAGATCCATAACTCTTTTTATTAAAATTGCTCTATTTATGAACCGATTTCCATAATCTTTGCATCTTTGGATTTAAAATTAAATGGTCTAAAAAGTACCTATGGACATAAACTTTGCTAGCTTATGTAGTTTTTATGCAATTTAAGGCTGAAAATTTTTAACAGCTAATATTTTTAAAATATGAGCTGTAAAAAATTATTATTTTTCTTCAATTATACCTTTGCCTCAAAAAGTTATATACCAAGTTTTAACTTAACGAACCATTCTTAAATTTAAAATTATTCTTTAAAAACATACAAACTGTATGGTTAACTATGGAAATTTTTTTTAAATTTTAAATATGATATTTTGGCTTGTCTTTAGGTAAGGAATAATATTTTGAGGTCGATAGAGTTCAGGAACACCCTTGTATATACAGATATATACCATGTGTTAAAAATAGAAGGTATAATTTTAGAAGGGTTAGAGTTAATCATTGCTTTGGGATTTGGTTGGGGGGGGGGGGTGTATCATTGCATTGGGATGGGGGGGGGGGTTTGCGCCATTGTGGTAGGGGGGGATGAGCATCCCTGATAGGAGTATCAATGTTTACATAATATTTATTTACCTGTCATTTATAGAAATAATTTAACAAAAAAAAAAAAAACTTTTAAGAGAATTGGAATTTTCCAATCAAGAAAATTGGAATTTTGATTGTTTTTGGCATGATTAAACCACAAATTACAGTAGTTTTGAATGTTATTTCAGATTTTTTTAAGAAAATTTTACTAAACTGAAAAAGATTGTTTTGTGCTGAATTTTTCTACTTATTTGTCCACTGCAGAGCTTTTTTCAAAATTAGCACCAAACTATTGCATTTGGAAGTCCTACAAGTCAGTATAAGCCCTTTTTTGATCTTAAGTGATAAACTTAATTTATACTCTAATTATATATATCGTATGGCTATCATAGCCAGCTACCAACTTAAAATAACAATAATAAAATAAATAAAAGATGTTCTGCAGTGCAAATCACCCTCGTCAGTAAATTTAAAATTAAACTAAAATAAAAATTTTTGATCCCTCTATAAAGCTAAATCCAGGGCGCTAAGCCGTTGCAGCCCAACTTCACTTGCACAGGTTAAGTTAAGTTAAGGTTAACTTAAGTTTATCAGGCCTGTCAGCCCTTCCGGGGAAGCACTCAAAGGGCACTCGGTGACAATGTGAGTCATAGTCTGAAACTCCACAACACAGCAATACTCTAATTAAAAGTAATATACATAACATACTGTATCAATGAAATTAACTTGAATTATTGGTCCTTTAACTCAAACATTTCATTTCTCAGCACTCCGCCTGCTTTAGGAACACAATTTTCTGTACTCAAGGCGCCGTTTTTCGGCCGCATTAAAACACACACTTTTTTCGTTTATCCTTTTAATGGTAAAAAATAACATTTAACACTCATTAAATATGAGCCTAGACTTATATTGAGAGATTCAGAACATTTAAGTCATATATTCTTATCCAAGAGGCATATTCCTCTCCGGCCAAGATTGGCTTAACTACAAATAAACACCATTCTCTAAAAATATTATACTTAGTGACGGTAAAATTGTTATGGGTAGGGTGGTGCAAACTGATAGTATTATTTATTGGTCTAGGGATTTTTCGGGCGTCACAGTATTTATGGCCTATAAAAATAAATCGAGGTGGACTGTATCATAATACTGCCTTTGTATGTATGAAAAGTTCCTAACTACATGACTGCAACAAAATGCCTGTTGCACTGAGATAAATAAATGATATCTCAATATGCAAGAACAATTGAACTTATGCCTTCTTAAAAAAATTTATTTGATAAATAAATACAGGTTGGTAATAAAGTCCGAAGACAGTTAAATATTTTAAAAAATAATGTAGATAGAGGCACAATACTTGGAACAAAGTTACAGGGCATAAAACTCTATTTTAACACATATTCAGTGATCCAATAACTCTTCAGGGGGACGGCCCACAAGGAGTCGGAAGAAAATCTTAAATGGAAGCATAGGTTGATATGCACATCAAACTAAAGGTCTTACTTGGTAGAGTACAATGCCGCAAACTAGACTTAAAATGGATAAACCCAGACAGAAATGGTAGGCATTCAAAGTTTCCATTAAAATCATATGGGTAAAATTTAAAAATGCAATAACTTTCTTAATACTGAACCTTTTGACGTCGGGTTTGTGGCTAATTATTTCAAATGCAAAGACGTTTAAAATTATGTATGATGTGACAAAAGCCAAAGCATATTTCTGTAAGACTTCATTGGGGGACATCCCATGGAGGATGTTTATTTTGAAACTTCTTTAGCCTCTGTCACATCATACATAATCAGGGTGTCTAGTAGTCTTGAAAATCTGGAAAGTCTTGAATTAGTATTGAATTTAATAATGGTCTTAAAAAGTCTGGAATAAGTCTTGAATTTTCAGTCTAGTCTTGAAATTTACAAAAAATTTAACTATGTAGACGCTTGCAATTGCCGATTAAGACGCTCTGATTAAGATTGCTAACCAGAGATGCTTGTAATCCCCAATCAAAACGCTTGCAACTGCAGACCGTAAACAAACGCTCACGATTCTATTAAATAATATGTAAAATTCCAAAATTTGTTTACAGTAGACAATGTTGGAAAATGAATTTTACTAACATTTGCCTACAAGCTAAAGAAAACAAGGAAAAGCAACATTTTAATTATTACCAAACATATGCAATTTTTAGAATCAGAATCAGAATCACTTTATTGTCAAAATTACATTCTTTTAAAACTGGCAAAGCCAGTACAGAACATGTGACATAAAGAACCTTAAAATAAAACAAAGCAAAATACATCCCTCCCTACTGAACAAATTAAATATAAATAAACCAATCCATAAAAAAAACTGCTTAAATATCAATACAGGAAACATTAAATAGAAGTAGAGTTAGATGTAGCCTCGTAGTGAAACAATTTATTTTAAAAACTCCTCTACAGAATAATAACATTTTCCTATTAAATATTTTTTTAACTCTTTATTAAATTTATTTTCACTTATTATATTTTTTAAACTGCTAGGCAAATGGTTAAAGAGCTTTTTACCCATATACATGGGGGTTTTTTGAAACAGTGTCAAGCGGTGTCTAGGGTACTGAAAATTATTTCGAAATCTGGTGTTATATGTATGATTATTTTGTTTACTATAAAATAAATTCAAATTATTTTTAACATAAATTAAGCACTTCAAAATATAAAGAGATGGAATAGTGAGTAAATCAAACTCTTTAAAAATGGGTTTGCACGATTTCCTTTTGGATGAAAATGTCATAATTCTTAGGTATTCTTTTTTGCATTTTAAAAATTTGGTTTGCATGAGAAGATACACCCCAGAATTCAATTCCATAACTTACAATAGGAAAAAAAGACCATAATATACCATAAGCTTCGTTTGAGAATCAATCACTTCCCGCAGAACAATCATTTGAAAGCAAACAGAATTTAATTTTTTACTATTTTACCAATGCAATCTTTCCAATTTAAATTTGAGCCAATTTCAACCCCCAAAAAGGTCACAGATCTATTATTTTGAAAAGAAACACCCTTAAATGTAATATCATTTAGAGATTTATCTTTATTTTGAGCTGTTTCAAATTTAACAATCTGTGTCTTTAAGTTATTCAGTAATAATCCATTTGCCAAGAACCAATTTTCAAGTTCTATAAGAGAGTTTTCAAAAATTAATTTCAAGTCATTTGTTGAATTTGCTTTTAAAATAGCCGTAGTGTCATCAGCATAAAGAACAAGTTTAGGTGAAACATTTAAAGGTAAATCATTTATATATATTAAAAAGAGTAAAGGACCTAAAATTGAACCCTGAGGTACCCCAAATTTTATTTCACACCAATTCGATATATACTTAACCCCATTCTTGACAATACTAGTTCTCTGAAAGCGATTTTTTAAATAAGATGCCACCCAAGACACCACAGATTCACTGAAATTATAGAATTTAAGTTTTTCACAAAGTAACTCTGGCTGCACACAATCAAAAGCCTTGGTTAGATCACAGAACACACCTAAAGTGCTCTGTGATCCATCCAAGGCAGTCGCAACCTGGCCTACAAAATTTGCAATAGCTGAAATTGTGTTTTGTCCTCGACGAAAACCAAACTGCTCTTTTACAAACATATTATTACCTTCTAAGAAATTTAAAATTTGATCAGATTATAGATTTATGTGTTCTATAAATTTGTTATCATATTGAATTTTTGGAAGGATTTATATTACCCTATTTATTTTAATAAACTAAACAGAACACAACACCCTACGAAGGACAGACAAAGGGTTAAAAAATAGAATTACAAACTTGTGCATTATTTTAATTCAAACCATTTAAATTTTCAATGTTGTTGAAGAATTAATAATGCTTCTTCTAAAAAAGTAATAATTTTGTAGTTTCATTTTAATGGTCTTGTTTTTGACAAAAATATTACAATTCATTATATTAGCCCCTAAACTGCTACTGAAGACTAAAATAGTATACACATGCCTTTCCTTTGAGTAGCTCAAAATTTGTTGTTGGATATAATCACTACGGTACATGTTTTACCGTGAATATATGGCATTGTCAAGTGATATAAATAAGAACATAGCCTTCTATCCATCAAAGGATTGGTCAAGGAAAAAAAAACACAAAACTCGGTAGAAACACAGTTAATTTTGTGTATTTTAATCCTTGACCAATCCTTTGATAGGTGTTATGTTCTTGTATCACTTGACAATGCTGTATTCACAGTGAAACATGTAGTGATTATATCCAACAACAAAATTAAAGCTGGTCGATGTAAGGAATGTGTGTACCATTTAAAAACAAATATATATAAGTGACAACTATATAAATAATTTTGTTAAATGTAAGATAGATATTAATATGTCGAGTAATGCGGCAGACTTGAAAAAACTAAAACAGTCTTGAAAAAGTCTGGAATTAGTCTTGAATTTTTAAAGAGAAATAAACTAGACACCCTGATAATTTTAAACGTCTTTGCATTTGGAATAATTAGCCACAAACCTGACGTCAAAAGGTTCAGTATTAAGAAAGTTATTGCATTTTTAAATTTTACCCATATGGTTTTAATGGAAACTTTGAATGCCTACCATTTCTGTCTGGGTTATCCATTTTAAGTCTAGTTTGCGGCATTGTACTCTACCAAGTAAGACCTTAAATTTGATGTGCATATCAACCTATGCTTCCATTTAAGATTTTCTTCCGACTCCTTGTGGGCCGTCCCCCTGAAGAGTTATTGGATCACTGAATATGTGTTAAAATAGAGTTTTATGCCCTGTAACTTTGTTCCAAGTATTGTAGCTCTATCTACATTAGTTTTTAAAATATTTAACTGTCTTCGGACTTCATTACCACCCTATTTACCACCCTGTATTTAGACGATAATGTTTCTTGTTGAGCTTTATGGAGGGGATATCATTTGTGTCTCAAGTTTATCAATTTTGTTTAGAACTTATTTATTGTTTGACAATGTCACCTGTTACCAGCTGAGCTGAGAAAATTTGTATGCGTTTTGTGACTGTGAAGGGTGTTCAGAATTACAATCAGAATATCTTTACAACATAAACATCAAACTTAGAAATTGCATCAATATACAACTACATTTGTTGGACAAAATACAGCAAACTTTGAGAATAGTATTCATGTACAATCCCTTCATCTTATAAACTCTTCAATTGTGTAGACACTGCGGTTGAGTAGCCATATGGTGATTGCTTTCCTCTTGTTGAAATAAACCTTGAGCTCCTCTGGCAAGTTGTTAACATAGTTGTACCTACTTAATTTGGCTCCACTGTAAGAGGGTTTCTTCTTGAATAGAGTTAAGCAATGCTTTGGTAAGGTGAAGTTGTTAGTGCCCCTAGTACGATCAGAATGGGTTTCGGCTTGTCTAGGTAAAGTAATTTTAATTGTTTCCTAGATATATAATGAAACAACTGTGAGGATTTGTTATTCTCTAAATGCTTCACAGAAGGAGTCTAAAGGTCTCAAGTTTCCAATAGCTCTAAAAACTCTCTTTTGTTGCACAGGTACTCTTTGGATATTGCATTTTGTGGAACTGCCAAACCATAACGAATGTGTGTTTCTGCCAAGCGAAAGTAAGCTGTTTTTACTGTTTTAGTGTCACCAGAGATGCATTTCAGTCTTATTAGGATGTAAAATAAGACCAGAGCTAATTTTTTTCACTTACTGTTTCCTCGTGTTGATTTCAAGATAATTCTGTATCAATGTTACACCCAGGTATTTAGTTGTGTCTCCTCTTTGGATTCTTGACAAAGCTATTACTTCCTTTTTTTTTTTTTTTATCAACGGAGTACTCTTGACCTCATTTATAGCCAGATCATTTTTGTGACAATATTCAAGTCCCATGTTCACTGCTAGCATGGCAAATAATTTCATTTCTTAGATCTGTGGTGTCTGACAGGGCTGCTGCAATGAGGTGCCGGGAGAAGCGCAAGTTCTGGGTGGCAACGTTGGAGCGGCGCGCAGAGCAGATGTCGGCTGCCAACCAGCACCTCCAGCTCGAGGTGGGAGCTTTGCGTGCAGAGGTCGCGCACCTCAAAACTCTATTGCTCGCGCACAAGGACTGTCCCGTCACCCAGGCCATGTGCACCAGTAAGTAATTACATTTTTAATTATAAATACCCCCTGTATTTACAAAAAATGAATAGGTTTGTGTGAAGATACTCCTCCACAATGAACACTCCTAAAACTGACTGATAACCTATCTTTTTTCATTTTTGCTCAAAACCAAATTTGTGATCTCGATTTAATTACCTTCATCAAAACCCACCTAAAGTGAACAACAATGCAACAAGTCACATCAGCTGATAGCCAAGGAAGAAGAGGAACTAGGGTTACCAACTTATGAATTAGTTCTCTTTTTAAACCTTCAATCAATCAATCAAAATAATCTTTATTCGTAGTTGCATTATAAATACAAAGAATAGTGTCACAGTCTTAACAAATTACACATATAATACATGCCCTTAGACGCTAATCCAAATGAACAATACAGTTTTATTTTATTTTATTTTATCACATTTCCTTTGCCCTCATAATTTAGTTACTCCATTAATGGAGTAGAAAGCCGAATCAGACAAATAGGTCTTGGTTAATCTAAAAAATTTGGTTCTTCTTTGTTCTAATTTAATTTTTTCAGGCAAACAGTCAAAAAACTTTCTTCCTTTGTACCCAGTGCCCTTTTCATATAGAGCTAACGTATGTTTTTCAACAAAGTGATTATTTCTTGTGTTGTATTGATGTTTCTTATCTTTTAAAATTTGATTATTGGTAAACACAAACTTAATTGTTTAAAAAATATATAAACTGTAGACCGTTAAAATATTCAATTTGGAAAAGAGAAATTTTACTGATTCAGTGGGTTTAAATTTCAAAATAATTCTTAAAGCCTTTTTTTGTTGGATCAAGATTTTATCCATATTTTTTTGTTTGTAGACCATAAATACTTATTCCCTCCTATACTTATTGTGAATGTATTAGGGCATAATATATGATTTTTAGGCTTTCTGCATCACATTGGTTTACCATGCGCCTTAAGGCATAGAGACCACTGGATGTTTTTCTAATAATGAGATTTACGTGATTGTCCCATGTCAAATTTTCATCAATGATCAACCCAAGAAATTTGGTGTGTTCCACTTGTTCTAAAACTTCGTCATCATCAATAAAAATATTTGGGAACAATTTAGCTCTAGCCTGTCTTGTACAAAAGGATATAACATTTGATTTGTTTGAGTTTAAAAGCAAATTTTTCTCATTTAAAAATTCTTTTATCATATAGCCCAATATGAGATGACACTTCGATGCTATTTTAAGTTTTACCTGATATAATAATGTTGGTGTCGTCAGCATAGAGACACAAAGAGTGGCCTTCCCTCCATACTAACCCAGCTAACCCTTTCAAGTAGCACAGAAAAAGGAGTGGGCCCAAAATGGACCCCTGTGGAACACCGTGGTTTATTATCCGTGACAGATCTGTGTTTTTCCTTGTAAACTCTTTTAAAATTTTTTATTTCATGATAATGATCTACTTCAACAAATTGTTTTCTACCTTCAAGGTATGATGTGAACCATCTATAGATTCGAGGATGGTTTTAATGAATTCAATTGCCAGCAGAAATCGTAGATCTGTTTGACGTAAAACCATGCTGTTGAGAATCAAGTAAGTTGTTGGTTTCAAGATAAGAAATAAATTGATTGCAAACTGCTTTTTCAAAAAATACTTTAGAGAATCCTGTTTTAAATATTGGAATCACCTTAGCAATTTTCAAGGCTTCTGGAAATCTTCCGCACATCAAAGAAATATTTACTAAATGTGTCAAAGGTTTAATGATAAAAGGCAGTGCCTCTTTTACTACCGTGATCGGTATATCATCGTATCCAGAAGAATATTTGTTACAAAAAAACTTCAGACAATTAATAGGTTACATACCTCGTCTAACAGTTCATGATAATCGCATCCACGACATGTTTCGACGCTACAGCAGCATCCTCAGCTGTCAAATACAAAAATGTTTCATCCGGAAAGGAATCGTTGAAATGATAAAATTGACGAACACAACAAAGTCACAATAAATAAATAAAACATATACAACACGGACACAGTTAACATTCCGGGTAGGCCTACCACGTACACGCACATCGCACCACAAACCGGAACGGAGAGCAGACTGGAGTTTTTCATGTTACCCCTCCCACCCCTTTCCTGTTATCAGCTGGACAACTGTCGAATTGCGTTTGGGCGCTTCTATTGTATGAAAATATGGCATTGAAGATAGAGTGGGATTTAAAATTCAACTGTTCATTCAAAATTAGATCTTTTAAGTCTTTATTTTTGTAACTGCTATAAATCTCATACTGTTCTATGGAATCTAGCCTACTCCCTTTATTACAAATATGCAATATTTCTAGTCCTTTGTTTATATCATGCATATTATGATTTTTGTCAACAAGTTGTTGAGCGAACTTAGATTTCTGTTTGTCTGCTCTAGGGTCGGGGCGGTGTTCTTTGTATCGTTGAGCAAAAGAGCGACCTGTTTGGCCTATATAAAAATTAGGACAGTCAACACAATTTATCTTATAGACACCAGATTTCTCGATATTGTCATTATCACGGGACTTCTGAGATAAATTACTCTTTAATCTGTTAGTTGTTCTGAGAGCTAAAGAAATATCATGTTTATTTAAACTTTTTTTTTATGAAATTCTGGGTTAAATGACTGTATTCTATGCAGACATATTTCTTTTGTGTTGATGTGGTTATATCAGTCCCAGGCGTCATAGATTTGTTGTTATGTTTAAACCAATTATGTCAATTAAATTATGTCAATTATTGTTATGTCAATTAAACCAGGGTTATAACCATTAGACTTCGCTATTTGTTTAGCTATTTTTGTTTCTGTATTGCGGTTCTCGGGTGACAGTGGGAAGTTGAGCATTCTATATACCAGGCTATTGGAGGCTGCGTGCTTGTGTGATATAGGATGATAAGACGAGGCGTGAATAGTTTGGCTGGTTGTCGTGGGTTTCCGGTGGACGTTGAAATTGAATTTGCCATCTCTCTTCTCTAGTGTCATGCCCAGGAAGTTTATTTTATTATATTTTTCGATGTCTAGAGTGAATTTAAGTTTTGGAGTAAGACTATTGAGATAGTTAAGTACAGTAGTAAATTGAGTTGTCGTTTAATGCCATTGAATAACACAATGGTGTCATCCACATATCTGTTGTACAGTGATATTTTATTCCTATATTTGTTAGCCTCGGAAAATATAAACTCATTTTCTATGTAGTTAAGGTAGATGTCTGATAGGATACCTGATAAGGGTGATCCCATCGCTAATCCGTCTGACTGTGTGTATAATTTTCCATTGAAAGTAAAATAGTTTTGTTTTAATGTTTCTTTGAGTATATTCATTATTTCTTGAATGCCTTCTGGGAGTAGGGTGGAGTTGTCAGTTAAATTCTGTTGTACTATCTGCAGTGTTTTTTCTATTGGGGCGTTGGTGTATAAGTTAACCACATCAAAAGAAGCTATTGTTTGATGCATTTGAAAATTTAAATCTTTTGTTTTCTGAATGAAATCGTAAGAGTTTCTTAGGCTATAACTATGTGTGAGTTTGATTTCATCTCGAAATACTTTTTCCAGTTTTTTTGCTACTTTGTAAGTAGGGGCAGAAGTATAGTCGACTAAGGGCCTAATGGGTGCGCCATCTTTATGGACTTTTGGCAGTCCTTTAAAAGTAGGTGCTGAGGGATTCATAACTTTTAATGACTTAATTTCTTCTTCAGAAAATATTATTTTAGATTAATTCATCAATTTCTTTATTTTACGTTGGTAGATTTTTGTAGGGTCCTTGTTGATTGGGTTTATGTCGTTAGCTTCTAAAAAATCTATCACTTTGTTTGTGTAGTCGTTTTTATTTAATATTACAGTTATGTTACCTTTATCGGCCTTGCATAACATGGCGTCATTTAGTTCTAATTTATCTTTTATTCCTTTTAGGGTCTTTAATTCATTATTATGTAAATGTGAAATATTAGGTCCCCTGGATGTTGTGTCGTTATTAAAATGGCGTTTTAATTTCTTGGACATTGTTAGTCTGGCAAAGTTTCGGTCTTCTTCATCGGGGATAGTTTTGATGGCACATTCTGCATTAATTAGTTCATTGAAGAACAAATTTTTACCTCTCCTGGGAAGATTATAATTTAATCCTTTCTCTAAGAGTGCCAGTTCATCATTACTAAATATTATCTAAATTATAAAACTTATATCTAAATATTATAAAACTCCAGTCTGCTCTCCTTTCCGGTCGTGGTGCGATGTGCGTGTACGTGGTAGGCCTACCCGGAATGTTAACTGTGTCCTTGTTGTATATGTTTTATTTATTTATTGTGACTGTGTTGTGTTCGTCAATTTTATCATTTCAACAATTCCTTTCCGGATGAAACATTTTTGTATTTGACACCTGAGGATGCTGCTGTAGAGGCGAAACATGTCGTGGATGCGATTATCATGAACTGTTAGACGAGGTATGTAACCTATTAATTGTCTTAAATTCACAGTTCAGGGGCTAAACAATGGATTTAAAAAAAAACTTCATTACTTCTCCTGTTTCAATCTCAGCCACGGGACAAAAATTTAAATTCTGAAAGAACTAAAGATGATTTTGAAAAGGAATCATTATAAACCGATTTTGGACCCAAGTTAGGAATAACTAGGTCATCAACTGCATTTACAAAAAAAGTATTGAAAATTGAAAGCTTGAGAAACTTTTGCTGGATTTGTTAGGCATTTCCCATTTTGCATCGATGAAATGTTATTTTTAGTTTTAGTCTGTTTGCCTTTTTCGGAGTTAATAATTTTCCAAGTTGTTTTTATTTTATTTTCTGAGTTCAGAATTTTGTCACTGAAAAATTTTCTCTTACTGTTATTTATATCCTGCCTGAGCTCTTTTTTCTTTTCTTTGATTAATTGCTTTAAACAATAGTTTTTTTAATGTCTGAATTCGGATTCTAAGTTAATTATCTCTGCCTTTTTACCTTTTACACTATTGCCTATCCACCTATTTTCTTAAAATAATTTTTCTCTAACATACATTTTTGGAAAATTTACATCGAAATAGTGTTTGAAAAGAGAATAAAAAACATCATATTTATAGTCTGTTTCGGCTTGGTAAACCCCCAACCAGGATTCTCACGCCAGCTGTAAAATAAATGTTTTTAAATGTTTTTGATTTCATGAAACTCTCTTCGCAACTTTCTAATATGGTTTACTTTTTTGAAATCATTATGTAATATTTACAAAATTTGGGCATCATGATCAGAGATTTGAGTAATAATACCTGTTACTGTCATATTTTGAATTTTTTTTGTATACAAGAAAGTTATCAATTGAGGATTCTGTGGAGTCAGTAACCCTCGTTGGGAAATCCACCAAATATTTTATATTAAAAATTGTTAATATATCGACAAATTTATCATACACATTGTCGCTTTTCAAAACATTTATGTTAATGTCACCTGCAATTATTATATTCTTAAACTTTTATAAACTATTTCCTTTAGTATTTCCAACTTTGCCAAAAAGTTTGCTAGGTTTGAGTGCTTAGGAGATCTATAAGCACATATTAATACAAAAGACCAATTGTGTGTAGTAATTTTACATAAACAGCACTCAAATTCCATTTCTGTTAAAATGTATTGAATCACAGGCATTTCTATTTTTTTACATGTAATATAATTTTTTGCAAAGATTAAAACACCTCCACCTCTACCTTAACTTCGTGCATAGTGAGACACAATTTCATAATTATTGAAATTTAATCTCGACAATTCTTCTTTTGTCATCTTATGTTCACTAAGAGCTCTTTTGTCATCTTATGTTCACTAATGTCTGGTTTCTTGTCATCTAGTGAAATATTTAACAAATCAATGCGGGATGGAAGGTGTTGTACATTTTGATTCATAATAGATAACGTAGGTACTGACTTATTATTCCTACCATAAGTAGTTAACTTATTTCTATGGGAATTGATGAGATTAGGAATGAATGTAGATTGAGGGTCAGATTGAGTTACAATTACCGGGATGGCATTAGTTGAAGAGCAAAGGAGTTTAAAGTAATTGGTCCTAATAATGATCCTTGTGGGATGTTATTTAATTCCAATTCTGATTCATAAGACGTGTGTTGGTCATGTATCTGCACTTGGTAATTATTTAGTTAAGCGTTGCCAGGCTCCTTACCTTTTTAACTTTTTCCTACCTTGATTAAACCTTCTAAATGTTTAGTTTTATAACACATAAGTTAAAATTACATCATGCAAACCAAATTTTATGAATAAATGTGTTGGTTTAACATGTATTGAAATTGGTTTGTGAAATGTATAAAAAAACACAAACATTCATAAGATTGTTTATAATTATAAATTTTAATACCTGGAATTACAATATAAAAACCATGAACTGTATTCAACTGGTGTGTAAGATAAGTAGCCTGGTTGTGCGTTGTCTGGCCGGCTGGCCGGCCAATCAGCTGTTGTACGTACTTACAGCGTCGTGGCGGGCCGCCGCCGGCCAGTCTTTGTGTGAGCGGTGACTAAAGTCGCGTCTTTTAGTGCAGTCAAGCAAAAACAACAGTACGGGAACAAAAAAACATTTACTACATTCCCACCTTGCCGAGTTCTTGTTTAAACGGAAATATTGCGATTTTGATACCCGGTTCCATCTTTAATGGACAGAGATGGCCAATCTGTATCGGACCAGGCAAGACACTGGACCTAACATCTTAGAGCCTGACGTTTTAAACAGAGTCTACTTCCACATCAGATGACAACAATTAAGATAATTTCGTCAGTAATTCGTTAAGCAATTTATTTTAATTCGTGATTTTTGGTGTTTCTTAGTTTTCGCTGTTTTTTTTCTTCTTCTTTGGTGGGGCCAGGTAGTGATACCTTTATCTAACTCAGCCTAAAAGGCCTATTGTAGCACCCCTATTATTTATCAATATATCAGTTGAAGGCTCTTCGCGAAGCCTAACAGCTGGTTTATCTCCATCTCCCTTATTTCCGCTGGCTTTAATACGGCCTTTCCTAGGAATTTCAACCTTCTCTGAGAGATGGCCAGACAGTCCAGCCATAAGTGTACGGCGGATTCTACCTCCATTGTACAGAATCTGCATAGATCGGATTGACTAAGTCCGATTGTCTTGAGATGTTTTTTCAGTGGCCCATGACCAGTAAGCATCCCTATTAGAAGACTGATTTCCCTTTTGTTTAGACTAAGCAGCTCCTTCCACTTCTTATTAAAAGGGTCAATCAGTATTTTTGATTGTCTCCCTCCTGGGAAGTTGTTCCAGGCTTTCTGTTTTTGACCTTTCCCCCAGGATAGGATTTTGTTTTGTCCTTTGCACAGAGGGACACCACAGAAGGGCTCCGGTCCTATTAGCTGTTTGTCTGAGCCCTTTCTTGCCAGAGCATCAGCCCTTTCGTTGCCTTCATGCCCGGAGTGTCCCGGTATCCAGCCTAGCTGTACCTGGTTGTGCTCCGCCAGCGCTTTTAGAGCGCTCTTGCAGCCTTGCACTGTCCGTGAGTCTATCACGAACGAGTCTAGTGTTTTTAAAGCAGCTTGGCTATCTGAGAGGATAAGTATTTTTCCTCTCCTTAGCCCTCTTGCCAGAATGTTCCAAGCACAGCATTCAATCGCTAGGACCTCTGATTGAAATATCGTAGCCGTACTGCCTAGGGCCTGTGAGATGCTCGTTCTATTGCC
The DNA here is from genome assembly GCA_030545055.2 of Neoaliturus tenellus. Classification (NCBI taxonomy): domain Eukaryota; kingdom Metazoa; phylum Arthropoda; class Insecta; order Hemiptera; family Cicadellidae; genus Neoaliturus; species Neoaliturus tenellus. The sequence goes on along the minus strand of CM061535.1, from coordinate 61,015,845 downwards.
ATACACTCCTAGCCCTGATTTGTTGTCCTTCCGGCTGCCGTCTGTATAAAATACATGGAGTGCTCCGCCCATGTTGAGGTTGACCTTTTGCCTGTCTGCTCTCTCACCCACGATGACCTGGTAAGGTTTCTCAAAGTCATATTTCTTGACCATCAGATCTGGGATTTGCAGTTCCATATCCAGGTTGGGAAATTCCTTTAATATGGACATGTGGCCCGTATCCCTTTGGGGCTTAATTTCATTTCTGCTGCCCATTTTGAGGGCTGCCCTTCTCTTAATCTCTGTTCCGAGTGGGAGCATATCTAGAACTGCTTCTAGCACTACAGTTGGACAGGATTTTGTTGCTCCACATACCCCTGTCCAGGCCAGTCTTTGCAGCTGTTGCAGTCTTTTTGTTGCAACTGTCTGTTCGACTTTAGGCCACCACACGAAGGATGCGTATGTTACTTTTGGTTTTACTATGGCCTCGTAGGTCCAATATATTAGCCGGGGGCTTAGGCCCCAGTTTTTCCCAAAGGTCCTTCTGCAGGCACCCATAGCTCCTGTTCCGTTGGCAAGTGCGTAATCTAAGTGTTTGGACCAGGTTAACTTCCGGTCTAGGATTACTCCTAGGTACTTGGTTTCCTTTACGTCCTTGACACTCACTCCTCTCATCATTGGGGGGGAGATACTTGTTCTCCTCTTCCTTGTGAACGTGACCAGCTCGGTTTTTTCCGGGTTTATGGTCAATCCTTCCCCGCTGCACTATTCATCGATGAAGTTCACCGCAGTTTGGGTTAGGTCCTCTATAGTTCCTTTGTGCTTCCCTCTGATGGTGAGGACTAGATCATCGGCAAAGGCTTGCAGGTCTATATCCTTCTGTTCTGCCTTTTTCAGCAGATCGTCGACCACTAGTGCCCAAAGAAGGGGGGAGAGCACTCCTCCTTGGGGGCAGCCCCTCATAGCCCTAACTGTCACTATGTGGTCGCCTTCTGAGGCTGTAATTTTCCTGGTATGTAGGAGAGCCATTCTCCAGGAGGCAGTGCCCTTTGGAATTCCTTTGTCCATTATGGCTTCCTCAATGGATCGGTACCCTACATTATCAAAAGAATGAAGGATGAAAGGCAAATAGGCCGGTAGGATTTGGGCTGGGCTGGATCCCTCCCTTTTTTCAAAAGGAACACCACCCTTGCCTTCCTCCAATTCTTTGGTATATGTCCTAGGGCATAGCTACCCTTGAAGATTGCCACTATGTAGTCCAGTAGGATTTCAATCCCTTCTTGGAGTAGTGCTGGAAAGATACCGTCCCCGCCGGGAGACTTGAAAGGGCTGAACGAGTTTATGGCCCATTTCACAATCTCCGGTTTGAACATCTTGGCAGCAGTTCTTCTTGACCTTGCACATTCTAGTGGGGATTTCCTTTCTGAGGGGAGCCAGTCCATGTTGCCATCGACCGGGGTGCTCCCTGGGAAATGGGTACTCATTAAAACCCCTAGAGTCTCCTTCATGTCTAATGTGCGTTGGCCTGTTTCAGTTGTAAAAGCCCCCAACGGATTTGGAGAGTCCTTCTGTAGGGCTTTTTGTAGTCTAGCTGCCTCTGGCAGGTTTTCTAACCTTTCACAGAAACGCCTCCAGGAACTTCTTTTGGATTTCCTGATTTCTTTGTTGTACTCCGTAATAGCCGTGGCATAGGGGGCTCTATTGCCTGTCCTTCTGCTTATGTTGGAAAGCTTCCGCAATTTTTTTCCTCATGCTGTTAAGCCTCTCATTCATTCCACCAAGGCACATCTTTTGTTGTCCTTTTAGTCCTGAGAGGCCAGTTATCTTCGTAGGTCTATATGATTGCTCCGCCTACTGCCTCCGCCATGTAATCGAGACCGTCTGTTGTCTTGGCCTGTTTGGCCTCTATGACAATCTCGTTTTTTAAGGTTTCAAGGTAGCCTTCCCCTGTTAAAAGTGTAATAGTTTATCTTTCGTTATGTTTGGTTATTTTATTTAAAGTTTGTTCTATCAAAACAAATATGCTTTTGCAGACTTTAATAACGCTTATATTTCATTGTAAAACAACATTTAGAACGTTTAATCAAGGTACAATAAAGTTAGAGCCTAGCGATGCTCAACTAAATAATTACCCAGCACTTTAGGAAAACGGTTTTCAAAGTAAGATTTAATAATGCTATTGGACATTCCTTACATTGTTAAGATGGTATTGGATACTCGGGGTCTTTGTATTCGATAATGATCCTGACCTAAAATGTGCAAAATCGTATGGTTTTATCTGACATATTTCCTCATATAATGTTGAAAGAGCAAGGTTGTAGCCTTTTAAAACCAATTATTATCATTAAGAACATATTAACTACGACTTTCACCGTCACAGAACTTCCGCGAATAGATGACGCAATATGTCGAGAAGTTATTTGGGAAACAGCATGACACTTGTCGCCTGAAACCATCAGACATACGAAACTACACTTTAACAAGACACTGTATGCAACCTTTGTATATATTGCCTTGATGTGTGTAGAAAAGTTTAAATTGTGATCTATGGCGATTCCTAAAAATTTGCAAAATGTAATTTCCTTTGAAATTACATTGACATCTTTAAACATTTATTGATGCTTTAATAAATGCACTATTCATTCATTTCATTTCTGGTGAATAGTAAACCAGTATACCAGTGGCTTGGAGCCCTAGTGAGACTTCACTATCGCACTATCGCGCTTTGTGGTTGGCATCCGAGTTAACTCTACAGTCAATCATGTTACTATTAGAATCATGTTGTTTATATCCCCTCCGCTTGAGTTGCCAATGTATCGGATTTGTTTGGAAAGCCACTGGCCGGCTTAATATACAATATTGTTTTACCTTGTCCGTTGTACAGTATTGTATAACCGTTAATATTGTTCTCGTATTACATAATTCAATATTTATTTCCTCATTATTGTGCGATTCTGTTCTATAATGGATTCAAAAATGTGCATCTTCCAAAATATAAAGTTACGTGACAGTACGATAATTTCACTGTGGTTACTATAATCTTGTAACTTGGTGACACTAGAGCTACTGTAATTCTCCCATTTCTTTGCATTTTCCGTCTAAATAATCATGACTTAGTTTGTTTTGTGTTTAAAGTATATTTCATGTATTGTGAGCTGACATCACGGATGGAGATTTTTTTCTATTTAATTTTTTTAATATTATTATTATTATTATTTTTTTTAGATTAAATGAAAAACGGGTTTTCATGATCCCTTGGAGTTTTTATCTACAATAGGCTTAATATTTTTATTTTGTTCTAATTGTTTTCTTACTAACTCAATTATCTTTTCGGTTTTTAACCAGGCCTACAATTGTTTGTTTTTATAGTAGGCCTATATTAAATATACTTTGGTACCCACCAAAATATATTAAGCTATCATTGGAATTGGTATAAAATGTAGAATCGAGACCTAAATTTTAGAATTAAAATCACAATCGAGAAATTCTGGGATTGCCCATCACTACTTTCTTCTGGTATTCCCTATGGTGCAACAGTAAAGATAACCTGGTTAGTATATTAGAGTTGCCAAAGAAAGCCTAAACATTAATTATTGGGCTGAAACATGACAATTGGCTAAAGAACATTTTATATCTTAAAAGTACTTACTGTGTATAGGGCAATACAGTTATCTTAAGTAAAACGATAGACTACGTATTTATTCAACCTATGCACTAGTAAAAAAAATACAAGACACAAAATGAAGCCATACAAAGTTACCATAGGTTAAAGTTTTATGAGAAAAGACTATCATATTCTAAATGACATTTTTAAGAAGCTTTTTTAAAAAGTATATCAGGAGAAAACTAAAATACATGTGTTATAACCACTACTTCTTAAATCTACATTTTACTTTATACTTACGAGGTCTACTCAGAAAGTAAGGAACGTTTTGGAATATAAAAAAAAACCAAGTACAAGAAACAAATTTTATTGTACACAGTTTGAAGAGCAACTGAAATACTACTATTCTACATAGTCCCCCATGAGATTAAGGCATATGTCGTACCGGTGAACAAGCTTTGCGATTCCCTCTTCGTAGAAATCTGCCACCTTTCAATAGGCTATCCAAAATTCGTAACAACCTGTTCAGAATTTCAACCTGTTCAAAATCCGTAACAAATTTCTAACAGCTAAGTCTGTGAAACTTGAAGGAAACACAATGAAAGCTCTGTTATGGTGAAGCGGCGGTTTTCATGGATCTTCTCGTCAACTTTAGTGACCAGTTCGCAGTCACAATTCTCGGGTGCCCACTCTTATGCTCATAATGAACATTGGTTTGGCCATTTCTAAACTGAATACACCACTTACGCGCAGAACTTTCATTCATGACATTTTTCCCATACACCTCGCACACTTGCCGATAAATCTCTCTCGGTTTTAATATTTTTTCCAATAAAAACCGTATTAACAATCACACTTCGCAACTGACGGGATTTTGTATAGGAGCGGCCATTTTGAATTTAAATATAAAGAAAATGGGCGGCGCGACGATGCTCCTAGTGTCACGGCCTGATAGATACTGAGGCCCCGAGCGCTCTCATACCCAAATATAGGCGATACGCGCTCGTAAGTCGGAAACGTTCCTTACTTTCTGAATAGCCCTCGTATTTTAAAGGTTATCCTTAAATGTTTTCTTCCTCAGAAAAATGTATTGATGTGTCAGATTAATAAAGCATGCCTATTAACTCATGTGTGTCCATATGATATTTACTGATTCTATTTCTAACGAATTTGATGTTTTGTTGTAGACATGCCTGATTCGGTGGTGATACCCATGGAAGTGCAACCTTTGGTGATTAAACCCATCACCCCCATTGAAATAGCTAAACCTCTCTCTATGGAAGAAGCTGCATTTCGTCAAAATCTTAAAAAGAAATTGAGAACGGTTTCTGTAAAAAAATTTGCCTCTCAAAACCATTCAGAAAAAAATAATCGAGAAGAGATTCCAAAGAAGAGGCTTTCATTAGATATTGAAACAGCAGCAAAACAATCAAGTTGTTTGAACGAAAAGGGTTCTCCTTTAGTTCGGAGTGATGAATATTTGAGTTCTACTCTTCTGTCGAGTGAACCTTTGGAGCTTGAGAGTTTCAAAGACATAACGAGGCCAGTTGCTACTCAAGTGATTCAGATCAACCCCAACGTTTTATATAGGGAAAATAGTATGCGAATGTCATCCCCCAACATGGATGGTGCCTTACTGCCTATAAGTCCGCAGACAAACTGTATAGATTACAGTTGATTCCCAGGACTCTAAGTCATAATATAAGTGTCTAAACTCAAACTGTGATTAATAACTAATAAGTTAGCTTTTCGAATATGAAGATATTTTATTATTAACGTTGGATTGTTTTGTACATGTCTATGTTATTGAGCTGAACTGAGTTAATGTATCGTAACAGAGTCTTGTTAACGAGTAAAATACCGATCAAATATTGCGGTATGTTCATTAGGGCATAATCGTTATCTCTAAATATACATTGGTAAAAGCTGAATGTTTTACAACTATTCCTCACATAGAATCCCTTTAGATGTCTTTGTGAAACATAATACATTTGTGAACATATCCTCAATGTGTTTAACAGTTATGTGTGTAGAAACATAACTAAAGTGTTTTTGTCATATTCATTAATTTGTTGATGTTATTTTAACATTTTAATCCTAGAGCTGGCAGTCGCCAAATATGGGGCAAATCACTATGCAACCAAAGTGGCAGTGCCTAGTTCCTAATATTATTACCATTATTCTTTATATCAAGCCTTGTTAGGCCCATAGATACTTTTCAGTTAGCTTAACCACACCTCCATTTTAATTTCATGCATCGCATTACCTGGTCAAGACAGCTGAAATAGTAAAGAGCAGTTTTTAATCTATTGTTTTCAATTGTTTGGTAGCGATAAGACTCTCCCTCTCCTTCCCCAACTAGGATAAGAAAGATTTTATTTTATTTTGTGTTTGTCTACGCCAGTGGCATTTTTTAATGTTTTGACGGGGAACGGTCCAAATCCCAGTCTTGTTACTATCTAATTATCTAATCTTGTTACGATCTAATCGACCAGTTGTTAGAAAGCATCATTAATTAATAGCCCAATGACAAATGGCAACTAGGTCCGGAATCGAACCTTTAAAAAGCTACTGACTTTTCTCAGGATCGAACCTGCAACCTTTGGATTCAAAGGCGAGCACTATAACCACTCAGCTACCCAGCCAGTTTGTGCAGATTGTACGGTCTCTGGCTAACCTGAGCATCGTGACGTTTTTGCACACCTAGGACTTATGTAACCTAGGATTTAAGAAGGACTTTATGTCAGGAAAATGTGAATTCAAGAGAAAATTACATTAAATGTAAGCCTATTAAAAATATGCTTTACTACCTTCAGTATAAAAACATTGCATAACATACTGTAATGAAAAATGCTGTACATTATCATAAAACTAAGAGGGGGGTGCCCACCGAGGGGGGGGGGATGTTAAAAAATAAGCCCTTTTTGCTATTTTGGGGGGAGGGTAAAAAATGTATTTCTAACTGGCCTATAAGAAAGTATTTAAATTAAAAATGCTTCAGTAAAACACAACAAGCTAACAAACTAATTATATTAATTGAAAACTGCTCTATTAAATGAGATAATTTGGTGTCAATATTCAGCCAACTATATGGGGATAATAGTAGGAAGCTATAAAGGTAATTTTGATCAGAATGAACGCTAATGTAAAAAGGTTGTTTTTGGTATTAAAAATAAATAAATAATTAAAATCCACCACCCAGACTTACCCTGACATCCCACTGACAGTGGACAGCAATCCTCAAATGAGGACACGATGTCACAGCCCAGGAGATCAGCAGCCAAGTCTAGCTGATTTGTATCTCTGACGCAGGAGTACAGAGGACCGGTCTCCTCTATTCTATCCTGCAGAACAGTCTTAAATTTTGCCCAGTCCGTCCTTTTGGGATTTCTGAACGTGTTCTTTTCAGGTGAAAAGTTGCCTATAAGGAATTTTCTATGTCTGTGATCAGAGAGGGATGGCTACTGAGACACATGCCAGTCAGCAATCTCAGTCCTCATCCCCTCTGTGTACAATGTGAGATCGATAACCGATTGTCCAACTCGACTGACAAAAGTCGGTTCCGACCCCACATTAGCTATCATGAGTCTACTAGAGACTAGATAATCTAACAAAATGTTACCTTTATTATCGTTCCTCCTGCAGCCCCATGCCGTGTTGTGGGAGTTGGTATCGCACCCCAGCAAGAGGTCGGTGCCAGAACCGGTCGCATACTCGACCAGCCTCCGGACTTCCTCCTGCGGGGGTTGCGTGGTATCCATTGGCATGTAGACCGATGCCAACAGCAGGTGTCTTCCAGATGACTGGCACGTGGTCCTGACCACGGTGACGTCCCTAGAACAGAATTCCAGAACCGGCACGCATTTGATCCTATTACAGGACCAAATGCAGGTTCTGGGGTTATTGACATGACCAGAAATGGTCCGCCCCATAGGAGCCCCCAATCCTGAAATCATGTTGTTCCTGACCCAGGGTTCCTGGATCAGTGCAAAGTCGACCATCCCACTGGAGATGGTCTCACACAGTACCGCCGTAGCTGCCTTACTGTGCTGGATGTTCACTTTTAGGACACGGATCATCAAGGGGGCCCCAGAGAGAACCCTGAGCTGCACTCTATTCAAACCCAGGAAAATCCTCCAGTCCTGGTCCTTCAGCTTCTTGGCCGAGCCACCATCGACCGCAAGCACGAGAGTCTGGCATTCCTCTCTCGTCTCTCCTGCAGCTGATGACTCGCCAATCCACCGTCGAGACACCGAGGTTTTGCCTGCAAATACAGTTAAGAATTTCTTTTGGCTCCTTCTTGGCCAGAATCCAATCGGTCCGAAAAAGAACCTTAGTGACACGTAGGAGATCCTTGTAATCCCCCACAATGACACCAGGCCCCCCCTCCCCGACCGGACCTAGACCAGGAACCACTTCTAGAAGCCAGGCCCTTGTGACCTCGCTACCTCAAGTGATAACGAGAGCACCCTTCTCCGGATACGTCCTCAGGATCTGCTGTGTGAGTGGTGGCTGAGATCACCTTCTCGAACAGCTTCTCCTGCAAAGTTCTCAACTGCTCCTCAGTGAACCTGGAATCAGGATAATCATCGGGAGCAATTGCCATCTTCCAGCTGGTGAGCTGGTCCTTGAATGTCAACTGGTTGTCCGCAGTGGCTGCAGGTCCTGACTCCCCCGGCCATACATCCCATCTCTTGGGACACTTCGGGGTCTGTCGATGCTGCTGCTGCCTCTGCTGTTCTGCAACAACCAAGTTAGCATCACGTCGAAGGGGAGAGATCCCAGAGCCCTGCTGGTCTTGTGCAGGGCTAGGAGTCCCTTCGTCCCTCTTTCTTTTTCCTTTCGAGCGCTTCTTGGGAGGCTTGGAAAGGCCTTTTGTCCTCTGCCACTTGTCGATTAGCAACCAAGTGCCCTCTGCCTCCTTCCTGGCCTTCATCAGCTTAAAATCCTCGCTTCTCTGCTGTTTCGGCTGGGTGGAGTCTTGTGTTCCATCGGCCTCTGCAACAGATGTGTTAGTTTCCTGGATCTCCATACCGAGGTCATGCGTTGCCGCCTCCTCAGTTCGGAGAATCAGGTTACGGTTGTCGATGCTGAAACTCGAGGGGGGTGCACCAACCGGGACGGACTGGTGTGCCACTCAAGCACATCGAGAGAACTGTGACTAGGAGGAGAGATCGCGGCGAGGGAACTCCCGACCGAAGCCTCCGTTCCCTCAACTGCATGCTCCCCCCCCCCAAAAGGTCTCAAGACATCACTAGCAGAAAAGTTGCCCTCCCCAGAATCCACGGGCATGCCCTCCACGAGGGAGGGATGGGATTCACGCCGGGGCGTTGACCCACCTGGGGTAGTTTCCTTATGTTGATTGTCTGCCATTTTGGTGTCTGAAACTACAAAGTTAGCAGTATGCCGGCCGTACCATGCTCCTTGCACTCCACCCGTCAGTAGCTCCCCAGAACCGCTGCACACATACCAGATCTGGGTTGGCAGTGCAGCAGCCGTATCGCAACCCTCTCGCTAAGCCTGCTGCTGAAGTGGACGCTGAGCCGTTCCGATGAGCTTCACCTCCGTCCCAGGTCCTTACCAGAGTCGCTGCTCGCCGACTCTGGGGCTGTTTATCGACCGCCAAGTCTAGATCCGCCGCCTTTAGCTAGGGCAGTGGCACCCCGTGCAGGCTGTGATACCCATCACAGTGCAGTTGCCCGAAGCAACTGACTCATAGTGATCTTGGGGAAAGGTCCGCCACCCCTCTGATGAGAGCTGTCCCCCGATCCCCCTGAGGAGCTTGCGCTTACCTCTCGCCACTAGACTAGAACCATGTCGACCAGCACTTTTCATATCACTTAAAATTTTCACAGTCTTCAGCCAATATATTTGTGAAAGCCTTCTCCACATCAAAACAAATCTCAATCTGTATGAAATCCGAGGCCAAAAGCATGGGCATCACATTCGAGGGGCTCAGGTAATACACACCAACCAACCGTTATAGACTTTCGATGTCGAGGGACAGTTTCCCTGCCATAGCCGTTAGAATGTACAATGTTCTGCCACAGCATTTAATAGAACTAGACATATAGCCGCTTTTAGGCGTAGAATAAAGGACATTCTACTTGGGAACCCTTTCTACTCCCTAGAAGAATTTTTTGAAGCTGCTAGTTCGCTAGGAGGTCCACCGCCAAAGTATAGTTAAACATATGTTTTGTAAATAGTGTAGGCTATATAGTAGTGTTAAGTTTTTAGAAGAAAATATTTTGACGCTATCTATCCAGCCTATAGGCTGATCAACGATGAAGAGGAGGTAATTCAGACCTTTATCATAACAATGTCAATTCTCATATAAAATATTATTATTTTCCGATGTGTATTTTCAAAATGGCGGCCATTTTAATATTTTGAACTCAAATTTTTCAAAAACGGCAAATTTATTCAAAATTTTATTTGTGACAAAAAGTTGACAAATTAAGTTATCTAAACAATGATACCAAGTTTTTAAAGATCTGACAACAAATAACGGAGTTACTGAGATTTTTCTGCAAAAAAAAATAGATTTTGCATTATAATTCATGCAAATTTAGGTAATTTTAGTAGAAAAATCTCAATAACTCCATTATTTGTTGTCAAATCTTTACAAACTTGGTATGTTTAGATAATTTAATTTGTCAATTTTTTTGTCTCGAATAAAATATTGACAAAATTTGCCGTTTTTAATAAATTCCAGTTTAAAGTTTTAAAATGGCCGCCATTTTGAAAATACACATCGGAAAATAATATTTTATTTTATGAGAATTGACATTGTTGTGATAAAGGTCCATGCCAAATATGAAGTAAATCTATCAATCCGTTACGGAAATAGAAATTATTACATGTAAAAAACAAAATGGCGGCTAGCGGCTAAACGAAGGATTTTTGGACATATGTTTATATGGCCTTTTTTGTTTATTTTCTTGTGTAGAATCAGCTCCCGAAATGTCTGCACTTCGTCTTGAATCATCCTGTATAAACGAACACCTGGATCCGTTACTGAAATGGCGGAATAGCGCTAAAATCGGGCCGGCTTCCCCCACCACTAGCCAGGATTACCGCCGCCGCCGCGCCGCACTGAATATCAGCTGACATGATTATTGTTGGTGCGTCAGCTGCTTTCTTGTTTGTTTACATTCTTTTTATTAGACGAGGCAGCCAGGTCGCGCAACCAGTCGGGCAGCCAGTCGCCAGTCTGGCTGCCAAACGGAGCGACCAGTAAGCAGCCAGATCGAGAGTCACCAACTAGCTCAGTTCGCTGTGTGACCGGCAAGATGAGATAGATATTTGCTACTTCTTTTGCTGATCATTTTCATGCATCCATATTTTCAGGTGTTTTATAAACATGGAAAAACTTTTAGACTGTTAAAAATCAGGGTGTCTACTGATACTGGAATTACTGGAAATACTGGAATTATACTGGAATTTTATTTCCATACTGGAAATACTGGAATTATTTGGAATTTCAAATTAGATACTGGAAAAATTGAATTTCATTAAAATGTAAAAATGCTTTAAAAATGCATAAAATGTAGATTTTGTCATTTGATCCGTACATTCCGATGTATAAATGTTTCACATGTCATTATTGTTGTTCAAGTATGTTTGAAAACCAAAATCAGAAAACTTGTAGCTCTGTTCAAATAAATTTAGCAATTAGAAATCTAAACATTTGCGTAAAGATTGACCTTAGAAAGTGTTTAATTTTGTACTAAAAATTTAGTTTTCTTTCATAAATATTATTGATAATGTGAGTTTTTATTTTAATTTTAGTATTATTCTATTTCATTATTTTTTCAGTTAAATGTACTTTTTTATAATTTTTTGTTTAAAAAAAATAATAAAGTGCGCGTTATGGAGGGCTATAAGGGGATTTTAATTTGCCTAATACAAAATTAATATTAAAAAGTGTTATCATTGGAAAGTCCTTATTAATCACAATCATAAGTACCGTATCTATATATTAAATAGGTAATCATGTTTATATTCCTCCTTTTTTTCTAAGCCTATGTGTATCGTAAGAGAAATCTGCGCATACTGTAAAATACCCCCGTCGCAGCAGACCTGCGTACTCAGCGAATTTCCAAATTAGTAATATTAATTTTAATCAGATAAACCTGAAAACAAAGTATCTTCACATGCCCATAAATAGGGAAATAAATGTCTATTCTCCTTATGATAAATAGGGAAAGAGTATGCAGGTATGCTGCCATGGGGAACACTAAAAGTAGGTTTTTAGCTTAAAAACATAATTATCTCGACCATATGAAGCCATATACTAAGTTTCATCAATATCTGTCCATTGCTAAAGGAGTTTGCCTATTCTCCATATGATTAACATGGGAAAGGAGTATGCAGGTTTGCTGCTATGATAAGCACAAAAACCAAGATTTTTTTACAATAAATGGATTAATCTCAACCAAATGAAGCTGAATACCAAGTTTCAACCAAAAATATTGGTTAATAATTGAAATATTAGCACATCCTTATTCTCCATAAGATTAACATAGGAGCCCCAAATTACAATGTACTGTCTTTAGACTTTGTAATATCTCGGTAACCATTGGAGATAGAGCAAAGCTTCAAAATACTAAATTGTGTGTTTTTTTAAGCTGAATCCAATGGTCAAAATAAAAATTTAAAATTTTCAAAAATTACATATGAAAAATTCAAAAAACCCATTTTTGGGGTACAAAACCCCCAAAAACTACCCCTTCCGATAGGTCGATATGTCTGGTTTACGAACTCATCCGAATAAACGTAGGATTACACATCTCTACCAAATTTGGTGTCGATCGGACCTTTTTTACGAGAGTTATCGTGTCTAGGGACACATACATACATATATATATACATATATACATATATATATACATATATATATATATATATATATAAAAATTTTAATGACTATTATTTTTGGTCTCTGGGCACCTAAAAACGAAAAAGTAACATGGTCCCGGGCTTAGGTCTTACCATGAGACCTACGGTAATAGCTTATTCCCTATGGGAAATTCGCTAAAAGGTTCATCTTGTAGATAAACAGAATGTCATTATAATTCACATCAGCCTCCAGAAGTACACCCTATAGGCTTTCAAAGTTTTAATGGTAATCTTATGGAAGAAGGGTATTTATGAAATAAATTAGAGCCCAAATCAGGTGAATTTTTGGTAGAATTTCGACCAGTGGCAATCTCTTAATACAAACATCTATGTTAAATTTGTTTATATGTATAAAATTTCGTTACTGTGACTCCATATTCGGATTAAAAGTTCGTGAGTGATACTGGAATTTTTTGAAAAATGTACTTGAAATACTGGAAATATACTGGAATTTCAAAATCAGATATCAGTAGACAACCTGAAAATTGAATTGAATTAGAATTTTTATATTTTTAACATATCAAGAATATGAAATAAATTCGTGTAATTAATACTTAACTGTAATAACTCAATTGATCTTTTTATTGACATAATTTTTTTCGTAATCATGATTTTATTCCTCCGGCAAAGTTTTACCATGCAATTTAATTTACAAAAGATTTCAAGTTTTTGCACTTATTTCCATTTCACAATTTTTTATATTACATTTTCAGACACTAATTTTTCTATTTTTTTATATATATATTTAAAACTTTTTCTTTTAAATTAAATATAATATGAAGTTCCCATTAAGAAATTAACAGTCTCTTGGCAATCTGAATCATAAATTAGGCCTAGATACGTCTACTGTTAAAAATATTATTCAAGTACGGTAGCCTAAGTGTTCAATAAATGGGAAACAAATTATGTTGTATTTGACTTTGACGATTTTAAAGTAAAATAAATATAAAAAAACTTTATTTTATTTGACTCGTCTTTTTAATAAACCTACAAATAAACATAAAATAAATAAAAAATGTTATTTGACGTAGTTTGAAATTTTGTACTTATATAGCCTATGTAAAATAAATATTTTGTGCTACGTGGGTCCTTCATACACACTCTTCGATGTGCATACGAAAACAAGTTTTTCAATACTTTTATGTCCAAATCAAATTTTATAGCTGGAATAAGTAATGCAAAACCAACACCAATAACAAAGAGTAACAAAATGGCGAACAATCCATACTTCACAAGGATTGACAAAATTTCTGTGTGGTGGCGGGCGATTGGCTGCTCAGTGTAATAAGATCCGTATGCTACACAGGAGAGCAACCAAACTGAGCAGCCAGTGGTCGCCGGTGTGGTAGCCGGGCTCGGCAACCAGCCGGCAGCCAGAGAGTGGCTGCGCGACTGGCTGCCTTCGTCTATAACTCCCGTTAGAACCAATGCCCGGTGATGGGGTAAGCTACTGGCTGCCCGACTGGTTGCGCAACTTGGCTGCCTCGTCTAATAAGGGCCTAAATGTTCATTATAATTATGATGATGCAAGATGGTACTGTACTGTGCAGCTTATGGATGTAGGCCTACTAGTGCACATTCCCAAGGCTGGAATTTATCATTTCATAGGTAAGAAAGACTAAAAAACACAGCATTTATTAGTTTATTTTATTTATTTAATTAAATTACATTATCAAGAATCAAGAACGTTTATTCGTCGTAAAACTATACAAATATAGCATTGACGAATGGTCTGTTGGTTGTTGGTTTCAAAACATACAACAATCAGTGATTAATATAATTCAAATTAAATCACACCTATAGCTAAAAAGTATTCTTATCTGTTAAAAACTCCTGGACGCTTTAATGTTTCTTGAGGGTCAAAAATTATTTCAATTTGCTCCTGAAACTGTTCACCTCTTTTTCTTTTTTAATTTCTGAGGGCAATGCATTGAAGAGCTTAACAATGCTGTAAAAGGACTGTTTTTTTTTTTTTTTTTTTTTAAGTGGTGTGATGAGGTATGGATAAAGTAGTGTAATTTGCATGTATAAGTCTGTAGAGATCATCATTACGAAATTGAAATAAATTACTTTTTTATGTAATTATGTAAAAGGAAATACTTTCATAAATGTACAGTGAGAAGAATGTGAGTAGTTTATTGTTTGAAAAGACCCCTCTAGTCTACATGAATCAGTTGATTCATTACATAATTATTCGCACAGGGTTGGCAACACCGACCACGAATTCTGACTAGTGGTGGGGGTAACGGCTAGTTTTCGCAACACGGAGTTACCGATCCAGGTGTTAGTTTATATCTATGTACGCGTATAGCATCGGCCATAATATCATGTAAACAATTGTAACGGCCAAATTTCATGAGGGGGTAATTTTTATTATTTTACAAATAAAATTAGAATTAAATATGCCATTATCACCGCGATCGTTAAATGAATCATTTAAATTTAAAAGAATGAACGGCGGGAACAAAGGTTTTAAACTGGTTGGCGGCAAACAGCTGACGACGAAACAGCTGAGCGGTAGGCAGTAGTTCGCCTGACGGCCACGCTGCGCGCGCATAGCAGCACCGTCGCCGCTCCGCCGTCTTCTCAAGGGACCGTCGCACCGGCTCCGGCATTCGTTTCGTTGGTCGAGCGCGGAGCTGGCCACTACTCTCCTCTCAACAGGGTAGGAAGACGACCGGAGGATACCCTGCACTTCACTTTAACGTGGAGTCATTCGTTGGTCGAGCGGATAGCTGACCACATCTACGCTCCTGGCTCGAGGCCAGCAAGGTAGGCTACACTTGAAGTGTAGCATACAGCATACGGTACGTACATTGTAGGGTACGGTATTAGTATTGCGTGATCATTTTTGTTAATGAAAAGGGCCTTACTGAATTTTTAGTATTCAGTTTTATGTTAAGGCATCATATTAATAAAACTTCCTCTGACTTGTACTATAAATTGTAATTATTAAATCCAGCACTTTTACGTAGCTGCAAATTTTATTTTAGAGAAATTGTAGTTAACCAAAGGTTAATCAAATACAGTCTATTTCGTAATTCCGATTTTGGTTTATTATTTTGGTAGGAGCGGCTAGGAGTTTAGCTGGCAAAATCGTAATACAGTTAAGGCTTTGACTTTTCAGTTTTTATTATTTTAATTAGGGTCGGCTAGGAATATGGCCGACAAATCAAATTTATTGTAGTTTACATATTGTAATTGATTGACCTTTTTAGCAGCTTTTGTATTTATTTGGTTAGTGTGAACACTTGGAAGGTTAACATTTAATTTCTTTCTTGGTTATTAGAACCGTAGGTACACGGCCTATTTTGTAATTATCGTGATTATTATTTTTAATTCAGTTTTAATACTGGTTGAATTATTTAGTAGGACTTTTGCGGGAAGTTTGTTTTGTTTTACCGCGGCGTTGTTGGTGAGCCCGGCTAGGATAAATTATAATGAATAACCTTTTCTGTATTCTCCAGCTTGGTGCGAAATAGCGCCAGTATAAATTGATTAAATCTGTACTAGGCGAGGTTATTTTATACTTAGCTCTCTATATTTCGATACCCGGTGCGAACTAGCGCGGGAGAGGTTAAATAATTCTTTATTAGGCGCGTGGTAAATTTTATATTGCCTTTTATTGCGTCACCTGACGCGAACTAGCGCCAGAATAATTAATTTAATTCTTTATTAGGCGCGTGGTAAATTTTATATTGCCTTTTATTGCGTCAACTGGTGCGAACTAGCGCTAGAAAATTTAATTAATTTTTGTATTAGGCGCGTGGTAATTTCATATTGCCTTCTATTGCGTCACCTGGTGCGAACTAGCGCTAGAACAATTAATTAAATTCTGTTTAGGCGCGTGGTAAATTTTACATTGCCTTCTTCTGCGTCACCTGGTGCGAACTAGCGCTAGACTAATTTAAATTCTGTGTTAGTCGCGTGGCAATTTTATATTGCCTTTTGATTGCGTCACCTGGCGCGAACTAGCGCTAGAATAAATAATTTCATTCTGTATTAGGCGCGGGGTAATTTTATATTACTTTTGATTGCGTCACCTGGTGCGAACTAGCGCTAGAACATTTAATTTAATTCTGTTTAGGCGCGTGGTAAATTTTATATTACTTTTGATTGCGTCACCTGGTGCGAACTAGCGCTAGAACATTTAAATAAATTCTGTGTTAGGCGCGGGGTAATTTTAGATTGCTTTCAATTGCGTCACCTGGTGCGAACTAGCGCTAGAATAATTAAATTCTGTATTAGGCGCGAGGTAATTTTTTTTTTGATAGCCTGTATTGTCTTAGTTAAGTGTTCTTCTACCACACCCACGTAGGAGGTAGCGCGAACCAGCGCCACTGACAGACAAAAATAGGCCATTCGGTTAGGACGTATTTCCCTTTTTTCGCCCGTGTACGATGATGAGTGCTCCTATCAAACAAATGGGCAAAATGCCGAAGGATAGAACACACTGAGTGCATGTGGGCTAATCATATTTTTTTTAAATTTGAACAATAACTTCACTAGAACCCTTAGAGCTATTCCGACGCATTCCCAGGGTAAGACCGCGGACCCCTACCACGGTTTCCCCCTTACACAATTCGTATACACATCATACCGTCGTGTACAAATCAGTTAAAAATACGGTTCATCCTTTGATTTTAATAGTTATCATTAAAATTTAATTGAAAATTAGCTTCCTGAAGGTTTGACCATTGACTATCGATGGTAAAGTCAATGGTTTACCTATTAAGGAGGCTCGCCAGTGACGTGCCAGCCAGCTTTGTCCGGCAAGCGTATTTTGCATTCTTCCAGTGTCACGTGGTCTATGGCACAATTCTCTGGGGTCATTCCTCACACATTCAATACTTATACTTTTATACTTATACTTCTTCAGTCGTCCCGAAGACCACATATGCGGCATGAGACCAGTCTTCTTATCTATTTTTTAATCTATCACAGTTCAGTTGAACCAGGTCATTCAGGATGGGTGGGTAGGCTCAGGTTGGGAAAGTTGGTAATTCGTAAAAACAGCTATTGATCAAGTATGATTTGAGTTTTGATTTGAATTTTTTGGGACAAGCAATCTCTTTTAAATCTATTGGGAGGATGGCAAGAAATTTAAGGCCGATGTACAAAGGTTTTTGTTCAAAGAGCTTTAGATTGTACTGAACTGAAGGGTTAATTGCTCTATTTCTTGTATTGTAACCATGAGAATGTGCAGGCACCAGATTGTTGTCTTTAACATATATGGTCTCAATCATGAAAAGCGAGGGGACTGTTAAAATTCCTAAGTTTTTAAAGTGACTGTAACAAGACTCTCTTGGTTTGAGACCAAGAATGCATCTTACTGCTCTTTTCTGTATTGTAAAAATTCTATTGAGATTGTATTTACTTGAAGCACCCCATAGTACTATGGAATATCTTATATGGCTTTCGATTAAACTAAATAAGTAAACTAGTTTGGACAATTTTATGTTTCTTAAAAAGGCAATGTTTCTGAGGACAAAAATGTTTTTTGACAGAGTTACTGCTAACTTATCTAATTGGTCTATCCACCTCAGCCCACCGTCCAATCTCACTCCAAGGTAATCAATTGATTCAGAACTCTGAATTTCGTCGTCACCAAGAAAGACAGAGGGCAGAGAAATGTTAGCTCTCATCGATTGTGCTGCACGTTGAACTGTGGAAAAATTTAAGAACTGGGTCTTTTTGGAATTGATTGTGAGATTTATGTCAGAGAAAGTGTGTTGAGTTTGAAAAAAGTTTGTTGTTCTAGATGATTCAAGTCTTTACTTCGAGTGAAAAGAGACGTGTTATCTGCGAAGATAGTTAAGCTATCACCGTCAAGATGATTTGGAATGTTATTAATGTAGATCAAGAAGAGGATCGGCACCAGTATCGAGCCCTGGGGCACGCCAGATCTTAGTTCACCAGGATTTGAAAAATGCTTGGCCGATGTGCCTTGCTTGTTTCTGAAATCGATTACTGTTTTTTGTTTTCTTTGAAATAGTTACTTTTAGTTCAAAAGAAGGTAATCCGAGCCATCTCTCGTGCGGGCTGGCTTGATCACTGTAAGCCTCTTTCGTTGAACATGGTGTTCTCACTGTGTATAACTTGTATATTTTACAATGTATCACTGCTGTAAAGCGGGACATCTCATCATTTATATCTGTGACAACGTACGCTCTCATGAAACTAGGTCCAGCGGAAAGTTATTTGTTCCTAGAGTTAGATTAGAGAATGAATGAATGAAAAGGTTTATTTAAAAAATAAAAATACAAATATTCACAAAATATACATATACCCCCGTCGCAGCAGACCTGCGTACTTAGCGAATTTCCAATGGAACCAATTTCAGATTATTTACTTTCCCCATAAAAACACCATAGGATCGAGTATGTAGGTTTGCTGCCATGGGGTGTGTTGTTAGAAAACCTAATTTAATCAATAATTGGTAATGTAATCACAAAATTGTACCAAGCTCTGACAATTTTTTATTTTCCCCATAAACCCCATTGGGGTGAGTATGTAGGTTTGTTGCCATATGGTTTTGCAAGCAAGTATAAGTAAAACCCTATCTAGATAATGTACATAAAAAATTTGATTAAGTTATGTCAATAAATAAGCAAGATATATGGTTTTCTTGATTTCCCATAAGAATAACATGGAAAACACATTTTTGGATTTTCCCCGTAACCAGTTGCGCTAAGATAAAAATTCAAAATACCAAATTGTTTATTTTTTAAGCTCTTTTAAATGGTTTCAGTTAAAATTGATGAATTTTGAAAATTGAGGTCCAAAAATGCCAAAAGCCCATTTTTGACCCCTTTGAAACCCCATAAAACCCCGTTCCCATATCCCGACAATGCTGGTTCGCGAACTCATGAAAATAGACCTGGTCTTACACCTTCATACCAAATTTCATAAAAATCGGAGGTTCCTGTCAAAAGTTATCGGTACCACGGACATATATATATATATATATATATATATATATATATATATATGAAAATGAACGAACGGTATTTTTGGCCTCTGGGGACCTCAAAATGAAAAAGTAACATGGTCCCGGGCTTAGGTCTTACCATGGCTACCACCGTAATAGCGTATTCCCTATAGGGAAATTCGCTAATAAAACATGAAATGTCAGTAGAAGTCCAATTAAGTTTAATAGAAGTCCAAATAAAGTTTTTTGTTGTTGCAGGTATTCAATTTTCCAACAAAATGCCAGTGGTAATAATAAAGGAAGCTGCCCCTCTCTAAATTCATCCGCTCCATGAAGAAGTGGCTCTCCCTTAACCCCTTCTACAACATTAATGAATTTAACACCGTCGACTTAAAATCTATAGCCCACTAATCACTCCTTTACTAACCAGCCATTAACCATCTCTGCTTTAACCAGGTAACAACTTTTCCTTTTTTCCTCTCTCTCTCTTTTCTTACCTTTAATGGCAGTAAGTATCTTTAATTTTAATTTATTGATGAAATGAAATAAGTATGACAATGCCTATTGTACAGGATTGTATTGAATGGAAATTGAAATTTTTGAATCTTTTATATATATATATATATATATATATATATATATATATATAACTTTTGTATACTTCTATGGGTTATTATCGATGGTACATTCCTGCGACGGGGTATCATAGTAGCTACGCACGTAGCAACTACAAAGTGAAAATAAACGTAGCAACTAAAACTGAATGTTCTCATAGCAACTACGAAAAGGCGGGAAAAATGAAAATTTAAATATTTGATTAGCGCCTACACAATTGTTAAAATTTCTCGTTAGTGCCTACGATATCGCAGCCGCTAAAGTGTAGTTGCTAGTAGACTATTTCGTTTTTACGTAGTTGTTGTTAGATTTCTTAAATTCCCGATAGCACCGAACATCTCAGTTTCTCGATAGCGCCTACAATAATGAGCGGTAGGTAAAAGAACGAATCTTTAATGGTTCGTTCATTATCTTTACATTCCTTCTAGAGAGCAACAGCTCAAATTGGAAAGTTCATCATCCTACATAAAAATCCCGTAAAACATCATAATTATTCCCGCTTATCCCAGCAAGCCCCATAAAATCCCCAAACGCAGGGAAATACCCATCTCTTGGCAACCCTGCTGGTTGCAGATGGGGTCGGGTTCGTGACAGGAACCAGGGATGAGATTTCATGACGTCATAGCTGGCTCATTTCTCACATTCCACCATCTAGCTTTCAAGCACAGTCCAATATATAGCTAGCCAGCTAGCCCTAAATATTGGACTGTGCTTTCAAACATTTCGATTCTACATAGACTATTGCAGACGAAGACAATCCATTCGGGATTAAATTAGTCATAAGTTGTGACGATGCCAATTGCATGTACATGCCTAAAGGAAAATAAAGATTTTGATTTTGATAAAGATTTTGATTTGGTTTTGGGATGGTTTTGATTTGGTTGGGATACTAAACGTAACTAGTACTTCGAAAAACTTTTTCCTTTTGGGTTGAATAAATTTACCTATGATGAATACAAATTTTATATGGCAAGTTAAACCAGAGCCGAAATTATTTGAATGTATTTGTTATCTAAGTTTTTACTTCCAAATAGGGTAGGGTACAGAAGTTTAATTAATTTTTCTCTAAGTTAAGGCTTTTTGTTTTAGTATTGTCACGGGCTCTAGTGTTTTACCATAGTTCATCTATGGTTTTACCAACTGTAGGTCCTAGGCCATCTCTTCTCGTTCTTAGACCCAAAGTACTTCCAGTTAACTGAGTAGTAACTTAATTGGCAAGTAAACTTATAGTCCTAAGAACTGTAGTATGCAATTTTTTGACAAAACCTAGGTGTGGAATCCTTAATTGTGAAGGCCTAAAAAAATTAATTTCCAAAAGAATTCAATATTGCAATAAATTGAATAAATTACCTACGATATTCATCAATTAAACATAGGCATACCATAGATGGGAGTATTGAGGTTTGATGCGGGTTTGTTTTGTACAATTAACTTTACGACAATTATTAGTAAAGTCTAGAAAAATTATACATAGGTACTCTAACAATTTGAATTTAAAAATATATAATTTTTTAATTGCCTGTTTATTACAAAAATTAAATTAACTTACAGTAGCCTAGCAGTAGGCCTAAATAGGCTATGAATCTGTTTTATTATCAACCCATGGTTAATGTTGATTAGTTAACTTAAAATACAAAAAGCACAAAAAGGCTAAGAAAGTACTTTTGAACTGGATTAATAAGTTATGGAAATACAGCGTTACCATGTAGGTCTAAATTTAATTTATAAGTTAAAATGCTTACCATTTAAGTTTAAGTAAAAAGTTCTCTAAATTGTATTTTAATGCTTCCAAGCACCGGTTTATAACTAGGCCTGGACTCTATTGAGTTAGCTGAAAATATGATTTTTAAAACGAAATTGTTTGTTTTTAAGGTATTTAAATTAGTCTTATAACTTAAGAATCCAAAACCCATAGGCTACTTTATTGTTTAGTCAATTAAATATAAAAACTAGGCACTGTCAGAACACCCAGGGTTTTTAACTACTCCCGACAAGAAGTGCAAGGGCGGAAGCCTAAAGATGCATCATCCTTTTTTTGCCAGATGAGAATTTGAGTCAAGTTTGTGAAGTACAAGTGACATGATAGGTAAATCAGTGCATAGCCTATTACGGTACCACTTTTCTTAACCAAGGATGAAACATTTACACCTGCAGTTTATGTAGTGGTAAAATGTTTTTAATAGCACTGTAAATCCAGCTGAATAATAACATCAATTGCCACGACTCTGGCACAGCAAGACAAAATTACCAAAATGAATTATCAAAATTTTGGTATCAAACAAAAAGCATTGATTGTGAAGCCTATTCATGTTAGTTTATATAGTCAATGCTTATAGGCTTGTTTTGAAATTTTAGAATATAATGAACATAACTCTTTTGACTGATTTTTATAGTAAAATAACTTCGGTAATCTGAAAAACGTTTTACACAATGGTCTGTTCAATGGTTTGCTAAACTCAATCAAATAGCTGCCACGTTATTATTTACATTTCTAAATTATTTACATGTAATTTAAAGAAGAGGGGCCTAAAGTCACAGTAGTAGCTGCTTGACTATGAAGCAATAGGTTTCATATTGTCTATTATACTTATTTTGATTTGAAAAACCTTGTTCGAGTTGTCTTTCCTGCGGATAAGACTATTTTAAATTGGACTTGTTTTATTACTATCAAAAGTCAACCATTAGTTTGATGGCATCATTAATAAATGAAATTAGGCAATGTAAGTTTAAAAACGAACTGTACCGTTTCAAACTTTATGAGAATACATCTTACACAATTTGAAACTCATGACTGCGAGTGTGCCTCAGAAGGAAAGATAAACCAAAGCATTCACGGCCAACAACACATGAATACTTTTGTATTTCTCCACATTTGTACTTCATGAGGAACCCTATTGAATATAGAAGTATCCACAGGTCCGTACAATATATAGGCACGTCCGGTTGTTTTTCCAAAGTGTCTTCCAGTTAAGTATTTAAGATAATAAATTTTATAGCTGGGTTTGGAACCACAAAGATGAGATTGATATCTTTATAAAAAATCTGAATAAAACATAGTTGAAAAATGGTGTATATCTGTTCTCTAACTTGCCTGATTCATAACTATGAATTTTTTAGGTTTGTATTCATACAATATTCTGCATGAGGATAGTTTCAACGGTTTCAATAACTAATCAAAATTAAAAGAAAAATCGGTGATAAGTTGTAAAAATATTATTTATTGTAAAACCTTTTTACAATAAAATAATTGGTTATGCTTCCAAAATCTTTCATTCTTCATTGAGCTCCTTGGACGTATGTAATTATTCTGAAACTGATAAACATTTTGTTAGTAAATGTTTAGAATATGTCCATTTTGTGGTATAGACACAGAATTCATATAGCCTAAATACACCTCTGTAACGCTCACAGTAGGATATATGATTATATCTGCTGGATTCTTATAGACAACCAAATGTTCATAAGACTAAATTACTTACAAATTCCATCAAAATAGCTCAAAAATTTTATAGAAACATGTTTTGATGTTAATATATCATCTTCAGCTGCTGACACGAAGTTCTTCGGCTATAACACTTACCTTACGTCAATTTTAATTCACTAATTAAAATGGCAAAGGTTTTTTCGTATGATAATTTCTACAAAATTTTCTGTATGGATCTAATTTTTATGTTCCCTATGAGTATAAATGTGTTAGTAACACTATTTTAAACTCAAGAACGGCTACATCGATATGGTTGAAAAATGGTGGGGAGGTAGCTTAGAACCAGGAGAGGGACATCGTTTTTATCCCATTCCTTTGTGAATTGACATAGCCTCATGACCGTCATAAACGTACCAATGGCAGATTGTTTTGGAGTTTTTTTTATATGAGTTGTTTATGAAAACAAAATATGTAAAAAATTGTTTCTTTGTCATTTATTCCACAAACAACTGTCCTTTTTTAAAGTATTGAGGGACAATTGGTAATTAAAAATTAGAGGATATTCTAGACTCGCGGCGAGTGAGCGAAGCCTATAAGCTGAACCTGATTGAGCGTAGCAAAAGAGCTCACCTAAAGGGCCAAAATTAATCAGGTTGGCATTGCAATGTATGCCTGGTAACAGCTAGTATTGTATATAAAAAAAATAAATAACACATAAAGTTTACACCCACCCGAATTTAAACAAAATCATAACATACTATTACACAGGCCTGCGACACACAAACAATGCAACAATCATCACATCGGTCATCAGAGGCAGACTTCCTGTAATTGTTGAGCTCTTTTGACAGAATTTGTAATTCAGTCTAAGGTACATTCTCACAACTCAAGGGATAAAACCATGAATAATAACCAAATGTTATGGCAAGCACTAAATGCTCACTTAAAAAGTAAGTAAGCTACTTTGGTGGTGTGTCTGATGCTTTGCAATAAATCTCAAAAAATGGGACATCTGAAGGTTTTCATACAACTTTGTGAGTTTTAATTTAAGTAACTAACTCTTTTATTTTTTTAATTACAGAGTTTCCTAATAATATTATCTGTTCAGTCTTCAACTTAATTTTTACCAGTTATTTAGCAATGTGAAGTTACACCTAGGCCTACGTTATTATTAGTGAGAACAGTAAACTTTCAAATTCGATGAAGCATAAAAGCATTGACTATGTACACTAACGTGAGTAGACTTCTCATAGCATAGGCGTGTGTGAAGCATATTGACGGTGATGCGATCTTGTGCGGCGTACATGGAAGTACACGTAACATATGATAGATAAATCAGTATTACCACCACTCTTCTCAACTAAGGATGAAACATTTTATAACTGAAAGTCATGTTTATGTTTTGTTAAAGTGTTTTTGCAGCACTATATTCAACTGAATAATAACAATATTGTTGGCAGCGACTCTGGTGCGGCGTACACCGAACTTCCAAATTTTTGCCTCAAACTAAATGCATTGGCTGAGAGGTCTATTCACGTTAGTGTACATAGTCAATGATAAAAGCCTACACGACTAACTCAAATTTCAAACCAGTCGCAGAGGACTTTCTTTTTGTGTGAGTTTAAAAGAATGGGATCTTTTACTTTGTATTTTTTATTTTCCCTAAAAAACGGAATTAATAGGTTTACTTACTTGGAAGTGTTGCAAGCAAATGTAGGTTAATACATACCTAGTAAACTTATACAGGCGACTATCAAATTGTTTCAATAAGTTATGGGAACTCTTCTCTCCCCTCGATTATTTGTCCTCAAACAAGTCGTCCAATAGTCTTTTCCAATAAGTTAGGTAGTTCTTCACCTTATGGAGGGAAAATCACTATGTGCCGTACCTAAAGGTAAAAAAATCAAGCATCAGTAATCTTTCTTAAGAAAAAAAAAAAAAAAAATCTTAAGAGCTGGAACATTTTTAATGTTACTGTAACTTATCACCCCTCATGCCAACAGAAATGAACGCTTTCTACAAACTGCTTGAAAGATAAAAAAGAGTGTTAACTTAAATCTTCATTTGTAAATAAGGAGAAAACAAATTAGGGCCTATATACTGGTATTAAACTTGTGATTGCTGTTAACATTGTAGGCCTATAGCTTCAAATAGAATAAATTTTGAAAAAATTAAAACTCCCAGACAAAAATAGCAACAACGGATGTCTGGCAACCTTAAGTTATGTTGCTTATTTATAAGATACAATCATTTATAGAATTTAAGGCAATGGTCCTTAAGTTACCTATTTCATGTAGACCTAACTGAAATTTGGTTTAACTTAAGCTAAATACCAACTCTTAAGAATGTTAGTTACAATTTCTACCTAGGCCTAAGTTATTCTTTTTAAATTAGTACTGTCTATCATGATAAGCCAAGGTCAGGTGTGGATCTCATTGCCCTAAGGGGCCTTCCATAAATTACGTCATTGCTTTTAGCGAATTTCCCATAGGGAATAAGCTATTACCGTAGGTCTCATGGTAAGACCTAAGCCAGGGACCATGTTACTTTTTCGTTTTTAGGTGCCCAGAGACCAAAAATAATAGTCATTAAAATTTATACATATATATATATATATATATATGTATATATTTATATATTTATATATGTATATATATATATGTATGTGTCCCTAGGCACGATAACTCTCGTAAAAACGGTCCGATCGACACCAAGTTTGGTAGAGATGTGTAATCCTACATTTATTCGGATGAGTTTGTAAACCAGACACATGGACCTACCGGAAGGGGTAGTTTTGGGGGGTTTTGTACCCCAAAAATGGGTTTTTTGCATTTTTCATATGTAATTTAAAAAAATTTTAAATTTTTGTTTTGACTATTGGATTTAGCTCAAAAAAACACACAATTTAGTATCTTGAAGCTTTGCTCTATCTTCATTGGTTACCGAGATATTAAAAAGTCTAAAGACAGTACATTGTATTTTGAAGCTCCAATGTTAATCTTATGGAGAATAAGGATGTGTTAATATTTCACTTATTAACCAATATTTTTGGATGAAACTTGGTATTTAGCACCATTTGGTTGAGATTCATACATTTATGGTAAATAATCTTGGTTTTTATGCTTACCATGGCAGCAAACCTGCATACTCTTTCCCCATGTTAATCATACGGAGAATAGGCAAACTCCTTTATTTATGGACAAATATTGATCAAACTTAGTATATGGCGTTATAAGGTCGAAATAAATTGTTTTTATGCTAAAAACCTACTTTTAGTGTTCCCCGTGGCAGCATACCTGCATACTCTTTTATATTTATCAGAAGGAGACTAGACACCTATTTCGCTATTTATGAGCATGTGATGACATTTTATTTTACAGGTTTATCTGGTCAAAATTAATATTACTAATTAGGAAATTCGCTGAGTACGCAGGTCTGCTGCGACGGGGTGTATTTTTTGGCCATTTTTGGACCCCACTCCCTAAAATCATCCTACCATCATAATTTGTATGACCCCCCCCCCTCTCGGAAAAATGATGTCATTTTTAACAAACCTCCGTTAAGTAAAAATGATGCTTTTTACATGCTACATGATAAACTACAAAGAATTGACCACTAAAATCTGAATTTACCTTCAGAAATAAAGTCAAAATGACTTTCTCAATTGAAAAATAAATTATAAAACAACATAAAATAGTCCAATGTATTTTATAGATAATTATTTTATAATAGTCGAGTTGTGTTAGAATTTATCATTGTTTTACTGTTAAAAGTCGATATAAAACATTATATTTAAAATGACGTCATATCAAAGCCGATCCCCCCCCCCCTTGCACATCACCTTACCATCATTTTCAATCTGGACCCTCCCCCCTATTTTCAGATGACGTAATTTATGGACGACCCCAACCTAAGTTAAGTTAGTTTTAAAGTTAAATTAATTTAGGCCTACATCTTACATCCGGTGTCTTAGTCACAATCGGTTGATGGGGGAGTCGTCATTCTTCTTCTGGTCAATCCGGGTCTTCGCGAAGTGAGTGAAGACCTAATCATTTCTGTAACAGATACAGATACTCAATGAGAAAATAACCCAGGACCTAGAGGTTTTAAATTTAAGACCATCAAGTTTAACGAGTAGGACCTAGTCAACCCTCACTAACTTGAAAACTCAAAATCTTGAGTCGAATTAGCCCAATAAAAAAACTTCGGAATAGCATGAAATTCCCGACATTAAAGAAATAAATTCCAATATCCGATAATTGTAGCTAAATTCAAGAACTAACTTGCCAAACTAAATAATTACCAAACTAAGTTATACCAAATGTACCTTCGTAACCCCAACTACGTTTATTCCTAAGGCAAACTATAACTTACACCTACCTTAATCAAACTGTATGGTAACTAAATGAAAAACTAATTGTATCCCCGTAATTTTTGAGTTAGCAATATGAATACTTGCAATTGGCGAATTGTAACTTAAATTGAGATAAGTAATCCTAGGCCTGACGGGTACAGTTTCATATAGCGCCTACATTTCTACCGAATGAAAAGTACCCATTGACGTATTTACAAATATGCATTAGCAATTCTAGGCTACACTCAGTTAGCTACTAAGAATCATATCCAGCTTTGTATAAAATTTTTTACCAATTTAACAAACAATAAAAATTTAAACTTAACATTAAAATTAGGCTTACCGTACAGAAAAATCATAAAAAATCTTTACCTACAGAGTCAGAGAGAAATTTAATGCAGTGACATAAATTATTTTACAGAGTAACAGACAGTAAAATTCAACAATAAATTAAATTTTTTTAGAAGTACTCTTGGTGTATAGGCCTACCTTAAGAGTACTAAGGAGTATATTTTAAGGTGGTAAGTTACTCCTGTGTGCAAGTATTAATGAGGTCTATGTCAATTTAGGCATATGGACTGGTGGTAATAATATGTTACATTTTAGAATTCTCCAAGTATTAATTAATAAATAAGTTACTATAGTAAAAAGCCATTCAAGTTCCTGATTGAACTAACTTACATTGTGTGGAACGTACACTCCTTAAGTTACATCTTACCCTCTAAGATGCAATCCTTTATATTTTAAACCACAATAACCTGTCGCAAATATGCTAAGTTATGCGTAAACCTTGTGAAATTGGTATAAAAAGGCATTAACTTACCGTAAATCGAGGCTTTAACCAATTGGTAGCTAACAATAACAGTCTGCAGAAGAATAAACACTCCAAATGTCAAAACACACTATTTGACATTTGAACGAAGCGAAACGCTGGACATAAAACGCCGGTTTGACTCTAGGAACGTGCGGAAACGTGGCAAGTGACTTCATGAAATCTCATCCCTGGTTCCTGTCACGAACTCGACCCTTGCAGATGTCATGGCAGGGAAGTCGTTCAAAAGAGCTGCTCTGTAAAAGAGCTGTTCACTCCGAACGACTCTGTAGGCGCTATGTTACAAATTCAATTTTAGTGGCTATGTAGAGTAGTTGCTAATCAAGATATACAGAAATTTGTCGGACCTAAAAGCTTTTTTCACTTTTAGTTGCTACAATTTAAATATATTTTACAAATCGAACAGTCAAAATCAATGTTCTAAATAAGTATAGGTCATATTCTCGTTAACGCCTACACAAATTTGAAATGTTCTACTAGCGCCTACGAGTGTAGGCGCTAATTCACACTGCCATTTTAGTACCTATGTCAACATTCAAATTGTAGTTGCTATGAGCTTAGCTATTATGAGACCCCACGATTCCTGCGCTTATAACTCTTTGCAGGAAGTTTACGCTTAGTCCTTTTGTTTGTTGTGTTCGTTGTGTTACTTTTCGCATTTTCGCCCAAGAACAAGAATGAAAGTTAGAGTGAAACTATGTTTGGGTATTAGGCCTAAACTGTTTTGTGAATGAAAAGGCAATCCCGTAAAATGGTGAGTTACTTCATCATAACTAGATAGTATTTCAATGACATTAATTTTAAACTAGTACAGTATTTTAAAACCTATGTAAAACCGAATTAAAATGGCGGATATATTTGATTGTCCAGTGGAATGTCAAACGTCCACTTTTCGCGGTTGTTGTGTATGTAGGCCATTTTACGTACTGAAATGTTTATGTTTAAATTTTATCAGATGATATAATCTTGGTATCAGCTATGACAATTTTATATCAGTTGCACTGATGTATGTTCTAGAGGAGCTAAAGATTTTTTAACCAAAAAGATCTAGTTTGATGGAAATATGGTATTAACAACTGATGTAAAAATTTGTGAAGTAAGCATCAACATTGCCAAGGCATTTAAAAACAAATTCAACAGAATTTTCTATACCCCATTATGACAGGACTGGGCTATAGGCTATTCAGAACAGCTTAACCCTCCAACTGGTCATTATAACCTCCTTTACTGGTGAGGTTTTTTTGGCCCCCGCGCAAACATTTAGTACAAACAACATAAAACATATAAATTGGTATATAAAACATACAAATTATATATCAATTTTTTCAGAATGAAATAGGCTATTCAAAACAATATTGTTTTTAGTGTACTTACAAAAATTTATTTTGTTAATCCTCCTATTTTGTAACAAAGATTTTTTTTTTCTTATTATTTTCCTTTTAGAGTATTATCATGGTAAGGTATGTTGTCCATACAACAAAACTAAGATAGCCAAATTAACCACAATTTTATTGGCTTTTTACTGATGTATAACACTTGATTGTTTATATTATAAATAAAATATTACAAAGCAAATATGTGAGGTAAGCACAAACCACATTTTCGCCCCCATATTTTTTTAAATTTTTTATTTTTTATTTTATTAATTTTTTATGATAAAATTTTTACTAGAACTATTTATAAATATTAAATATAACTATTTGTTATGTATATAAATAATTATATTTATTTATAATAAATTAATAAAGTTAGGCCTAGGCCTATTCACTCACCTAGGCCTAGGCCTAACTCACAACTTTCATGTTCACTGACAACTTCACTTTGTACTCTGAATCTTCATTTAGAAGGCCCAAATAGCACTATAATTACTCAATTCACTCATTATTACATTGCAAACTAACTATAATTCACTAAAATTTGCATTTCAAGTAATAACATAACCACAAAACAGCGCCGCCCCTACGATACGCGTAAACAAAAACAAACACCAGAAATTCAGTCTTACCAACATACTGATATTTCAACAAATACAGCTGAACATATGATGACTAGATTGTTCATCTTTTCCTCTTTCATACTATATAAAAAACATCGACATTGACTATAAAATAACGAAGTAAAATGCATTTTACATAGACCTTGCAAATGGATCGCGATCGCGATCCTACCAGTTTAGAACGGCCTAAATGGGTCGCGATCGCGACGTTCACCAGTTGGAGGGTTAAAGGTCAGATATCAGAAAAAAACATAAGATAATAATGGTGTAGGCCTAAAATGGTTTATTGCCGTGTAAATGTGAATAAATAAATAAATAGGGAAAATCTCAAACATCAACTTAGTTACGGTGCCGTATTGATGTTGGAAGACACATAACAATGCAAGATGGTTAGAACGCATTTCCACATAAAGACATAACTGGACTGACAGCAGGGACACCGAAAGGGGGGACGATGAAGCCAATGGTGTCATAAAAATTTTTAGGGGGTATTTTAACCCTCGAGCGGGCGCATGAGGAGTTTTTCTCAGCACGTTTAGTTTTTGTTAAAATAAACAATCATTTGTTTTAATGGATGTTGGCAGCCATGTCCGGTAGCAGGTACTTTTCAGGATTCAAAATTTCTTTATTCATATATATACAGAGTATACAAGAATGGTGTCAACATAAATTCATGAATTTACAATATGTGAACGTATACTTTATGTGCCTCATTCAGGAATCCTCTGAGCGTTCAATGTTTCATGTTGCACCCCTGGAGTGTTACGCATTTTTTAAGGTTTTTGCATAAGTACTTTTAAATAAAAATTAGTAAAAAATATATTTTATGACCTATTATAAATTACATATGAAAGTAGATAGGTAAAATGGACTATTTAACAATCCAAAAATTGTTACAGGTACCCTTACTTTTTGTTACTGTAAAATTAGGCTATAGGTTAAATATATAAAAGTACAAAGAAAATATTTCATGTAGGGCCTAACTTTGCTCTCCCCTAAATTTTTTTTAGACACAAATAATCTAAATTCCAGGATATAAATTTTGTTTAGAATTTTATGGAGAACAATAAAATATATAATTAGGCCTAATATAGGCCTAGGCAAGTAAGCATTTGAAAAAAGTTTATGAGGAAGAAGTCAATTGGCTGTCCACTATGACAATTTCCCTTCCTTCATAATACATTCATGTACAAGACAACGGGGTTGAGGAATGCATCGGGCATGGAAACCCCCAGCTGGAACATATTCATGTTCAAGACAGAGGGGGGTGAGGTGAATGCAGCGGGCATGGAAGCCCCTAGCTGCAACATGAATGGACGGTCGGTTGGTTGGCCGTTTAGAGGGCAGAGCGGACCATTGTCAGTACAGGGGGCCCTCTGAATGGTCAAACGCCGTTTGATGTTACATCTTTTACACTTTCTCTTCATTCAATATCCCATTCTTCCGGGGGCTTGCGCAAAATGCCCATTAGAGGCAGATGTGATTAACGGTTCGGCCGAGGTCTCATTATACACCAAAAACAACAACAGTTTTGATTTTATTTTACATACCTCTCTAAGTTAAAGGTGGCAGTGATGGCATGTGACCGGCATTTCGTTTTGACAACACCATTTTAGGTTATTTACTTATATCGCTTGGATTGAACAGGTAGCCAATGTACACAATAAAGCATAACCTTTTTCATTTCTTACAATATAATCTAATAAATTGATTAAACTTATAATAACAAATTTTATGATTTTTATTTTAAAAAAGAAATTGAAAAGAACTTAAATCTGGTCATAATTTCATTTATTCCTTATGTAGTAATCTGTTTCAAACTATCACCTCGTGTGAGCTGTAAAACTCGACTTGGACAAACGAGTTTTTTTTAAAACTTCGAGTCGAGTAGAATATTACAAACTTGGCTTAAAAAATACTTGAGTACTCGCACACCCCTAGAAACAAGTTAAATGTTTGGTTAAGTTTCACAATTCAAGCCGGCAAACACTAAACCAAAAATATCAGAATAATATTTTGTATAATTTCACATATAATGAATATTTATTAAAGTCATATATGTAAAATATATGTTTTATGCTTGTCTGTATTTTTTATTATTTTAATGCTGTAGGTAAAAATAATATTGACAATGGCGATAACACCGCGTCGGTATTTCGAGAAGTAATGCTATTTCACTTCAAATACCGACACTGGCAAATTAAATTACAACAAAAAAGATGATATTGTTTAAGTGTGGTAGCCTATTTAAAAACCTTATTATTAAGTTTCCAACTAACACACAAGTTTAATATAATTTATATAATTATAATTTGTATATAGGCTAGGCCCTAATATTTATATAATTTTTCAAATACTTATTTACCAAAACAGATCTGCATTTTTTAAGTAGAACCTGTAAGAAGATTCTTACTAAAATCACTGTAGGTGAGCAAGGGGTAATATTTGTTAACTGGTACTATATTATTGTTATTGTAGTTGTAAGTTATGTTAACTGTTGTTAATTTTATTTTTATTGCTAAGGTAAACCAATCTTGTCACAAGGCCATTGTATTTCTACCAATATTGTAAAATGGTGATCATGCCATTGGAATAAATAAATAATAAAATAAAGGGCAGAGGAAACTTAAAAGCACATAAAAGGTGGAAACTTCTCTCTTTCTATTTTTCTCATTAACCCTTTGAGTGCTGTGGTATTTTGTTCATTTCTTATGCATAAATTGCCGCGCTGTTTTCATAGGAAAATGTAGTAGTTTACAAACACGTTCATAAAATTTACAATTTTAGAGGTATGTATATAATTTTTTTTAATCTTGTGCACAAATAAATTCTCTATAAAATGGTATAAGATAACTATATTTGTAAACTAAGTTAAAGGCATAAAAAAAATTTTTCTTCTGAAAATGAAAAAGTATTTATACATTTTTTCAACTTATACTCAGTATAACTTGTGCTAAACAATTTTATTTTTTTTCAACTCAACAGTCAGAAAGAGCAGGAAATAATGATCAAAATTGATGTGTAAATCATCTATATAAGCTCAAAATATGTTTGTAAGAAAATCTAATGAAAATTTTTACAATTCCAAATATGTGGTTAGGTTAGGTTCGTTATAAACAAGTTCCCGAAGGACACTTGAGTCGTTTAGATTTATTCTCTCACTCATTTTTACCCACCATATTAAATAAATAGTAATGAAAGAAACACATAAATAACTTATTTCGTTTACCGGGATTTGCCACACATACGAACTGACAACAAACAACAATCAGGCGACAGTCACATGACATCAACGACGACTAAACTTATAAACAGTGTCTGTAAACAGACCAAAGGCGGTGAAATTGCTACAGAACTGATAGCCGGAGACCTTGGGATCAAAACGGCGCATATTTAAAGCCAGTACGTAATCTGGATGTAAAGCACTATATAAAATACTGAGAGTCGCCCTCAGCGACGCTCGGCAATTCTTGCACAACTAACTTGCGTCGCTGTGAGCGAAGCCGCGGCAGTCAAAGGGTTAATACAGTAGAAAAAAGGATTGCGAACTCATCTGACTTTGAAAGTAGCCAGTAAAGAGGACTTATGAATTATATTTTATGATCAAATGTGGCCTTGTCTGTATTTGGGTCATTTAACTTAAATCTACAATGGAAGGAAACGGAAAATACGTGGTAACTAAGAGCCAGTTGTTTTCAACCTTATTCGTTACTTCGAAAGCCGTGCATCAGGAGCGAACACATCCACATTAAGCCGTGTTTACACTGGAGTTACCACCAAATGTTATCAACATTTTTGTTAGTAACAGATGTTGATGTAGAGGATTTCAGTCAACGCATTATTTTTCACATTCCTGTCCTTAAATTGGACGCTTGTAGGATTTCATGGTATGTTAAAGTCACGGTATAGGTCTATGAGTTTCATAACTGCCTCCTTACTCCTTTCCGTCTCACTCACACACGTTCTCCATTGTCGAAACACAACACACAAATGAAACCAAAACACGAAAATAAACCACTGTTGAATTCACACAGCCGCACATGTCAACTTACAGTTCTAAACTGACCTTGGCAGTGTATAGGGGAGGGGGTTAATGTTGCTAACATCCACAGCGTTCGGTAACATTTGTTATTAACAAAAGTTATCAACATTCAAAAAGATCAAAGGATTTTGCCAGATTTTACCCAAAATTGAAGGGTAGCAAAATTTTTGTTGCTACCACGAGATTTCTGTTGGTAACATGAGATGTTACCAACAAATTTTGGGGAGTTTTCTTAAATGTTTATAACAAATATTAATAACTCGTGTTCCAAACTCTGGTGTAAACAAACTCAATATATCTGTTTTTACTCCATATATCACACTTTAAAAATAACAATATAAATAATGATTTATCAATAAAATTAGTAGGCATAAACTACTGAATATAATTAATAAAAAATCCATTTTTTTATTATTCAAAAATGTCGGAAACAAAATCTTTTGAAATGTTTTAAATTAGCATTAACCCTCGAGCAGGGGCTTCACCAGAAAAACTGGCAGATTTCACATGCGGAGTTTTATCCCGCAATAGTAAATTGCACAATTTAACCCGTTTTTAATGAACTATTGCATTTGAATGTTGATGAACTTAATCAGGAGTCACATTTCATCGTTGATACCATTGATTGTTTGACTTAATAGGATTAAAAAATAAAACATTCATTGTTTGACTATTTCAATAAAACATAGTAATTTTCTAGTATAAAATAAGTAGCCTATATCACTGTGTTATATAGGTGAGGGCGCATGGGGAGTTTTGCTCTGCAGTAATAAAATTATACATCTATGCAAATTAAATATATTTGAAATATATTGATACATATGAAATATATATATTGATGTAACTTTATAGTGAATGACAGAAATGCAGCGATAAACGCTACCTCTATTTCCAGGAGATTCTAAGCTATCTGAAAACACCCATTTCAAATAGCGGAACGTGATTGGTTATTTGTAATATGCAATGAAACATCTAGGAAAAAACTGTTGCCATCTGCAGTGTTGGGGAGTAGCGCGCTACTGTAGCGCGTTACTTTTTTTGTAGTTTGTAGTGTAACGACGCTACTTTTCAAAGTAGCAACTAATATTGTAGCGTCGCTACATTTTGAGACTAATATATAGCGTGAATCACGCTACTTTTCACGCTACATTTGGTATTGAAATGCCCTAAATTTTTGACTAATCGAAATAACCCAATTACGCTACTTTGAATAGTTACCGAATACAAAGAAAAACACAATTTCACCACTATTAATTGTTGACTCTGTGTACGAACAGTCAGTATGTGTACGCTTGAAAACGTTTGGTTGTCGTTGTCTGTCGTCTGCCTTATTGAGTCATTGAGTTGGAGTTGATGTTTGAGGTTAAGTTGTTCCGATCTCTTGCCATCTTGCCATTGTTTTGCGTTACAATAACTAAATTATTTACCAAGTTAGTAATGCTAATGAAGTGTTAAAACACAGTTTATTTGCAATGACACTGTCTAAATCGCAGTCTCAGTTGGTTTTACCGTGGACAGCTTACAACCAGTTTTTCAAACTTCATAAAGTACTAGAAAATGAAAGATTTGAGCATATAATATATTTTCTATAATGGTATGGCCTATATTCACATTGGTATTATATAAATGGATGTCAATCAATGTATGTTAGTGTGTACGCATAAATTTTTTGCGTTTTGATGGACATTTGTCTAAACCAGATGACCAAAATATTCTATTATGACTTTTTGTAAAGTATCGAAAAAGTAGCTAGCTACTTTTTTCTTGTAGTTGTAGTTGTAGCTAGCTACTTTTTTTAAAAAGTAGTTGTAGTGTAGTTTAGCTTCTTTTTGAAGAAAGTAGTTGTAGTTGTAGCTAACTACTTTTAAAAAGTAGTTTACCCAACACTGGCCATCTGTTAACTTTGTAAACAACGAAATACATATTTTCAATGCTTTTAAGATTATGAATGATTAATACTGTTGTTATCGGTAACATCTCATGTTATCAACTGAAATCGCATGTTAGCAACACAAGAATTTTGTTATACTGTGTTATTAATACTTTGTTAATATAGGCCCTACATTATTGGAATAAATTAACCCTCTCAGCATTTAACGTTGATTTTTCGACCCAGCTTTTATACATTCAAGCGTTTGTGTTGATTTTCCGACTTATACAAAAAGTGACATAACTTTACAGCAAATGACATAAACGCTATGAACGCTACCGCTGTTATTGGGAGGTTCTAAGCTATGTGAAAATACATTTCAAATGGGGGAACGTGATTGGTTATTTACTTTATTATTATTATTATTTTATGGCCAGCATTGGACCACGTAAGTCAATATAATGGTCAGGTTCTTCTTAAATTCTGTCTCTTCTTCTTGTCCGCCCAATACTTCTTCATTCTTTTCAACCGTTGTTTTCTTTCTTCTTCCGAAACCACTCTTCCTTGTCTCTGATTGTTTGCTCCTATTGGCAGGATGGTGTTTTTGTGTTTGAGTACTGCGAGCGCCTCTGACTTATTTTTCAAATCTTCTAATGATATTTGCAACCTTCTCATGTCCTCCTTAATCTCTGTAGTCCACTCTTGCTATTCCACAACTTGTCAATTATTTTCTTACTTATTCTATTTTCCGGTGCCCTTAAAAGATGTCTAATGAATGAAATTCTTTTCTTTTTAATTATACTTTTCAATGGCTCTATTTCCTTATATACAGTTTTATTTTAGGCCAGTCTCCATCTTTTTGATATTTTTTGTTTATACATGTTCTGATGTTTCTTCTTTCTATTTTCAGTATTTTATATCTATTGCTACAGTGGTGGTTGTTTTAATAGTTTCACTTGCGTATGTCATTTGTGGATGTATGAATGCTTTGTAATGTTTCAATTTTGTTGCTATTGATATACATTTTTTGTTGTATGAGTTTTAGTAATATGTTGCATCCTGATCAATTTATTAATTCTATTTTGCCATGATGGATTTTCTTTCAAAGGTCACAACTAAGCCCCCCCTCCCCCACCCCCCCCCCCAAAAAAAAAAAAAAAAAAAAAAAAAAAAAAAAAAAATTACTTTGGCTGTAGTATAAAAGCACATAACTATGTAACAAAAGTGATGATAAGCATTTTCGTCACTTTAATCCGTGGACGTAATCCTTTTGCATCATTTAATTTACCATTTTACCGCTGTATTAATTTTACATCTGAAATCAAATATTATACAGGGTGTTTCAGAACTCCCTGCCAATATTTTAGGGCAGCGGTTCTCAACCTTATTCACCTCGCGAACCCCTAAGTCAATGCATTTTCATTAATTGTACCCCTTAGGCCTAGGGCCGAAGATCATTCCTATCCGCAAATTAAGTATCTACCTACTACAGCGTTCACTATAAAGCGGGGTAAATGAACCAATACTAAAGTACTTAGTAAAAATAACGATGAAGATTATTAGTAAGTTAATTTTTAACACATTTGTAATTATATAATAAAAAAATATCTATAAAAAAATTACAAAAAACTTCAGAAGATTATAAATTAGGAAAGTCTAGTTTTACCAAATATAATAAAAAACAAAAGGCTTTATTAGTAATCAACTATAACTGGATCTTACACTCACTTGTAAGCGGTAATAGCATTGACTTTGTACACTACGTGAGTAGACTTCTCATAGCATAGGCCTGTGTGAAGCATATTGGCGGTGGTGCGATCTCGTGCGGCGTCCATCGAAGTACACGTAACATATGATAGATAAATCAGTATTACCACTCTTCTAAACCAAGGATGAAACATTTTATAACTGAAAGTTATGTTTATGTTTTGGTAAAATGTTTTGGCAGCACTGTAAATTCAGCTGAATAGAAGAAGAAGAAGAAGAAGAAAACATGCTTTATTTTCAATCAAACATGATTACAAAATTATATCAATTAGCCTACATGTACATTACAACAATGGTTATTTATTAACCGTCTGTTGTGGTTGGCACAAAAAATAGTTAACAAAATGTCCTTTTAAATTAATTGAAACACTTTTGTGGGATTTTTTGACACATTTTATTTGTTTGAAACTAGACGTTTCACCTGCACTTTGGCCGGTTTCATCAGTAGTATTAGGTTAACAAAATGTAAACCACATTAAAAATGTCCTTTGTAGGATAAAGACATGCAGTCGCTTTGGAAGCTATGATAAGCAAAAACAGAACAATATAAATGTGTAAAAATAAATATTAAAAAAATAATAAGTTAAAGTCTCTTTATGTTTGCAGTTGTCCAAATTACAATATCAATATAGAATTAAATGAAATACACAAAATGTTTTTATTCATTACTTATTTTTTTAATTTGGAAAAAAGGAGAACTGATTTGAGTAATTTTAAATCTAGTCAAAGTTAAATTCCTGTATAAAACCCCACCTATATTCCCATGCAGTTCTAATATATTTAGATAACAACCGCCAATTCCTTCCATTCAAATAATCAATATATTCTATTTCACTTAAGGACCTTTTTCCAAAAAATATATTTCTTAAATGCATATAAGCCGGACATATAGCTATAAAGTGGTAAGTTGTTTCATTTTCGTTTAAATTGCACATAGAGCATGTATAATTTCTATCAAGCCATGGTTTGAAATTTAAGTTGATCAGCTCAGCTCGAGCTTTAATGGCCCAAGAGATAACGTTGATATCGCTATCTTGCAGCGGACTCCTGTCGCCGAGGTCAAGGTCAAGGGTAAGCAGCTGCCGGTGATACAAGGACGTGCGAGCCCTACCTACACACTCAGCCCAAAACAATGTTTTAGCCCCCTCTAAAACCTTCGCTAATTGCACAGCTACTCCATTTACATCATCTGATTTGAAATTTATATTTTCGTTAAATTTGCTCGCAAGGATTTTCCAATCATGACTCCAGAATATGTTTTTTCTTATTACTTGTTTAGCTAGCACATTCGGCAATCGATAGTTTGGCAAAGACAAAATTTTAACTATGTAATTTAAATTTAAACTGATAGTATGGAAAAATAGTTTTTCAAGCCCGGTTTCTAAATGCAAAACATAATTTGGTGTGTTGTATGGCAACTTAAATAACCTTTTTACAAATAGTTTTAAAACAGAT
Organism: Neoaliturus tenellus; assembly: GCA_030545055.2. Taxonomy (NCBI): domain Eukaryota; kingdom Metazoa; phylum Arthropoda; class Insecta; order Hemiptera; family Cicadellidae; genus Neoaliturus; species Neoaliturus tenellus. Next base: position 60,976,075 of record CM061535.1, on the reverse strand, counting down.
TCCACATACTCACTTTCCACATTCCCCCAAACCTCGGCTCCATAACAAACAACTGATTTTATTACTGAATCGAAACATTTGAATTTGCTACTTATGTTAATTTCCCTGTTCTTCATCAAATTTTCCCATACAGAATTTAAAGCAAATTTTGCGGTACTAGATTTTTCTTTTAAATGAACGTTCCATGATAAATTACTTGTAAAAGTCACTCCTAAATATTTGTAACTGTTTACCACCTCAATTCTCTCCCCTTTATACCACCATTTGTCACCACCTCGCAGCTTTCCACCATTTCTAAAAACCATTACTTTAGATTTGTTTAAATTTACATGCAAATTCCAGGTTTCACAATACTTTTCTAAATTCGTTATCATGTGTTGCAAAACTGTAGCTGTAGGGGCCAGCAAAATTATGTCGTCAGCGTACATCAGAATGTTGATTTTGTTACCCTCAAAATTACAGCCCCCTCCCAACGCCCCTGGCAGGTCGTTAACAAACAAAGAAAACGTTGTAGGACTTTTGATACAGCCTTGGCGCAAGCCTACGGTAGTGTGAAAACTCTCCGTAACCCCGTCTTTACACCACACTCCTGCGGATGTGCCAGAATAATAATCTTGTAAAACAGAGGTCATTTTTGTTGAAACTCCCAAGCACGATAACTTAAAAATTAGAGCTCTGCGATCAATTGTATCAAATGCTGATTTGAAGTCTACAAAAAATGCGTACAGTCTGCCACCTTTCGACGACAACCTTAACTTTATCATGCAAGATAAATTAAAAATGTTATCTACAGTTGAATAACCACTACGAAATTCTGCTTGAAACTCTGTCATTATTGAATTTGAATCCACCCAATTTTTAACTCTGTTATTTAATAAAGCTATAAAAATTTTCCCTATACAATCAATAAAAGACAAACCTCTATAGTTCTCAACTGAATTTATATCCCCCTTTTTATGTAAAGGAAAAATTATTGATCTTTTAAAGCTATCCGGTACTTTCCCACTTTTGTATATGTTGTTAAAAATTATTAATAAATTACATAACAATGCATTTGGAGCATGCTTGTAGTGTAGAATTCATATGGCACTCGGTCAGGGCCTGGGGCTTTATCAGCTTTGACACTTTTTAAAACCGCGTACAACTCCGATATCTCAAAATCACAATCTAATCTTTCATTCCTTATCAGTGGCATTGCCTAACTTATACTTCCTGCCAGAAGCGGTGGGTTTAGCAAATTCCTAAAATGTTCTACCCATTTATCAGTTGATATGTTTCCCACTACGTTATCTCTTCTAGTTTTAATTATATTTATCGCTCTCCAAAAGTTTTTGCTGTCTGAATTTTCATTTATGTTTTTAATAATCTTTTCAAAGTATAACCTTTTTTTATTTACACACAATCGTTTGAATTTATTCTTCTCTGATAAGTATTTTGTTCTAATCAAATCCGAATTAGTCTTGCGAAACAAATTTAATAATTTAATAAATTCAGCTGAATAATAACAACATCGATGGCAGCGACTCTGGTGCGACGTCCACCGAACTTCCAAATTTTTGCCTCAAACTAAATGCATTGGATGAGAGGTCTATTCACGTTATAGTCAATGGTAATAGTCTTAGTATGAGCCCTGAGCCTGCTTTGATGAACTAAGTTTTTTTAAAGTTGGGCTCAAAAGAAGACAAATAAATCCTCATATCTGGCGCTGCATCTAGTTTGTTCCTATATTTATTTTTATTAGAGGCATATGAGGAAAATGCACGCTCTACGAACTCCGTAGTTGGAAAAGGCAGTAGAACTTTGATCGCTAAATTAGACAGATTTGCATGTTCATCACTCAAGTCTAACCAAAATTTAATCAAAGATTTTCTGTTGAGTTCCATTTTCAAAGAAGAGTCCATGGACATTTCGATTAAATTTTCCTTTTCTTTGAAATTTAGGTTGGCTGCTTAAAAATAAGATTCAGAGGATGGATTGTTAATCCAATTAATGTTTTTGTAGAGTTTGGGAAAATATTTTCTAAATGACGATTTCAATCCTTGCAGGTGTTCTTGGATGACGTCTTTAACTTCTTATGAAATAGGCTACTGTGGGTCTAACGTTGACCTTGTAAGTCTTTTTTAAATATTTTAAACTGTTAATGGTTATAAATCTTTGACTGTTATGGGGAAATTCGTATAGTTACCGGTATTTCAAAGTTATTTTTTAATAAACGGTATCAGATAACTGACACATACTTTCTCCCAAGAATATGAAAAGGTGTTAAAAGTCTCAAAACATTAATGTCTTGATGGCTCAGTCAGATAGCCACCAGGTGAGCAGCACGAGTTTTTGCATCCAAAAATTGAGTTTTTTACCACATTTTGCTTCATAACTTTTGAACGCGCATTTTCCCGGAGATGCGGGTGGTGTCATTTTATTCAGCATTTTAATCTTAATAAACCACAAAATTTTAATTAAAATCGTTAGAGCCGTTTTTGAGAAATTTTGATTTTTCACGTTTTTTGGGGGTTTTTGGGGGTAAACTACCCTTAAAAATCAAATTGGATCATTGAGGAATTCTCTAGCTCTGTTTACATCCAGAGACACAGACACACACACACACACACACACACACACACACACACACACACACACACACACACCCACGCACGCACGCACGCACGCACGCACGCACGCACGCACGCACGCACGCACGCACGCACCCACGCACACGCACACACACACACACACACACACACACACACACACACACACACACACACACACACACACACACACACACACACACACACACACACACACACACACACACACACACACACACACACACACACACACACACACACACACACACACACACACACACACACACACACACACACACACACACACACACACACACACACACACACACACACACACACACACACACACACACACACACACACACACACACACACACACACACACACACACACACACACACACACACACACACACACACACACACACACACACACACACACACACACACACACACACACACACACACACACACACACACACACACACACACACACACACACACACACACACACACACACACACACACACACACACACACACACACACACACACACACACACACACACACACACACACACACACACACACACACACACACACACACACACACACACACACACACACACACACACACACACACACACACACACACACACACACACACACACACACACACACACACACACACACACACACACACACACACACACACACACACACACACACACACACACACACACACACACACACACACACACACACACACACACACACACACACACACACACACACACACACACACACACACACACACACACACACACACACACACACACACACACACACACACACACACACACACACACACACACACACACACACACACACACACACACACACACACACACACACACACACACACACACACACACACACACACACACACACACACACACACACACACACACACACACACACACACACACACACACACACACACACACACACACACACACACACACACACACACACACACACACACACACACACACACACACACACACACACACACACACACACACACACACACACACACACACACACACACACACACACACACACACACACACACACACACACACACACACACACACACACACACACACACACACACACACACACACACACACACACACACACACACACACACACACACACACACACACACACACACACACACACACACACACACACACACACACACACACACACACACACACACACACACACACACACACACACACACACACACACACACACACACACACACACACACACACACACACACACACACACACACACACACACACACACACACACACACACACACACACACACACACACACACACACACACACACACACACACACACACACACACACACACACACACACACACACACACACACACACACACACACACACACACACACACACACACACACACACACACACACACACACACACACACACACACACACACACACACACACACACACACACACACACACACACACACACACACACACACACACACACACACACACACACACACACACACACACACACACACACACACACACACACACACACACACACACACACACACACACACACACACACACACACACACACACACACACACACACACACACACACACACACACACACACACACACACACACACACACACACACACACACACACACACACACACACACACACACACACACACACACACACACACACACACACACACACACACACACACACACACACACACACACACACACACACACACACACACACACACACACACACACACACACACACACACACACACACACACACACACACACACACACACACACACACACACACACACACACACACACACACACACACACACACACACACACACACACACACACACACACACACACACACACACACACACACACACACACACACACACACACACACACACACACACACACACACACACACACACACACACACACACACACACACACACACACACACACACACACACACACACACACACACACACACACACACACACACACACACACACACACACACACACCTATACGCGCATATAAGTCGCAACGAGATCCATGTAAAAATCCAGCGGTATGAGATCCACCAGAAGGAGTGGTTTTTTTAAGAAAATAAGTGACACTTTTCTTCCCTGTAGTTAGTACAATGCACCAGTCTCTTCAGATTTCGGATACCTTCAAAATTAACCATACGTTTTTTGCGGTCAAAGTGAGATCCGGTATGTAAGGTCACAGTGAGATCCATTTTGACCTTGGCTATACACACTTTAACAAACTACGGTCACACTGAGATCCGTCTGCAACTTCCCGATTAATGTTCGACCGCCTTGCTGGTGTTTACACACACTCTATCTAGTTGCGGTCGAAGTGAGATCCTTTACGGTTTGCATGCGTAACGTAATATACTGTAAGAACAAATTGATACATTATGGTATTTTAGTGTTGAAGATTAATAGTCTAGTGATTACGCGGCTCTGTTAAGAAATATAAGTCATATTGTTTGGTGTACAGTATCGTATAGTGTACTAAACGTTTAATCTATATCTATAAAGTAGAATGCGTGTATGTGTTTGTATGTCTCATATGGGTGCGAAAACCACTCAACATAAATAGTGATCCAACTATACTTATTTAACATGAAAGTTCGGCCTATTCTACTGTAATTTTTTCGTACTCTTTAGTATTCTGACCCAGTGGCCTTGCAAGTTCCAATGTTATTTTTATGGACAAAATATTTTTATAAAACTGAATATAGACGAATTTAATAATAAGTTGAAACTTAAACATGTATACAAAAGAATGTTGTGAATGAACAGTAACTGGTAACATACAAGTACGTTGAATCATACTCTTTATAAAAGAAATTCGTGTTGGTTACACTGTATTGAATTTTAAAACGGCTGAACTGATTTGGCTGATAATTGGTGGCAAGGTAGCTTAGAACTAGGAGACGGACATAGTTTTTACCCCATTCGCGTCGTATGTATCAAGCTTTAGGACTGTCATAAACGTACCCATGTAAGGTTGTTTCGGAGTATTTTATACGAGTTTTAATGAACACAACGTCGAGAAATAAATATTTCTTTGCAATTAATCATATAAACATATATTCTCATTTAAAGTATTAAGGTAAGTTTCATTTTTTTAGTATTGAAGGAAGAGTCGTTGTAACAAAATCTAGAGGTCCACATCTAAGGGGTGTTAATGACTTGAGGCGAGTGAGCGTGGCGAAGGAGCTCACCTAAAGGGCAAAGATTCTCAGGTTGGCATAACAAAGCATGCCAGATAACAGCAAGTATACAATGAATTTCTTCTATATTTTCTACAGTAAGAATCATTAAAAGTGTAAACTTTTTTATTTGAACCACGATTGTTTTTATATTACTTTGTTGAACCACAAATTTAACCAAATTTGTTATTCTTACAAATAATTAATAATCGCAATTACTCATCTTTTTTTCGGGGTTGGATACCTTATTTTACAAGGAATTCAAGTTAAAGGTATAATGTACTGAAATCCTGTTGTATGAATATATAAGCAGATGGCATTAAATATAAAAAAAATGAAGTATAGAAGTTTTCGTAAAAAAATTAATAATTTTGCTTTTTATGGGTTAAAAAATGTATAATTGATTGAAATTGTACACTATTAGTTGAAAAAATCTAGATTAAAGTTCATAGCAGAACAAGCGATTCAAGTGACTATGGCCTTAGTGATACATAAATACAGGCCCGTGCGTAGAGATTATTTAGCACCCTCTAGTTCCGAAACAGACTCATTTTTCTCTGAATACCAACAACAAAAAGTGAAATTGTTTCAAAGATGACTCATGTAACAGCTTTAAACGTCGTCTTAAGTAAACAAAACAAAATTTATACTACCAACCAGTAATACAATTGAATCAGGGTCATTCTTGGACTAGGGTAATCGACGATATTATCGAGGGAAAGACTGAATTCTACAACAAAATGGAACTCATGGTCCACACGGCAGGGCGCGGGGCGCCCTCGGCCGGCCAGTGATGAGAGCTGATGGGGGGGGGGGGTGGAACGAGAGTCTGCCATTGCCCTCTTCATTTTGTCTACCTGTTGATATTTGTCACTATAATGAGTGTAAATAACCTCACGCAGTATGCCTATTTGTGACATGTGTGGTAAATTATTCTGTAATTCATAGTCCTTCTTGTGCAAGTTTCGATAATTCTTTATAATAAAGGAAGATTAAGTGTGTCGTGGTTTTTCTGTTGTTTATATTAAGACTGAAAAAACGAGGTTAACCTAGATATAGAATGCTACCCGTTTCCTTGGTTAACAGTCCTTAGTTTTCAATTTCCCACCTGGTATCTGGACTTTTACCCATAAATTTTCGTCTGTTGTAGTTTATTTCCAATAGCCTGCATACAGACCAACAAATCGAAGTGGTTTTCAAAAACAAATAATGAGATGTTTAAAAGTATAATCAATAATTTTTTAAGCATGTTGTGGTCAACCCGATTAGCTAAAACTGTTTATCAAGGAAACAAGGGTAAAGGTTCGATGGTTACTAAAGAAACAGCGCGAACAGGGGACAAAAAATTAACATGTTTATCTCTTTATAATATGAAGTTTAACCTCGTTGGGCTGGACACTATCTCGGAAGACTCTCTCTCGCCATAAGGTTAATTAAAATGATAGTTCCTAACTAATATTTACTGTAATTATGGCGACTACTACTCTTACTCTTCCAAAGGTATTAATTGTGTACAATAAAACTGAATTCATACTATTGAAAATGAAAAATAATTTATTGTTTAGCGGAATTATTTGTTTAAATTCCATCGCACGATTTTTGTTTTTAGTGCAAACTGCATTGTTGTCAATCAGTTGTGTTTAGATGTTAACAAATTAATGAGAAAATACTAGATTACCTCGAAAAAAAGAAACGTTAGATGCGTGTGGCTATAATGGTGTCCTTACAGCAAGACTATGTAATCAGCGCAAGACTGTGTAGATCTGGAATTTTTTTATGTTTGTTTACGTGATCTAGAAAGGCAGGTAACATTTACTTTTCATTGTTATTTGAAGGCTAAATCACTGTAATGATAGAGGCTGCAAAGCACCTAATATCAAACAGTGAATAACTATGAACGAAGATCGAACCCGTTGCCGAATCAGCCGCAAGGTGACTGGCACCCGGCAGGAAGACGACTAGAGTAGTTTGCCGCCGGGTCACCGGTCCCCATAGTCACCGCGAGCGCCTAGCGCCCACCTACAATGGTGAAGGAAACTTTGAACTGTAAATACTGTGATCGGTAACTGTGGTTTTGAAGTTTTATGACTCGATCGAAAATATTACAGGTCATATCGCGGGGAATCGTCCACACACATTATACATTTCACTGGTTCAAGGAATGGAATATCTAATCTAAAACCAGGAATGGTGAAATAATAAGTACCTATAAAATTGCTTACTTAATCGTGATGCGGCTTGTCAGTAACGGGACCACGTCGCAGTGCTGTATGGCTGCGCCGGTGTGGCACCTTATTCCAACAAAATTATCGAATGCTATCGAAAACTTTCTTGCCTTAACTTATGTGTTAGATACTTTAGTGTGAGTGCATTGTCGTTGTGAGTACGTACTGGGACGATGGCGATGTCCTGTAATCCAGCTACTTGGAGGTCACGAATTGTGGATGGTTATAAGCGATGGCTTGTGGATGCGATATTCCCTAATCCCTGGTGGGGATTAACGTCCGCACTAGTGAGTGAATACTAGTTCATCCATAAAGACCATCTATGTATGAATAGACAAGCATGTTTCATTTCCCCATTTTTTCTCACCTTGTGAGCATCGAAGGAGAAAACCGCACATACCGTTAGAAAAGTATTGTCCTGTAGATGAGCAGAATCGCAGTTTAATTCATATAGGGCCCGATGGTTTCGCCCTAAAGGCTTTTAAAGTTTCAATGTTATTCTTATGGAGGATTGAATCAATAAAATAACTTTAGTAAAAACAAATGCTAGCAAATTAGGAAGAACAGATATTTTAGTTATAAAATATTTCTAAAGTGGATCCACATTAACTGATATTTTGGTCGAATATCGACCACGGGCGAGCTCTAGACTTCATAATTAGACCAATTCGTATATGAGGTCAAATATGTGGTTCGGATACCACGTTAAACTGTAGGTCCCTAGATACCATTGGCTGTTGTCCTATGAATTAACAGGCCTGTCTAAGGAGAACGTCGGCCTTAGTCAGTAACAAGACTACAAGATCGCGCGACAATCCTCATCGTGCTATACACTCATCTCTCATTCATACTTGGCTTTAAACTACCTATTGAGTTAGGTCACCATTTCAGTAAAAGTGTTAAAAGGTGTTGTGTGCTCACTGTTATATGAATTATTATTATGTTATACAGAGACTGGCATACAAATTATACAAATTATTTAGTAAATTATTGCAGTTTTTCTTCTTCTGACCTGTATGTTATCGAATAGATGTCTTTACTTTTGTTGTTTTTATTTATTGTTACAGTAGTATTGTATTTAAGTTTAGTTTTTAGAAATTAATTAGTAAATTCTGGTAACTTAAAAAATATATGTATATAAAATAATTTACATTTTTAAGTTTTTTGTTAGTTTTTTCCATAAAACTCTATATATACACCACACCTGGCACTCTCACGCAAGGCAAAACACGAACTCAAAAACCCAACGATCACACAAGACCAATAGATGGAGCACATCAAGCGCGAGTTGAGACACGAATGAACATGTCACTGGCCTACAGGAAGATGGCGCCTGCCGGCCGTGACTAACCCGAGTGGGAGCGCTAAAACTGTGTTGAATTCTTTATTTTTACTGTTAGTTCACAACGGACAACATATTACAAACCGGCTCACTTCACTGATAAATTTGATAGTAAATTTAAATTAATTCGGAAAACACTTAATTGTCTACCATTCGGCTCAGGTCTACCACTGGCGCGCTACCCATATGCAAGGGTTTTTTTAGAATCGTGTTATCTTCTACTAAATGCAGCCTAGAGCTATAAATATGGTGTCATATTAAAGAGGAATAACGGTACAAATTTTCCTCTGTTACACTTTTGTAAATATTTTATCAAAACTAACAGATAACTTCAGTTAAAAATTAAGAAAAACAGCCGGCTTCAATTAAATTCTGTCAATTATAACTGAAGTTAAAAATTTTTTCAAAAATTATAAAAACACAGAAGACGAGAGCCGTTCTTCTACTTTTAGAAAAGATTAAGAGCTCTAGCTCCATCTTAATTAATTAATTTAGAAACACGATTCTCGTAAACCTCTCCATCACACTCGCTTTAAAAATATGTATCTATTTTATCTTAGTATTAAATATATACTATAGTAACTTATCTTATCTTATACTATAGTAATATAGTATCTTAAATGTAGGCATAGGCTGATATGCACATCAAATTAAAGGTCCCACTTGGCAGAGTACAATGCTGCAAAATAGACTTAAAATGGATGACCCAGACGGAAATGGTAGGCGTTCAAAGTTTTCATTAAAATCGTATGGATAAAACTTAAAAATGCAATAACTTTCTGAATACTCTTCTGAATACTACAAAGATAGGTACTTTAAAAATTATAATATCCACATGTAGCTCAGCTTTACTTATAATTTATTTTTTATAAGCATTGTTACTTTAGTTTCTATAATTATAATTGTGACGGCTCGTGCCGCCAGCACTCCATATAGTAGCGATTTTCGAGGCACTGGCCACAGCGCCGGTATCCGACAGCCTCTTTCTAGAACCTTCTCGAATCGGTCCTCGGAGCGAAAGATATTCCGAAACACGGCCGCTCTCGCCCCATTTCGCCGTCCTCACTTTTGTCGACCATATCACAGCAACGGAATGATGCGATAAGTATTAGTATAAGTGGGGGTTTCCGTTAGGCTAGGGATGAGCGGGGGAATGATAATTATTAATAAATCTCAAGTAATTTAATTATTTAACCAATCAATTAAGGCTATAACTTGTTCTGTAGAGGTTAGTCTGGAACCTAGCTTCAACATGTCACCTCAGGAATTGAGCATTAAGTATAGGATGGGTTAGTTTTCTAGATACAGATTATTATTAGTTAATTCACCTTGCAATTAATTTAGTATACGTAGATTATAATTATCTCATCAAAATGGCTCGTTCTGGTCTGTGTTTGGCTGCGATCCGTCTCTGGGTAGTACCCACAGTATGTCCTTCAGATACGTTACCTAGGTTCAGTCAATAAATCACGTAATTCCCAGGTATCTCACCTTCAAGGTTTAAACCTGAATCCTCACCCATTTCCACAGTCACCCTTAATTAATCACCCCAAACCTAGAAATGACCAGTCAGCCCCATTTATGTTGTTGCTCGAGCCCAGTAGTCCATCAATTCAGTTTCACACTAGCTCGATACCACCATAGGTCCACTGCAGGCATATCCCAACACCCATTACCTTTACATTATCCATAGTTCACCGACATATTCTCGTTACATAATTAATTCCCCTCGCAAGATCAGATTTAAATGTTTTCCTCTTGTTGTAATTAGTTTTAAGTTATTTTGTTACTGAACAACGGCTCGTCCCCACACACAGGATGTCCTATGTGGGAACTAATTTCCATTTATTTATATGGCATATTATTGTAATAATTGGTTGGAAATAAAATAATTTGAATTTGAATTTGAACTCAAACTTTGGACGTCGGGTTTATGGCTAATTTATCCAAATGCAAATACGTTTAAAATGATGTTTAATGTGACAGAGGCTAAGGAAGTTAAAATTTAATCATCCTCTATGGGATGAGAGTCTTACAGAAATATGCTTTAGCTTTTTTGGACTAATTAGCCACAAACCCGGCTTCAAAACATTGAGCATTAAGAAAGTTATTGTATGTTTAATTTTTACTTATATGATTTTTATGGAAACTTTGAACGCCTACCATTTTCGTATGGGTCAACCATTTTAAGTTTAGTTTGCAGCATTGTACTCTGCCAAGTAAAACCTTTAATTTGATGTACATATCAACCCATAATTACATTTAAAATTTTATTCTGACTCCTCGTGGGCTGTCCCCCTTACATGACTACAAATATTTAATAGCGTCAAAAGGTACTTTGTGTTAAGTTACTATCACCCCCCATACTATATTTGTTTATCTCAAGAAATAAAAAAAATAAAAGGGGGGTCGGACTTTTTTACACATGCTATGCGCTAACACACTTTGTTAAGAGTCATTTTGGGTCAGTAGATCATTGTTGCGCAGTCGGCAATGTTAACCATACGGCTTGTAATGCAAAACATCGTATTTTATTCCTTTGTTTCGGGCGCCATTTTCAACCGATTTTCTATAAACTTGGTAAGTGTTTATATTAACTTGAATATGTGTAAGTGTTTATATTAACTTGAAGTGTTTATATTACTTGAATAGTTATATATTAGGCCCTTATACCTCAAAATTTTGAAAATTTCACAAATATTACTAAGGAAAATCAATCAGTATGTACCTTGATCACATTATGAGTGGCATTTCATATATATGAAATAAGTGACACTTTTCTTCCCTGAAGTTAGTACAATGCACCGGTCTAGTTAGATTTCTGGTGGCTTATAAATTAACCATACATTTTTTAAGGCCAAAGTGAGATCCGGTGTGTATGGTGACAGTGAGATCCACTTTGAACTTAACCATACACACCTAAACTAACCATGGTCACACTGAGATCCGTCTACAAAGGCCCGATTATTGTTCGACCGCCTCGCTGGTGTTTACACACACTCTATCTAGTTGCGGTCGAAGTGAGATCCTTTCTGGCTTGCATGATATTTAATATACTGAACGAACAAATTTTAATACAATGGGATTTTCGTTTTGCAGATTAACGGATTTTGTTTCTCTGTTAAGAAACAAAAGGCACACTGTTTTCGTACACCTTATAGTGTACCGAAATGAAAAAAAAAAACGAATGCGTGTAGGTGTTTGTGTCTTGAAAGGGTGCGAACATCACTCCAACAATCGAGCTAATATTTTGTCCAACTATACTTTATTTACCAAGGAGAAAGATCGGCCAATTCCAATCATTTCAAGATTTAAGTATCATTGGAAATGACACTCTCCTAAGCCGAAACATATTGTTAAGATAAGTTTTCACGCGTTAAAACCAACATTAATGATAAAAAAAACGTGATCCTGTAAGCGTGAATAATGAAAACACTCAAGAAATTGGAAAAGTGAAAACTGCTTCAATCGTAAATAGTTCGACCTCCACGCAAACATAAGCTTGATGAGCTTGAAGGCAATATTCTTACATGACCGTTTTGCCTTTACATGTATGTTTCTATTGATTTCAAAGCATGAAAACTCATCATAACAATGTGTTTTAGCTTATGAGAGGTTATTAGACTTGCTGCGAGTGATCGTAGCGAACAACCGCATTTAGGCCTACTTGAAGGGTAAAAAATCCTCAGGTTGGCATTGCAAAGCAATCCGGATAACAGCTTGTATACCCAAAATTTCATCAATATTTTCTACCATAAGAAAAGTTCAAAAGTGTTAACTCCTTTTAGTTAAATTTTTGATAAATTTTAAATTATAAATGTATCCATTTTTTAATTTAAGAAGGAATAAAAATTTAAATTATGTGTCTGTTTAGTTACCAACCATTTTAAGAGTTAAAAATCATACAACTGATGGGAACTGTGAACTATTAGTTGAAAAATAATTAAAGTTGACAGCAGAACAAACAGTTCAATGTGACTATGGCCCTAGTACTACATAAATACTTATGTCACTTATACTTATTAAAATGTATGTAGAATGTTAGGAAGAAGTTTCAAGTTATTGACTGTAGTATAAATGTTTTTTGAAAGTACGAATAAGGCACTCTTTCTTATTCCTCTTCTTTAATTCAATGTTGAGCACATGCAACTAGTTGGCCGGTAGAAGAAAGAAATGTAGAATAAGCTGCTGCCATTTATTTTCCGGACTTGACTATACAAAGCCCCATGACTTGATATTTTCAGGTGGTGTTGTTGTTGTTGGTTTTCCATTTGTATACCATCAACGATTATTCTACATTTCTGTATCAACAACACTGGTTGGCGGCCACTAGCCGCCAGTTTTTTCCATTAATTTTTCTTTTCGTATAGGATGGTTATATTAGGTTCATATTTTGCATGAATCTTTATAACACAAATGTTAATTTCCAGGGAAAAAGTTTTTTCCCATGTGTATTTTATAAATTGGCGGTCAATTTAAATTTTCAAACTGAAATATTCCAAAATCAGAAACTTTTATCCACATTTTACGAGGTGCGAAAAATTTTCAAATCTAAAAAAATATATATCTAAACAATTATACCAGTTTTTTTTAAAGATTTCACAACAAATAATGGAGTTACTGCATTTCTTTCTATAAATAAAATAAATCTGCATTAGTTATAACGTAAAATCAATGGTTTTCTGAAGAAAACTTGAAGTAACTCTAATATTTGTGGACACATCTTTACAAACATGGTATCATTGTTTGGATAATTTAATTCACCAATTTTTTATCTTCTAAAATTTTAATAAAATATACCGCTTTGGAGGTATTTTAGTTAAACAATTAAAATGGCCACCTGATGTGATATTTTAACATATGTTTTTCAATTTTAAATAATTTATCATATGTACGAGCATGTTATAGATGGCTCGTATAATTTATTGTTTGTTTACTTTATCTTTGTTCTGTAACTTGAATTAAGAGATTATTAAAACCTATCCTTAGGTAATTTAATTTCGAGTTTTATTTGCATATCAATTTAATAATCTCTTATCTTTAATAAATATCTTTGATAATAATCTCTATCAAATATCATGGACAAACATCTAAACCCAAACAGATTTGATATTGATCCTGAAAATGACTGTGCAGAAGAAGAGTGGCTTCATTGATATCAGACTTTTACAAACTTTTTGGATGTGTGTGATTCTCACGCTACAAATGAGAAGGTAAAACTACGATTACTTGTCAATCATGTCAGTCCGTCTGTTTTTAAATATATTTTTCTGGGGCTACAACATTTGATGAAGCTATTGCTACTTTAAAAGAAATGTATATTCGTCCTAAAAATGAAATATATTCTAGGCATTTGCTAGCTACCCGTTTTCAAATGTCAGGGGAATCAGTGGATCAATATTTACAAGCTCTGAAAGATTTAAGTAAACCTTGTAACTTTTATTCAGTCACTGCAGAACAAAATAAGAACGATTACATTCGTGATGCATTTATCAGGGGGCTACTTTCGCCAATCATTCGTCAAAGACTTTTGGAAAATAAAACACTATCACTTAATGAAGCTTTTGAAAAAGCTCGAGTTGTAGAATGAGCTCAAAATCAATCAGAGTCTTATGTTAAGCAACAGTTAGTTTTAAATTCCTTGCAAAATTCTGAAGCTACTGAGCAAAATCCAGCACAGTGTAATCTTTCCTCTAGCAAAGAGGAGGAAACTTTTATATCAGCTACATCCTGGAAATGTTATTTTTGTGGTTCCAGTAAAAAACTCAACCGGAATGATTGTCCAGCGGCTAATCATTCTTGCCATATTTGTGGTAAGAAAGGACATTTTATGAAGGTTTGCCGATCACAAAATAAATCATCAACATCTACCAAGTTTGTCACTAAAAAATATCCCAGTAAAAAATCAGCTCATTGCGCAGCAGCTCCAGAATCGGTGTCTAAGTCAATTATTAAAATTAAAGTTAATGGAATCGAAACTGATGCCCTTGTTGATACTGGAAACTCTGGAACTTTTATAAGTAAATCTCTTGTAGCTAAGAGAGGGTTAGCTGTGTTTCCAAGTACCATTAGTGTTTCTATGGCATCAACTTGTTATCAACCTCAAACTACTGGTTTTTGTCTTGTTGATATGGCAATTCAGGATCATATTTACTATAAAGCAAAATAACTCGTTCTAGACGGACTATGTGCTGACGTTGTGTTGGGACATGACATTTTCAAAGAACATTCAACTGTAGAAGTTACATTCGGGGGTAAGAAACCTCCACTGAAAGTATGTGGCCTTTCGGCAGCTAAAGTTACTCATGTCAGTTTGTTCACAAATTTAACTCTTGACTGTAGACCTATTGCTGTAAAATCACGGCGTTACTCAGATGAAGATTCAATTTTCATAAGAGAAGAAACAGAACGTTTATTAAAAGAAGGAATCATCGAACCGAGCTCTTCTCCTTGGCGGGCCCAAGTACTAATCGTTAAAGGCGAAACAATGAAAAAACGGATGTGCATTACTCCCAGACAATAAATCGATTTACCCAGCTTGACGCCTATCCACTTCCAAGAGTCGAAGATGTAGTAAACAAGGTCTCCAAGTTCAATGTGTTTAGCACAATAGACCTCAAGAGTGCTTACCATCAGATACCCATTTTAGAGGAAGAGCGAATTTATACTGCTTTTGAAGCTTGCGGCCGCCTTTATCAATTTTGCAGAATCCCTTTTGGTGTTACCAACGGCGTCTCCTGTTTTCAGAGAAAAATTGATTCTATAATTCAAGCAGAAGGCCTTGAGTGTACTATAGCTTACTTGGACGATGTGACGATTGGGGGAAAAGATAAAGCTGAACATGACAAGAATTTGAAAATGTTTTTTTGATGTGGCAAAGAAGTATAATTTAACATTAATCATGGAAAAATGCAAATTTTCTCAAGATAAAATTAGTCTACTGGGATACGTTATCACAAATAACGAAATACGTCCCGATCCAGATCGGCTTCAGCCTCTCCTAAAACTCCCACTCCCAAATGATGTCCAGTCACTGCGCAGAACTCTATGGACGTTTGCACACTACTCTGATTTCATCAAGAACTTTTTCGGAAAAAATACAGCCTTTATCGTCGACTAAAAGCTTCCCATTATCAAAAGAAGCTGTTATTCATTCAATCAGTTGAAAAATGATATAGCATCGGCAACTAAAGCGCCAATCCAGGATGGCATACCATTCACAGTGGAGACTGATGCATCTGAGTTTGCGATTGGCTCCACTTTATCTCAAGCTGGTCGACCTGTAGCTTTTTATTCAAAAACATTGTCAAAGTCGGAAAGAGTTCACTCATCTGTTGAGAAAGAAGCTCAAGCGATTGTCGAATCTCTAAAGAAGTGGAGACACTACCTAATAGGACGGCCGTTCCAGCTTATTACCGACCAAAGGTCAGTTTCTTTTATGTTTGACAAAAAAAGGTTTGGGAAAGTAAAAAAAGAGAAGATTCAGCGTTGGCGTTTAGAGTTATCTTGCTTCAAGTATGATATTGTATATCGTCCGGACAAAGAAAATGGAATAGCAGATACAATGTCACGGTTATGTGGATCCATTAGTGGTCGCCCAAATTTAGATGAAATTCACGAAGTTTGGGTCATCCAGGAGTCACACGATTCTACCACTGGATTAGAACCAAAAACTTACCGTTTTCGTTGGATGAAGTTCGTCGCACTATAAGCCAATGTCGAGTCTGCGCTGAACTGAAACCGAGGTTTTGCAAGTATCAAGGGACTCTGATCAAAGCTACTGCACCTTTTGAACGCTTAAATTTAGATTTCAAAGGCCCTATTCCAAGTGCAAGTCACAATAAGTATTTATTAACAATTGTAGATGAATACTCGCGTTACCCTTTTGCTTACCCATGCCGAGACATGACTTCGGGCACAGCAATCGAAAAATTAAAAGTACTTTTTTCACTTTTTGGTATGCCTTCATTTATACATTCTGACAGGGGGACCTCATTAATGTCAGAAGAACTAAGATCTTTCCTACTTGCTCATGGCATTGCATCTAGCAATTCCTCTGCATATAATCCTCGAGGATATGGACAAGTGGAAAAGTTCAATGGAACTATTTGGAAAACTGTCACTCTTGCTCTGAGAACTCAAGATCTGCCAATGAGACAGTGGGAGGCTGTTCTATCAGAGGCACTCCATTCAATAAGATCCCTGCTATGTGTATCAACCAATGCAACACCACATGAATTAATGTTCAAGCATCCTAGGAGATCACATTATGGAGGTTCTGTTCCAAGTTGGTTGTCTCAACCAGGTCCGGTGTTGCTTCGAAATCATAATAGATCAAGCAAATATGATTCTCTTGTGGAGGAAGTTGAACTAATACACGCCAACCCTGGTTATGCTCATGTTAGATTTCAAGATGGACGGGAGAAGACTGTATCTGTAAGAGACTTAGCCCCAGCACCAGAACAGAAAGATCAAGAAGTTTATAACACTCCAGATGATAACAAAGAAACTACAGAGGCTAGATTACCAGTTCAGCAAGATCCTACTGAAGAGATTCCAATCTTTAACAATACAAATGACAATTATGAAGAGCAAATTAATGAAGAGCCAGTTCACCAAGATGCAAATGCAGTTAAAACACCTATCTCAACTCCATCCACCTCTCGTCCTCAACGATGCAAGAAAAAGCCAAACTATCTCAAGGACTACGTCACATCTTGAGGTGGGAAGAATGATGTGATATTTTAACATATGTTTTTCAATTTTAAATAATTTATCATATGTATAATTTATTGTTTGTTTACTTTATCTTTGTTCTGTAACTTGAATTAAGAGATTATTATTAAAACCTAACCTTAGGTAATTAAATTTCGAGTTTTATTTGCATATCACCGCCATGTTAAAAATACACTTTGGGAAAATTTGTATTTTTAGGAAAATGAACATTGGTGTGATATAGGTTGATGACAAATATAATAAAAAGGTTCGGCTTTGGTTTCCTTATCCACCAATAACAACAACATGATTGAACCATCCAATAAAGATTTATTAAGTACAAAATACAAAATAACGGCTAGCGGTTAACGAAGCGTTTTAGGTCATATGTTTACGGAACCATTGTCTCGTATTTTAATGTGTAGAAAATAATCGCCTGACTTTTTTTATAACTGTATACTTTTAGGTGTAAACACTGTATAAGTGTAGTTTGAGGTTACATAAATTTTAATTCAATTCGACAGTCATGAAAAAACAACTTACTTATTACTTTCTGACTATTCTTTGTACAGTAATTAAACCTTTGTGTCAGATTATTAATTTTTATCTAATTTAAAAACACTTTATTCGAATCAGGTTTGATTCTTTCTTCCTGCTTATTGTTTAGTTAAGTGAAATGAAATTAAGTTGCAAAAAATTAATTACATTGGAGTTAAAGTTAAATGACTTTAACTTTATCAAAATTGTAATGAAATTTAAGGACAAATAATAGGAAGGTAATATTGCATTCGAAAATATTTTTTTCTACTAATAATAAGTATATATAATTATATACATTATATTTCCCTCGCACATTAATTTCTTTTCCCGTGCGGATTTGCCAAAATAAATTATGAACTGTAAATAAAATGTATTTGTTAAAAAATACTTGGTTTTTAATAACATACTAGAAAAATAATATCTTTTACATTACTCACTAGGTATTAAATACATTAAAATATTTTCTTAAATAACCCTACAGAACAAATTAATCCCAACTACAACCAATGTTTTGTTTTTAATAATAATTAAAGCAGATATAATTTTGTTTAAATACATAGCTAAGTTTGACCGAAGGCCAGCATGATTTCTTCCTTGTTTCAAGCTATAGGCCGACAAACACTTCTGCTTTATTTACGGATTTTTTTAATCTTCACTTTTATCTACATTTTGAGATAACAGCACTTAGATTAAATAGTATATAGATAAATTTGACTTCTGAAACTAATCTTAAAGTACTGTACACTGATTCTGAAGGTATTATAAAAGACAAGTAAATAGTTTTAATCCACATTCCTCCAGAGGGTTCTGCCCTAACATTTCTTCAAAGTTAATATTTTTAACTTATGGAATTATGGAATCAACATTTTTGAATTGGAACACCTATTATTTTATTGTAAATATTATTGCTGGGTAACGTTTAAGCCCTATCATATAATTGAAACATAAACGTTTTAATTCAATCAACAAATAAAACGTATCTCAATAAGTTGTTTTGATATTTTTGGGCGTCATTTTGATGAATTATAGAGACGGTACCTAGTCCTTGTCCACTAATAAAACTTAAATGAATAATCCCATTAATAAAACTAATTAGTAAATTGATAAAAATTAAATAGAATGTTTACACGTAATTTAGGTAAAGAAAAGGAAAAGTAGCTATTGATAAAAAAAATTATATATATGATGAATTAATATAGGTAGGCCTACTATATATAGGCTATATATTGTATGTACTGTAATTTGAGTTTAAAGCCAAGACCAAAATTTAAATAAGGCATTAAGTAATCTGAAAGTTACATTCATCCAAAAAATTAACTTAGTGGCTTAATAAAAGGTAAATCAAAACGTTAGTAAAATGGAGGCAGCCGAGTGAACCTACCAGGCTGACTCCGATCGCCCGCAACCGCGCCGTTAAAAACCGGATCTCGGAGTGACCGTAGTTTGTAAATGCGTGTGTATCCATACACACGGTCACAGTGAGATCCGGATCTCGGTGTGACCGTAGATTGTAAATGCGTGTGTATCCATACACACGGTCACAGTGAGATCCGTTTGTGTATAGTCGACGCTAGCGCGACGTGGTGTCGTTTCATGGAAGCTTATACACACGCACACTATAGAAAAATCCATCAAAGTGAGATCCGATTGCTGTCGGCTTGTTTCGAGCTGTTTCGACTATTTCCGTGATCCTGACGACCTCAGGAGAACGAATCAGAGGCTTTGGCGCAACGAGATCCGGGGGGGTGGATCTCACTGCGCAAACGGATCTCACTGTGCCGGTGTGCATCCATATGCCGGATCTCACTCCGGCTTATTTGTCAGAACACACACACACACACACACACACACACACACACACACACACACACACACACACACACACACACACACACACACACACACACACACACACACACACACACACACACACACACACACACACACACACACAACACACACACACACACACACACACACACACACACACACACACACACACACACACACACACACACACACACACACACACACACACACACACACACACACACACACACACACACACACACACACACACACACACACACACACACACACACACACACACACACACACACACACACACACACACACACACACACACACACACACACACACACACACACACACACACACACACACACACACACACACACACACACACACACACACACACACACACACACACACACACACACACACACACACACACACACACACACACACACACACACACACACACACACACACACACACACACACACACACACACACACACACACACACACACACACACACACACACACACACACACACACACACACACACACACACACACACACACACACACACACACACACACACACACACACACACACACACACACACACACACACACACACACACACACACACACACACACACACACACACACACACACACACACACACACACACACACACACACACACACACACACACACACACACACACACCACACACACACACACACACACACACACACACACACACACACACACACACACACACACACACACACACACACACACACACACACACACACACACACACACACACACACACACACACACACACACACACACACACACACACACACCACACACACACACACACACACACACACACACACACACACACACACACACACACACACACACACACACACACACACACACACACACACACACACACACACACACACACACACACACACACACACACACACACACACACACACACACACACACACACACACACACACACACACACACACACACACACAACACACACACACACACACACACACACACACACACACACACACACACACACACACACACACACACACACACACACACACACACACACACACACACACACACACACACACACACACACACACACACACACACACACACACACACACACACACACACACACACACACACACACACACACACACACCACACACACACACACACACACACACACACACACACACACACACACACACACACACACACACACACACACACACACACACACACACACACACACACACACACACACACACACACACACACACACACACACACACACACACACACACACACACACACACACACACACACACACACACACACACACACACACACACACACACACACACACACACACACACACACACACACACACACACACACACACACACACACACACACACACACACACACACACACACACACACACACACACACACACACACACACACACACACACACACACACACACACACACACACACACACACACACACACACACACACACACACACACACACACACACACACACACACACACACACACACACACACACACACACACACACACACACACACACACACACACACACACACACACACACACACACACACACACACACACACACACACACACACACACACACACACACACACACACACACACACACACACACACACACACACACACACACACACACACACACACACACACACACACACACACACACACACACACACACACACACACACACACACACACACACACACACACACACACACACACACACACACACACACACACACACACACACACACACACACACACACACACACACACACACACACACACACACACACACACACACACACACACACACACACACACACACACACACACACACACACACACACACACACACACACACACACACACACACACACACACACACACACACACACACACACACACACACACACACACACACACACACACACACACACACACACACACACACACACACACACACACACACACACACACACACACACACACACACACACACACACACACACACACACACACACACACACACACACACACACACACACACACACACACACACACACACACACACACACACACACACACACACACACACACACACACACACACACACACACACACACACACACACACACACACACACACACACACACACACACACACACACACACACACACACACACACACACACACACACACACACACACACACACACACACACACACACACACACACACACACACACACACACACACACACACACACACACACACACACACACACACACACACACACACACACACCACACACACACACACACACACACACACACACACACACACACACACACACACACACACACACACACACACACACACACACACACACACACACACACACACACACACACACACACACACACACACACACACACACACACACACACACACACACACACACACACACACACACACACACACACACACACACACACACACACACACACACACACACACACACACACACACACACACACACACACACACACACACACACACACACACACACACACACACACACACACACACACACACACACACACACACACACACACACACACACACACACACACACACACACACACACACACACACACACACACACACACACACACACACACACACACACACACACACACACACACACACACACACACACACACACACACACACACACACACACACACACACACACACACACACACACACACACACACACACACACACACACACACACACACACACACACACACACACACACACACACACACACACACACACACACACACACACACACACACACACACACACACACACACACACACACACACACACACACACACACACACACACCTATACGCGCATATAAGTCGCAACGAGATCCATGTAAAAATCCAGCGGTATGAGATCCACCAGAAGGAGTGGTTTTTTTAAGAAAATAAGTGACACTTTTCTTCCCTGTAGTTAGTACAATGCACCAGTCTCTTCAGATTTCGGATACCTTCAAAATTAACCATACGTTTTTTGCGGTCAAAGTGAGATCCGGTATGTAAGGTCACAGTGAGATCCATTTTGACCTTGGCTATACACACTTTAACAAACTACGGTCACACTGAGATCCGTCTGCAACTTCCCGATTAATGTTCGACCGCCTCGCTGGTGTTTACACACACTCTATCTAGTTGCGGTCGAAGTGAGATCCTTTACGGTTTGCATGCGTAACCTAATATACTGTAAGAACAAATTGATACATTATGGTATTTTAGCGTTGAAGATTAATAGTCTAGTGATTACGCGGCTCTGTTAAGAAATATAAGTCATATTGTTTGGTGTACCGTATCGTATAGTGTACTAAACGTTTAATCTATATTTATAGAGTAGAATGCGTGTATGTGTTTGTATGTCTCATATGGGTGCGAAAACCACTCGACATAAGTGGTGATCCAACTATACTTATTTAACATGAAGGAAAGTTCGGCCTATTCTACTCTAATTGTTTCGTACTCTTTAGTATTCTGACCCAGTGGCCTTGCAAGTTCCAATGTTATTTTTATGGACAAAATATTTTTATAAAACTGAATATAGACGAATTTAATAATAAGTTGAAACTTAAACATGTATACAAAAGAATGTTGTGAATGAACAGTAACTGGTAACATACAAGTACGTTGAATCATACTCTTTATAAAAGAAATTCGTGTTGGTTACACTGTATTGAATTTTAAAACGGCTGAACTGATTTGGCTGATTATTAGTGGCAAGGTAGCTTAGAACTAGGAGACGGACATAGTTTTTACCCCATTCGCGTCGTATGTATCAAGCTTTAGGACTGTCATAAACGTACCCATTGTTTCGGAGTATTTTATCCGAGTTTTAATGAACACAACGTATAGAAATAAATATTTCTTTGCAATTAATCATATAAACATATATTCTCATTTAAAGTATTAAGGTAAGTTTCATTTTTTTTAGTATTGAAGGAAGAGTCGTTGTAACAAAATCTAGAGGTCCACATCTAAGGGGTGTTAATGACTTGAGGCGAGTGAGCGTGGCGAAGGAGCTCACCTAAAGGGCAAAGATTCTCAGGTTGGCATAACAAAGCATGCCAGATAACAGCAAGTATACAATAAATTTCTTCTATATTTTCTACAGTAAGAATCATTTAAAAGTGTAAACTTTTTTATTTGAACCACGATTGTTTTTATATTACTTTATTGAACCACAAATTTAACCAAATTTGTTATTCTTACAAATAATTAATAATCGCAAATACTCATCTTTTTTTGGGTTGGATGCCTTATTTTACAAGGAATTCAAGTTAAAGGTATAATGTACTGAAATCCTGTTGTATGAATATATAAGCAGATGGCATTAAATATAAAAAAATGAAATATAGAAGTTTTCGTAAAAAAATAATAATTTTGCTTTTTCATGGGTTAAAAATGTATAATTGATTGAAATTGTACACTATTAGTTGAAAAAATCTAAATTAAAGTTCATAGCAGAACAAGCGATTCAAGTGACTATGGCCTTAGTGATACATAAATACAGGCCCGTGCGTAGAGATTATTTAGCACCCTCTAGTTCCGAAACAGACTCATTTTTCTCTGAATACCAACAACAA
This sequence comes from Neoaliturus tenellus, assembly GCA_030545055.2. Lineage (NCBI taxonomy): Eukaryota > Metazoa > Arthropoda > Insecta > Hemiptera > Cicadellidae > Neoaliturus > Neoaliturus tenellus. Next base: position 60,950,644 of record CM061535.1, on the reverse strand, counting down.
AAAGTGAAATTGTTTCAAAGATGACTCATGTAACAGCTTTAAACGTCGTCTTAAGTAAACAAAACAAAATTTATACTACCAACCAGTAATACAATTGAATCAGGGTCATTCTTGGACTAGGGTAATCGACGATATTATCGAGGGAAAGACTGAATTCTACAACAAAATGGAACTCATGGTCCACACGGCAGGGCGCGGGGCGCCCTCGGCCGGCCAGTGATGAGAGCTGAAGGAGGGGGGTGGGGTGGAACGAGAGTCTGCCATTGCCCTCTTCATTTTGTCTACTTGTTGATATTTGTCACTATAATGAGTGTAAATAACCTCACGCAGTATGCCTATTTGTGACATGTGTGGTGAATTATTCTGTAATTCATAGTCCTTCTTGTGCAAGTTTCGACAATTCTTTATAATAAAGGAAGATTAAGTGTGTCGTGGTTTTTCTGTTGTTTATATTAAGACGGAAAAAACGAGGTTAACCTAGATATAGAATGCTACCCGTTTCCTTGGTTAACAGTCCTTAGTTTTCAATTTCCCACCTGGTATCTGGAATTTTACCCATAAATTTTCGTCTGTTGTAGTTTATTTCCAATAGCCTGCAAACAGACCAACAAATCGAAGTGGTTTTCAAAAACAAATAATGAGATGTTTAAAAGTGTAATCAATAATTTTTTAAGCATGTTGTGGTCAACCCGAATAGCTAAAACTGTTTACCAAGGAAAAAAGGGTAAAGGTGCGATGGTTACTAAGGAAACAGCGAGAACAGGGGACAAAAAATTAACATGTTTATCTCTTTATAATATGAAGTTTAACCTCGTTGGGCTGGACACTATCTCGGAAGACTCTCTCTCGCCATAAGGTTAATTAAAATGATAGTTCCTAACTAATATTTACTGTAATTATGGCGACTACTACTCTTACTCTTCCAAAGGTATTAATTGTGTACAATAAAACTGAATTTATACTATTTAAAATCAAAAATAATTTATTGTTTAGCGGAATTATTTGTTTAAATTCCATCGCACGATTTTTGTTTTTAGTGCAAACTGCATTGTTGTCAATCAGTTGTGTTTAGATGTTAACAAATTAATGAGAAAATACTAGATTACCTCGAAAAAAAGAAACGTTAGATGCGTGTGGCTATCTATAATGGTGTCCTTACAGCAAGACTATGTAATCAGTGCAAGACTGTGAAGATCTGGAATTTTTTTATGTTTGTTTACGTGATCTAGAAAGGCAGGTAACATTTACTTTTCATTGTTATTTGAAGGCTAAATCACTGTAATGATAGAGGCTGCAAAGCACCTAATATCAAACAGTGAATAACTATGAACGAAGATCGAACCCGTTGCCGAATCAGCCGCAAGGTGACTGGCACCCGGCAGGAAGACGACTAGAGTAGTTTGCCGCCGGGTCACCGGTCCCCATAGTCACCGCGAGCGCCTAGCGCCCACCAACAATCGGTGAAGGAAACTTTGAACTGTAAATACTGTGATCGGTAACTGTGGTTTTGAAGTTTTATGACTATATCGAAAATATTACAGGTCATATCGCGGGGAATCGTCCACACACATTATACATTTCACTGGTTCAAGGAATGGAATATCTAATCTAAAACCAGGAATGGTGAAATAATAAGTACCTATAAAATTGCTTACTAATCGTGATGCGGCTTGTCAGTAACGGGACCACGTCGCAGTGCTGTATGGCTGCGCCGGTGTGGCACCTTATTCCAACAAAATTATCGAATGCTATCGAAAACTTTCTTGCCTTAACTTATGTGTTAGATACTTTAGTGTGAGTGCATTGTCGTTGTGAGTACGTACTGGGACGGTGGCGATGTCCTGTAATCCAGCTACTTGGAGGTCACGAATTGTGGATGGTTATAAGCGATGGCTTGTGGATGCGATATTCCCTAATCCCTGGTGGGGATTAACGTCCGCACTAGTGAGTGAATACTAGTTCATCCATAAAGACCATCTATATATGAATAGACAAGCATGTTTCATTTCCCCCTTTTTTCTCACCTTGTGAGCATCGTAGGAGAAAACCGCACATACCGTTAGAAAAGTATTGTCCTGTAGATGAGCAGAATCGCAGTTTAATTCACATAGGGCCCGAGGGTTTCGCCCTAAAGGCTTTTAAAGGTTTTTTTCAATGTTATTCTTATGGAGGATTGAATCAATAAAATAACTTTAGTAAAAACAAATGCTAGCAAATTAGGAAGAACAGATATTTTAGTTATAAAATATTTCTAAAGTGGATCCACATTAACTGATATTTTGGTCGAATATCGACCACGGGCGAGCTCTAGACTTCATAATTAGACCAATTCGTATATGAGGTCAAATATGTGGTTCGGATACCACGTTAAACTGTAGGTCCCTAGATACCATTGGCTGTTGTCCTATGAATTAACAGGCCTGTCTAAGGAGAACGTCGGCCTTAGTCAGTAACAAGACTACAAGATCGCGCGACAATCCTCATCGTGCTATACACTCATCTCTCATTCATACTTGGCTTTAAACTACCTATTGAGTTAGGTCACCATTTCAGTAAAAGTGTTAAAAAGGTGTTGTGTGCTCACTGTTATATGAATTATTATTATGTTATACAGAGAAATTATTTAGTAAATTATTGCAGTTTTTCTTCTTCTGACCTGTATGTTATCGAATAGATGTCTTTACTTTTGTTGTTTTTATTTATTGTTACAGTAGTATTGTATTTATGTTTAGTTTTTAGAAATTAATTAGTAAATTCTGGTAACTTAAAAATATATGTATATAAAATAATTTACATTTTTAAGTTTTGTGTTAGTTTTTTTCATAAAACTCTATATATACACCACACCTGGCACTCTCACGCAAGGCAAAACACGAACTCAAAAACCCAACGATCACACAAGACCAATAGATGGAGCACGTCAAGCGCGAGTTGAGACACGAATATGTCACTGGCCTACAGGAAGATGGCGCCTGCCGGCCGTGATTAACCCGAGTGGGAGCGCTAAAACTGTGTTAAATTCTTTATTTTTACTGTTAGTTCACAACGGACAACATATTACAAACCGGCTCACTTCACTGATAAATTTGATAGTAAATTTAAATTAATTCGGAAAACACTTAATTGTTTAAGGCTCAGGTCTACCACTGGCGCGCTACCCATATGCAAGGGTTTTTTTTTTTTTTTTTTTTTTAGAATCGTGTTATCTTCTACTAAATGCAGCCTAGAGCTATAAATATGGTGTCATATTGAAGAGGAATAACGGTACGAATTTCCCTCTGTTACACTTTTGTAAATATTTTATCAAAACTAACAGATAACTTCAGTTAAAAATTAAGAAAAACAGCCGGTTTCAATTAAATTCTGTCAATTATAACTGAAGTTAAAAAATTTTTCTAAAACTATAAAAACACAGAAGACGAGAGCCGTTCTTCTACTTTTAGAAAAGATTAAGAGCTCTAACTCCATCTTAATTAATTAATTTAGAAACACGATTCTCGTAAACCTCTCCATCACACTCGCTTTAAAAATATGTATCTATTTTATCTTAATATTAAATATATACTATAGTAACTTATCTTATCTTATACTATAGTAATATAGTATCTTAAATGTAGGCATAGGCTGATATGCACATCAAATTAAAGGTCCCACTTGGCAGAGTACAATGCTGCAAAATAGACTTAAAATGGATGACCCAGACGGAAATGGTAGGCGTTCAAAGTTTTCATTAAAATCGTATGGATAAAACTTAAAAATGCAATAACTTTCTGAATACTCAAACTTTGGACGTCGGGTTTATGGCTAATTTATCCAAATGCAAATACGTTTAAAATGATGTTTAATGTGACAGATGCTAAGGAAGTTAAAATTTAATCATCCTCTATAAGGGACGACCCCAATGAGAGTCTTACAGAAATATGCTTTAGCTTTTTTGGACTAATTAGCCACAAACCCGGCTTCAAAACATTGAGCATTAAGAAAGTTATTTTATGTTTAATTTTTACTTATATGATTTTAATGGAAACTTTGAACGCCTACCATCATTTCCGTATGGGTCAACAATTTTAAGTCTGTTTGCTGTATTGTACTCTGCCAAGTAAAACCTTTAATTTGATGTACATATCAACCCATAATTACATTTAAAATTTTATTCTGACTCCTCGTGGGCTGTCCCCCTTACATGACTACAAATATTTAATAGCGTCAAAAGGTACTTTGTGTTAAGTTACTATCACCCCCCATACGATATTTGTTTATCTCAAGAAATAAAAATATAAAAGGGGGGTCGGACTTTTTTACACATGCTATGCGCTAACACACTTTGTTAAGAGTCATTTTGGGTCAGTAGATCATTGTTGCGCAGTCGGCAATGTTAACCATACGGCTTGTAATGCAAAACAAAATTGTTTAAAAATTTTGTTTAAAAATGTTTAAAAATGATTGAAAATTGTTTAAAAATGCGGGGACATTCCAACCTAACCTAACCTATCCTAATCCAACCTAACCTAACCTAACCTAACCTGACTGCCCCGCGGCTCTCCCGGCGGGTCAGTCGCGGGATAGCTGTGGGACGGCCTAGGTTAGGTTAGGTTAGGTTAGGTTATGTTAGGTTAGGTTGGGTTAGGTTAGGTTAGGTTAGATTAGGTTAGGTTTGGTTAGGTTAGGTGTCTTAACCATTTCCATTATGTGGGGACTCAATAGAAAATTGTTTAAAAATGCGGGGACATTCCAAAAAAGACCCCAACCAATGTTTTGATTTTTAATAATAATTAAAGCAGACATAATTTTGTTTAAATACATATCTAAGTTTGACCGAAGGCCAGCATGATTTCTTCCTTGTTTCAAGCTATAGGCCGACAAACACTTCTGCTTTATTTACGGATTTTTTAAATCTTCACTTTTATCTACATTTTGAGATAACAGCACTTAGATGAAATAGTATATAGATAAATTTGACTTCTGAAACTAATCTTAAAGTACTGTACACTGATTCTGAAGGTATTATAAAAGACAAGTAAATAGTTTTAATCCACATTCCTCCAGAGGGTTCTGCCCCAACATTTCTTCAAAGTTAATATTTTTAACTTATGGAATCATGGAATCAACATTTTTGAATTGGAACACCTATTATTTCTATTGTAAATATTATTGCTGGGTAACGTTTAAGCCCTATCATATAATTGAAACATAAACGTTTTAATTCAATCAACAAATAAAACGTATCTCAATAAGTTGTTTTGATATTTTTGGGCGTCATTTTGATGAATTATAGACACGATGCCTAGTCCTTGTCCACTAATAAAACTTAAATGAATAATCCCATTAATAAAACTAATTAGTCAATTGATGAAAATTAAATAAAATGTTTACACGTAATTTAGGTAAAGAAAAGGAAAAGTAGCTATTGATAAAAAAATTATATATATGATGGAATTAATATAGGTAGGCCTACTGTATATAGGCTATATATTGTATGTACTGTAATTTGAGTTTAAAGCCAAGACCAAAATTTAAATAAGGCATAAAGTAATCTGAAAGTTACATTCATCAAAAAAATTAACTTAGTGGGCTTAATAAAAGGTAAATCAAAACGTTAGTAAAATGGAGGCAGCCGAGTGAACCTACCAGGCTGACTCCGACCGCCCGCCACCGCGCCGTTAAAAACCGGATCTCAGAGTGACCGTAGTTTGTAAATGCGTGTGTATCCATGCACACGGTCACAGTGAGATCCGGATCTCGGTGTGACCGTAGATTGTAAATGCGTGTGTATCCATACACACGGTCACAGTGAGATCCGTTTGTGTATAGTCGACGCTAGCGCGACGTGGTGTCGTTTCATGGAAGCTTATACACACGCACACTATAGAAAAATCCATCAAAGTGAGATCCGATTGCTGTCGGCTTGTTTCGAGCTGTTTCGACTATTTCCGTGATCCTGACGACCTCAGGAGGACGAATCAGAGGCTTTGGCGCAACGAGATCCGGGGGGGTGGATCTCACTGCGCAAACGGATCTCACTGTGCCGGTGTGCATCCATATGCCGGATCTCACTCCGGCTTATTTGTCAGAACACACACACACACACACACACACACACACACACACACACACACACACACACACACACACACACACACACACACACACACACACACACACACACACACACACACACACACACACACACACACACACACACACACACACACACACACACACACACACACACACACACACACACACACACACACACACACACACACACACACACACACACACACACACACACACACACACACACACACACACACACACACACACACACACACACACACACACACACACACACACACACACACACACACACACACACACACACACACACACACACACACACACACACACACACACACACACACACACACACACACACACACACACACACACACACACACACACACACACACACACACACACACGACATCACTCTGAAAACCACTTTTTTGGACCCAGGGGGCACCTAGGGGTTCGCGTACCCCAGGTTGAGAACCGCTGTTTTAGGGCATTGTTCATGGACCAAAAACAAATAAGGGATACTAAGTTTGTAAGAATCTGACAACAAATAACGGGTGTTATTGGGATTTTTCTGTAGAAAAACAATGATTTTGCATTAAAATGAAAGCAAATTTAGGTTATTGTAAGAGAAGAGTCTATGTAACTCCGTTACTTGTTGTCATATCCTTACAAACTTGGTATCATTAGTTAAATAATTTAATTTGTCAACTTTTTAGTCTCTAGTAAAAGTTTTGAAAAATTTACCGTTTTTGAGATATTTGAGTTAAAAATTTTATATGGCTGCCATTTTGAAAACATTGAGTGGAAAAAATAATTATTTTCTCTTGAAATGGGCATTTGTGTGATTAAGATTCATGCCAAAATTGAACTCAATACAACCATCCGTTGTGGAAATAAAAATTAATATGTGTAAAAAACCAAGTGGCGGCTGTGTGGTAACTAGCGGCATTTTGATGTTATTTCTGTACTATGATTATGATATTCATGTTTGTTTTTGGTTCAGGAACAATGGCCTAAAATGTTGGCAGGGAGTAATATAGAAATAAATTTAAATCCAATGCAAAGGAACAAGGTCAAGACAAACCTTACAAGGCAACGGTCAAGGCAAAGGGGCGCTATTTACCGTCAATTAGAGGAATATTTACTGCTGGTCGGGGGCGCTCTTTACCATTGATCACAGGCGTTATTTATGCGTATTGGGGGCGCTCTTTACCAGCAGTCGAAGGCTATGTTTACCACCCGTCAGGGACGTGATTTAACTGTGATCAAGGTTGCTATTTACTTTCTATTAGAGGGCGATGTTTACCGCCAGTTGGGGGTGATACTCATGACTGCTAATCAGGGACACTCTATGGCATATCAGGGGCGCTCGTCCACGCCACGAAGGAGCCCCTCGGGTCCCGGCAACTTAGTGTACGAACAGAACGAGAGGGTCGCGGTGGAGGTGTAGGTCGCGGTCGACATCCATGTAAATCAAACCCATTGTAGTTAATCAGGCCTTGCATAACAGATAATTCTGATTAGGTGCATCGCGATGCCATCCAGGAGGTCTACAGCGATGCTTTTAAAAATCAAACTCATTTGATTTACATGGATGCTTATCGCGCGGTTCAGCTAGATGCTTCGTTGTGATTGGTTATTTCATGTCCGAGCGTCCCCAGTCGCGTACGCCTGAACCTTTCGCACCCCACAAGGTAACCACAAACCTGTTATTAATTTGTGATTCTCTGTTAAATTAATTGTTATAATTACGGTAATTTAATTTTCAATTCTCCATCCTGTTATAGTAATAGCATCCCAAAATACGTGTAAATACGAGGTATGACATAAGTGTAACTCTTAAATTAAGGTTGAAATAGTTTTAATTGACATCAAAATTAAGTTCATTTAATTTTGAATAATTAATTGATTACCTCTGTGTGGGCTTGTGCAGATTGTAAATTTTCAAGGGTATTTAGTCTTCAAAAAAAAATCTTTACGAATCTAGCCTTCGTCTGATGCTTCTATAAATGGTAAACTGGTTTTTTAGACAGAAGAGCATCGTGCCGATCAGCTTTTCGTAGCTTAGAAATTTTAACACTAGCTAGTCCGTATATTTATCAAACAATTAATTATTTTCTAACAAAATGCAACTCAAAATTGGGCACAAATTTTCATAACTATGATACCCGAAACAAAAATTTATTTAGATCTGATTTTCACAGACTTAAAATTTACAATAAATTACCATATGCAGGAGCTAAACCTTTTTTAATGATCTCCCTGATGAAATTAGAACTATCAATGATAAGAAACTATTTCGGAAAATCTTCGAAAATATTTGATAGCTAATGCCTTTTATAGTGTGGTATGAGTTTATAAACAATACCCATACAAACACTTAATAAAGTTTAATTAATAGTCTTTAATAAATAAAATTCACTTTGCCACAATGTATTAATTGGGTTTATAATAAACTGGCGGCTCTTTCTTTTAATTATTGTACTGGTAGTCAACACAATATGTAATCAGAAATCAGAAATCAGAATCTTTATTGCCGTTACAAGTAATACAAGCATGGCATCGTCAAACATATAAACAAATTCATTTACACTGTAAGGACTTAGCTTTAACAGATAATTTGTTACAGTTCGCTTGATTTTTTTGTTATCTAGACATCTAATTTTTTGAGGCAACACATTATAAAATCTTTTTGACTGCTCTATAAAACTATTTAACGTGGTACTGTATTTACATTGACTTGGTCTTAAATTAAATCTATTTCTTGTAAAATAATCATGTACATATCCATTTGTGTCAAGCATACTAAAATTACTCTTTGCAAAAATTAGACAGTTTAATATATACATAGCTTGAAGAGTTAATATATTAGCTTCTATAAACAAAGGTTTGCAATGTGTCCTATAATCTACATTGTACATTATTCTTAATGCTCTTTTCTGCAAAATAAAGAGTTTTTTTGTGTAATTGCTGCCACCCCAAAGTATTACACCATAATTTAAATGAGAATATATGTGAGCAAAATATACACATTTCAGTGAATCTAAATCTAAACAATTTTTCAATCTACTTAACATAAATATACCTTTAGCTATCTTTTTGGCTACATAATCTATGTGGACTTTCCATTTCAGATTTGATTCTAGAAACTCAACAGCCTAGAAACTTAACAGGACTAGATTTGTACTTAAAATTAAAACTTAAATTTAAATCTTGGGTTTTCACAGAATTTAAAAACAATTTATTTGAATAACACCAATCTTCTATCAAACTATTTGAATGATTCAATATAACATTTGATGAGACATGATCTGTACTTGTCATTTGAATCGCCAAGTCATCAGCAAATAAATAGGCTTTTACATTATTGTTTTGTACATTTATTGGAAGGTCATTAACGTAAATAATAAAACAAACTGGACCTAAAACAGATCCTTGGGGGACACCATGGCTTACTTTTTCAAAACTAGAAAACATGCCATTGTAAAAAACACTTTGATACCTTTCATTTAAATAAGATTCAAAGAATGTTAATGTATTGTTCTTAAAATTGTAAAATTCTAATTTCTGTAACAATATTTCATGAGATACAGTGTCAAAGGCTTTCTTCATGTCATAAAATCGCAAAAAGGTGTTACTCTGGTTTTCAAGTTCATCCAAACTAAACTTAATTAACTCTTGTACAGCATCATTTGTGCTCCTCTTAGCTCTAAATCCAAATTGACTATGGTTAAACAGTTTATTTCCTTCAAAATAGGATACAATCTGATCATTGACTAGGCTTTCTAATACTTTACTTATAATAGGAATAATACTGATCGGTCTATAGTTACACATATCTAACTTACACCCATTCTTATATACAGGAATTACCTTAACAAATTTCAAACATTTAGGATATTTACCTTCAAGAACACAAAGATTAAATAAATAAGTTAAAACCTCAACTATGTACAAAGCTGCAATTTTAATAATTTCAGAATTTAAGCCATAAACATCTAGACATTTGCTGTTACTTAACTTAAATATTTTTTCATAAACTTGTTCTACAGTAAAAGTTTTTAGTTCAAAATCTACATCTTTTAAGACCCTTTTGTCAACAACATCAGTATAATCTTTTGAACATTGTTTAGATAAAGGCAGACAATTGATCAGGTTATCTACTTCATTCAAAAATGTGAAATTCAATGAATGAGGGTCTAAATCAACTTTACTTGAACTTTTTTGACATATTTTATGTGAAATATTTTACATGACTAAATAAATCAATCAATCAGTATTTTGTATATAGTGAACATTTACTGTAGTTAACAGAGTTGTACCTCTTATAAGATATTAGAAAAATGTATAACACATCTATTTATAACAACATAAATACATATTATCCACATTCATGTAGTGGTAATAGCAAGTTATGACGCTCTAAGGTACTTATAAAGTCTTATAAAGTCTACTTTTTCAAAGGGTTTGCAGCAACAAGGTAAAAGTAATCAACAAACTTTCTTCTATCTATCTTAGAATTATGAATTGAATTAGAATTGTGCCTTAGATCTTTTTGATGTAGGCCTAGTATTTTCTGATTTACCAACAACATTTACAACATTGCACCGAAATATAGGATTGTTTATTTTATTTAATAAACTCACTACACATATCACTCTCCAATGGTCTGAGCTGCACTTGACAGCGAGGGTGACCTCCGTGCTATGTGCGGTCAAGATCGACCGCGACTTACACTTGTGGTATTCACCGCACCTACACCTCCACCGCGACCCACTCGTTCTGTTCGTACCCTTAGGGGGTCCTCTAGTTCGCCTAAATAGATAGATCTTTCTTCTTTCTACTTTGCCTAATATTCTATTCACTCTTGTTATCAAAGAATTTAATGAACAAATTTGAAAACCCCAAAATTAAATTATGTTTGCAGTTAAATAATTTTTTTGACTGAAACGTAGTAAATAAACTGTATCAGATTACTGACACATACTTTCTCCCAACAATATAAAAAAGGTGTTAAAATCTTCAAACATTAATGTCTTGATGACTCAATTGGATAGCTACCAGGTGAATAGTGCGAGTTTGACCCTACGCGCGGCTCTGACTTTTAACAATGTACTGCGTTTACCGCTAAACGAAAAATTGAATCTTCTCCGCAATCACTTGACTTAGAGCAATAATTTATGATTCTGGATTATTTTGTCTTTTGAGCTTGATTTAATGGTAATAAGTAAAATTTATTTAAAGATAACAGCTATTTTTAAAATCCAAAAAAATTGTTTTTTAAACACCGTTTATTGTATAACTTTTGAACGCGCATTTTCTCGGAGATGCGGGTTGTGTAATTTTATTCAGCATTTTAATCTTAATGAACCACAAAAATTTGATCAAAATCGTTTGAGCCATTTTTGAGAATTTTGGATTTTTGATTTTTTTTGAGGGTTTTTAGGGGTTTTTAACTACCCTTCAAAATAAAAAATTTTAAAAAATTAAAAGAAAACTCCTGGAATTATTGTGGATTTGAACATATATACCAAATTTCATCAAAATCTGACCATTGGGGCATTCTCTAGCTCTGTTTTACATCCTGACACACACACACACCACACACACACACACACACACACACACACACACACACACACACACACACACACACACACACACACACACACACACACACAGTCTTGTTCGCCTATATTTGTGTTGCCTTGGGATTACACACCTATTTGTGGGGCCATGTAGGTGCATTTGACAGGTATTGTGGGGCCATACAAAAAATCGAACCTAACTTAACCTAAACTAACCTAACCTAACTTAACCTAACCTAACGATTATTGAATTTTTCGACCCTAAAAATTGGAATTTTAGCTCAAAATAAAAAAATCAAATTTTTGCGGGGCCGTGTGTATGGCCCCACAATTTTAAAAGGCCCGGCACTCAGGTGAAATTCACACACTTGGCGCCACAAATATGGCGGACACTATCCACATACACATCACTCTGAAAACCACTTTTTTGGATTCAGGGGGCACCAAAATGGATAAATTTACCAGCAAATCTAAAATTTTTACGAAACCAATACTTTCTCCATATATAGTCCGGGGAAGTTAGCATTTCAATCTGACAAAATTAATAACAAAACAAAACCACTTGGGCCGTGTTTGGCATGGTCCCCTGATCATTTTGTGAAAATTCCCAACTTTTCCCACTTTGGCATTTTCCGCCATCTTGGAAAATGGCGGCTAAAATATTTTACTATGTAAGCGTTTATTTAAAAATTAATTGTACTAACCATGCGATGTAAAACCCCCAAAAAAGATTTATTCTACTCAGAAAAAGATTTCCTACAAGAAAATGTGTTATTTAGTGGTGGGATCTTACACTCCAAGGACAATATTTGAACGTAAACCTAAAATTTGACAAAATTTTCATGTTACATTTGAGAATTTTCTTAGTTTACTTAGATTGTATTGAAGATATGAATTTTGTCCCTTGACAAAAGTTGTAGCCAATAAAATTGTGCATCTTTTCATGTATAATGTTTGCACATTACTCTTAAAACAAACACTACAAAATATTATAAATTTTAACTTTTATGTATTTTAGCAACAGGCAACATAAAAATTAATATTTTCGCATGCAAGTACAACATTAATAACGTATTGAAACCATTTTGGACTTATTTGGCATGGTTCCCTGATCATTTTGTGAAAATTTCCATTCATTCCCACCTTGGTATTTTCCGCCATATTGGAAAATGGCGGCCAAGACATGTCATTGTGTAAGCTTTCATTTAAAAATCGATTATACGATAACAATACAGTGTAAAAACCTCAAACAAGATTTATTCTACTCACGAAAAGATTTCCTATAAGAAAATGTGGTATTTATTGCTAGTATCTTACACGCTATGGACAATGTTTGAACATAAACTTAAAATTTTATAGAATTTTCATGTCATATTTGCAAATTTTCCTAGTTTACTTCGATTATATTGAAGATATGAATTTCGTCCCTTTACAAAAGTTGTAGCCAATAAAATTGTGTGCATCTTTTCATGTATAATGTTTGCACATTACTCCTAAAACAAGAGCTAAAAAATATTTTAATTTTTAACTTTTATGTAGTTTGGAGACGGGTAAGGAACAAATTATAATTTGAGCAGGCAAATGCAACATTAATAAGTAAGTAAACCTTTATTGACGTGTTTAGCATGGTTCCCCGATAATCTGTGTAAATTCTAACCTTTTTCTAAATGGTTATTTCCGCCATCTTGGAAAATGGTGGCTAAGTATCAGAATCATATCACGTTTTTTGTTTTAAAATTAACTGTACATTAACCATAAGATGTAAAATCCTCAAACAAGATGTAAGCCTATTACACTCATCAAAGCGTTTCGCGTAAGAAAATGTGGTCTTTATTGATGGCATATCTTACATGCCACACTCAACATTTGAGCGTTTAGTTTCAATTTTGTAAAAATATCATTTATATTTCTATGTATTTCTAAGTTTGCTTTATTGGTATTGAACATATGCAGTTTGTACTTGCACAAAATATGTAGCCCTTTAATTAGTGCATCTTTTAATATAGTTCATCAGCACATAATTAGGCCTACTGAAAGTACAAAAAAAAGAAAATTCCTAATTGGACTTGTAACTACATCTCAATTAGGAATTTATATTTAATCAATAGTTTTGACTGTGTTTTATATTGATTTGCGATGGTATTAAAAATGAGATAAAAACTATTCAAGTACAATAATAACACAGAAAAAAACACTGGGATCGTTTTTAACATAGTGACCTCTCAATTTTTAAAAGTTTTTTGATTTTTCCACAGTTTCACTTCTCAAAAATCAATAGAAATACATCTAAAAATAAAAAATCTTTATTGTTGTTAGACAGGTACATGGCATGAAATGGGCATAGTCAGGGGTGAATAAAACTACTTGTAACTAAAAATAATAAACTGAAGCCTATTAGGCTGTGTTGTTATTTAGCCCTAAAACAAGCTTGGTATACAAACCTCAAACAAGTTTCATTATAATCTCAACAGAAAAAATTCTGTTCCTTGAATGAAAGTTTCAATTTTCAATTAGATTATTTATGTAATATTGTAACAGAATTGAACCAACAGAGGTTTAAGCTGGTTGTGTGGCACGTAATACTTACCTTCAACAGACTACACACCACATGTTTTTTTATATATATTTTTTTATTATAGGAAATGCATTGACAAGTGCAATACATCTTGTTTAAGGGTTTTACATTTCATGGTTGATGTACAATTAATTGTAAAATATAAGTGTGATATGGCTAGGCCTACATTATTTAGCCATCATTTTCCAATATGGTTGAAATTGCCAAACATGTCAAAAAGGTTTTACTTAGTTACTAATGTTGTACTTGCCTGCTAAAATTATAATTTGTTTGTTAGCTGTCACCCAACTACATAAAAGTTAACGTTAAAAATATTTCTTAAAATATTTTAAGAGTAATATACAAATTTTATACACGGAAAGATGCACAATTTCATGGGCTACAACTTTTGTAAAGGTACAAACTTCATATTTTCAATTCAGACGAAGCCAAGAACATGTAGTATAGTTTCAAGTTTATATTCAATCATTGACCCTGGCGCGGATACCATTAATAAACACCATAATTTCTTGAAGGATATTTTTTCGAGGAGAAAAGTCTTGTCTGTGCTTTTACACCGTATCATTATCGGACAACTAATTTTTAAGTAAAAGTCTTCATAATTACATACTTGGCCACCATTTTCCAAAATGGCGGAAGATGGCAAAGTTGGAATAGATGGGAATTTCTACAAAACGATCATGGCACCATGCCAAACAAGTCCCGAGTGGTTTCACTAGGTTAATAACATTGTATTTGCCTGCTGAAATTATAATTTGTTTTTAACCTGTCTTCAAACTACATAAAAGTTAAAATTTAAAATATTTTTTAGCTCTTGTTTTAGGAGTAATGTGCAAACATTATACATGAAAAGATGCACAATTTTATTGGCTACAACTTTTGTAAAGGGACGAAATTAATATCTTCAATATAATCGAAGTAAACTAGGAAAATTCGCAAATATGACATGAAAATTCTATAAAATTTTAAGTTTATGTTCAAACATTGTCCCTAGCGTGTAAGATACTAGCAATAAATACCACATTTTCTTTATAGGAAATCTTTTCGTGAGTAGAATAAATCTTGTTTGAGGTTTTTACACTGTATTGTTATCGTATAATCGATTTTTAAATGAAAGCTTACACAATGACATGTCTTAGCCGCCATTTTCCAATATGGCGGAAAATGCTAAGGTGGGAATGAATAGAAATTTTCACAAAATGATCAGGGAACCATGCCAAATAAGTCCAAACTGGTTTCAATACGTTATTAATGTTGTACTTGCATGCGAAAATATTAATTTTTATGTTGCCTGTTGCTAAAATACATAAAAGTTAAAATTTAAAATATTTGGTAGTGTTTGTTTTAAGAGTAATGTGCAAACATTATACATGAAAAGATGCACAATTTTAGTGGCTACAACTTTTGTCAAGGGACAAAATTCATATCTTCAATACAATCTAAGTAAACTAAGAAAATTCTCAAATTTAACATGAAAATTTTGTCAAATTTTAGGTTTACGTTCAAATATTGTCCTTGGCGTGTAAGATCCCACCACTAAATACCACATTTTCTTGTAGGAAATCTTTTTTTGAGTAGAATAGATCTTATTTGGGGGTTTTACATCGCATGGTTATAGTACAATTAATTTTTAAATAAACGCTTACATAGTAAAATATTTTAGCCGCCATTTTCCAAGATGGCGGAAAATGCCAAAGTGGGAAAAGTTGGGAATTTTCACAAAATGATCAGGGGACCATGCCAAACACATCCCAAGTGGTTTTGTTTTGTTATTAATTTTGTCAGATTGGACTCCTATATTGTCATAACGGCCCCGGACTAATACACATTTTTAAGGGGAAAGGGGGCTCCAATATGAGTATATACATCATCAAACTAATTTGAAAATTTTTACTAAAACAATACCTCCAAATACTATGGTATAGGGGTAGAAAGTAAAAAAAGTCCGTTTGAGGCCTCCACCCGGCTGACGCCCTAGGCCATGGGCTCAGGTTGGCCTAGTGGATAATCCGGGCTTGTTGATGATATATATATCCATTTTAGAGCCCTCTTTCACCTATAAATGTATATATCGAGAAAGCATTGGTTTCATAAAAATTTTTTGAATTTGAGTTGTTGGTAAATTTATTCTTTTTGGTGCCTCCTGAGCTCAGTAAAGTGGTTTTCAGAGTGATGTCTGCCTGTGTGTGTCGTGTGTTAGTGTGTGTGTGTGTGTGTGTGTGTGTGTGTGTGTGTGTGTGTGTGTGTGTGTGTGTGTGTGTGTGTGTGTGTAGGTTCAAATCCACAATAATTCCAGGTGTTTAAAAATTTTTTTTTTATTTTGCATTTTCAGGGTATTTTACCCCTGAAAACCCTAAAAACGCAAAAAATCAAAATTTCTCAAAAACGGCTCTAACGATTTTTATTAAAAATTTGTGGTTTATTAAGATTAAAACGCTGAATAAAATGACACCACCCGAAACTCCGAGAAAATGCGAGTTCAAAAGTAATAAAGTAAAAAGTGTAAACAAAATCAATTTTTGGATTTTTCAAAATAGCTGTTACCTTGAAATAAATATTACTTATCATGATTACATCAAGCTCAAAAAACTAAACAATACAGTATTTTGAATTATTGCTCTAAGTCAAGTGGTTGCGGAGAAAATTCAAGTTTTCGTTAAGCGGTAAACGCGCAGTACGTGTTAAAAGTCAGAGAGTCACGCGGAGAGTCAAACTCGTGCTGCTCAGCTGGTAGCTATCCGACTGGGCCATCAAGACATTAATGTTTTGAGGCTTTTAACACCTTTTTATATTATTGGGAGAAAGTATGTGTCAGTTATCTGATACAGTTTATCTACCTGAGGTTCATCGCTATTGCCACTCGCTAACGGGACGATACCGGGCCATCTGGTCGGTCGTGGAGCATGTAGGCCTACTATCATTGATCATCAGTAATAATATATTGATAAGTGAACCTAGTACTTTTATCTGTTGGGTAAAAGGCAAAAGTTACTCAAGGGACTCAAGACTCAATGGTCGTCCTGTAAATTGTTGTCGTATTGTTTCTTTAATTTATAGGAGTTGTACATATTTTACAGATATATTTCTGAAAATTTCAATTCACATACAGGTAATTTATTTTGCGATAATCATATGTTATAAAGTAAAGAGACAAGTTTTATTTTTATGCTATTTGTTTTAAACTTTATTTCGAAATCCTGTGTTTACTAGAATTTACCGATGAATCACTATAATTTAATTATTGGAAGTTAAGAAACATGGTACGAGTGTTTGAACTCTGCTACAGTACTTTTAATGTTTACAATCATCGAAGTACTATGCCAGTTTTTGAGGATTATACAAAAGGTACAATGCCCGGTAAAAAACGGCACGTTAAATAACAAAAAACATTGATCTTAACTTTAATAAAGATCTTAATGCGCCATCTTTGTATATTTCGTAGTTTCATATTAATCAAAGGGTTAAGAGACTCGTAGCCTGGATGTATTTTTGTCGCTTCTATTTACGTCGATATTTACTCAACGTATCTTCCTTCAAAGGAACCGAGGACTCAGTCGATCGTGTCAACATTGGTGCACATCACCAGTCAAATGAGGAATGAGGATGATGGTGTTTATAGTTTGTGGTGGAACAGTGAATGTAGGTAGATCGAGGCTGCAAACGGCAATCGGTGGTAACTATTTGGTTTTTGCCTTCTCGACCACAGTATCGACTCTTGTCAGCGACAGAATACGCCGTAGCGTCGCAGTCACATTGTACATGTGGATGCGGTAATCGTTTGTACTAACACTGAGTATGCGATAGTCGTGTATCGGTATCGGTGTCCCGGAGCCCGGAGCGGCGTAGAGATAGTCCAGGAAATTTAGGCTCATATAGGGCCAAACCTCAAACAAATTGCAATAGAAATTAAAATTATACTATGAAGTCCGGTAAGGCGTCTTACATACCATATACAAAATCGGCCAAAATCGGACTGGTAGAAATCCGCCATTTTGGCGAAAACCACCGCCATCTTGGATTTATGCAAGCTTTTGGTAAATTGGATACTAAAATATGTTTTCATTGACTTAAAACATTGAAATTCATTTTATTGGATTCCCCTTTGAATTTACTTAAAGGGAAATACAGATTTAATGTATAAGACAAAGGATTAAATAGTATTTATAAACATTAAAAGAATAAAAATATAAAAAATTGCACTTTTTCAAGATACCACTTTTATTTTTGTGCACTTGTTCCTCCAATACACAACTTGACACTTATGATATATTGCTTGAAAATATTTCTAATATACATAATATCAAAATGTTCTATCCAGAACATATTTTGGGATGGTAGGTACGACCTCAGTTGAAAGAAGTATACGGTGTTGCGCCGGTTGTGCGCTGCGGACCATCTGATGCCGAGCCGACCTCATCGACGCTGGTTGTGCCGGGACAAGTTCTAGTATATCGATGTTCAGTCGTTGGTTTTCAACCAACATTTACAATAATTATCACTTATTTCACAGTACTAGTCGTATCACTTTTATTGTTATTAAGGTTAAACTATAGTCTATCTAAAAATTTATTTTGTAATAAATATTAAAAGAGTTAATATGAATGTTTTTACTGTATAATTTTTATTGTATTCGAGAATTTTCCCTATAGGGAATACGCTATTACGGAGTAGGCATGATAAGTCCAGGACCATGTTATTTGTTCATTTTGCGGTCCCCAGAGAAGCCAAAAACACCATTCGTTCATTTAATGTATATACACAGTATCTATGTATATGTATATTACAGTATCTATGTGTACCATCATACACAATATTGTGTGTCCGTGGTACTGATAACTTTGAAAGGAACGTCCGATTTTTGTGAAATTTGGCATGGACGTGTAAGACTACGTCTACTTTCATGAGTTCACAAAGCAGCATGATCGGAATATGTTAAGGGTCAAAAATTGGTTTTAAGCATTTTAACCTCAAATTTCGAAATTCAAAATTTTATTTAAAACCATAAAAAAACTCAAAATAATAAAAATTTACAATTTTTAGTTTTTAACTTAGCATAACTGGTTACGGAGGAAATCCCAAAATGTGTTCCCATGTTATTCTTAAGGGAAATCAACAAAACCCTGTATCTTGCTTCTGTATTGACATAGCTTAATCAAATTTGGTAGTTACACAGTTATACTATGAAACCTTACAGACAGGGTTTGTATAGCCTATATCCAGACAGGGTTTAACTTAAACTTGCTTACAAAACCCATATAGCGGCAAACCTACATGCTCACCTCCATGGGATTTACGGGGAAAGAAAAAAAAGGGCCAGATATTATAACATTTCGTGTTTACCTACACCAATAAGGGATTAACCTACACTTTCTAACAACACTCAATGGCAGCAAACCTATATTCTCAATCCTGTGGGATATAAGGGGAAATAAAAAATCTGAAATTCCATTGGAAATTCGCTCAGTACGCAGGTTTGCAGCGATTGGGGTATTTTTATTATATATGTTGTAGATGACACAGCTGTCTTTGTACTATTATGTTACCATTGAAAGTTTAACAACAACGGGTAATTTTTAGGAATGAACCTAAGATGGGATCAACAGGAAACAGAACATGGAACATACAATCTACATAGAAAAATCTGGGACTAGAAGTTTTTCTTGTCTATTCTGTTTATGCAAGCATTATTAGGTTGTGATACTCCTTTAAGTTGTATGGCATTGGAAAAGGTTTAAGTTATAACAAAAGAATCGTCTCATTAATCGATGTTCCAAAGTAAACAGCCCCGCTTCTGAAAAATCGGACATAGTTTCTGTTGGAGAGGAGACTTTTTTTTTGTTCGGTGGTAAATCTTCTGATACGTTCAATTGCAAACGTTTTAGTTCTAAAGCTGCAAGCAGACAAACCAGGCAAGCAGTACAAACTAAGACACTGCCACCAACATCCACAGCTGACAAGTACCACATTTTAAGAGTTTATTTTAAAGTTAAAGAATGAAATTGAAACGAACCATTATCTCTTTTGGAATGAGGGTGGAGGTTAAATGCTGGAAAGTTGCACCCTATAATGACAAATTTAAAGCCAGCCCCTACAAAAAAATATATGTCAGATGTAACTGTAAGGTACACTGTAGATCTTCCCGCTGTACCTGCAGGCTAAACGGTATAAAATGTCATGTGTGCGGGAAATGTCATGTTTTTTTTATTTTTTTATTTAGGAATTCCATTGATATTGAAGTTGGAGAAGAAAACTACGAAGACATTTGAAATGAAGTATGATTACGAATAAAACCATTGTATCAATGATAGACTATGTTATTAAAGTTAATACGAAACTTTTAAGATTTTAAAATAACAAATGCGTTATACGCGATACTTTTAATAGTTATACTTTGCAATAAAACCCTAATTTCGTTATTTTGTCACTGATATATCATTTTTTTCAAATCAGTTTTAAAACTAAGGATCCTTAGGGATCATAGCAGGTAGTTGAGTGGTTAAAGAGCCTTTGAATCTGAGGTTGCCGCGGTTCGATCCTGAGAAAAGTTTGTGCTTTTTGAATGGTTCGATACTGGACCAAGCTGCCTATGGTCACTGGGCTATTAATTAATCATCCTGACAAATGAAACAGCTGCTATTTATCAGTAACAAAGCTAAACTTCATCGGATCCATCACAATCATCACATTCACCCTTCAGTCATACTCGTCTTAAAATAGGCACCTGAGAGTGCTTAGGTGTTTTAAATAAAGTAGGCCTATCCAAAGTAGGCAAAAGCATATAAAAGTTAAATATTGGTCTAAAAGATCGTTTCAGTAATAAAACAAACTTATCAATGCTATAAGAAAATTAATTACAGATTCATCAATACTACCAGGGCAAGTCAAAATTGTCTAACATCACTGCTACTGAATTTGGAAACTACCAACTACTGGAAACACCAGTAGGCCTACTGATATACCGGCACGGCAGATGACGCGTCGTCGCGCGCACCACCGTACGCGCTCCTTGTCTACTTGTTTCAAATAAGACTGTACCCACCATAACACCTAAAATATGTTCTGGATGGATTATTTTGATATTATGCTTACTAGAAATATATTTTTCAATAAATCGTGTCAAGTTGTATATTGGAGTAACAGGAATAAAAAAAAATAATAATAATAAAAAATAAGAGCGGTACCTTCAAAAATTGCATTTTTTACACTTTAATGATTATAAAACCTCTTTGATACATCATCAGATACATTGAAGTTATATTTTTCTATAAGAAAATTTAAAGAGGAATCCCATAAAATTAATTTTAATGCTTTAAATCAATTTAAACACACTTTAATAATAACTTTTTGAACATATTGCATAAATCCAAGATGGCGGATGGTTTTTGTCCAAAATGGCGAGTTTCCGCCAGTCCGATTTTGGCCGATTTGTAATATCCTATATAAGACGGCTTTAGGTACTTTGTGCAATAACTTTCATTTCTATTGCAATTTGTTTGACCTTTTACGATAAATTTCCTGGACTAAGAGGGGAGAAGACAGAGAAGATGCGTAGGCGAGCGGTAGGAGCGGCGGCGCGCGATGTCGGCAGAGCAACTATCGAGTCACGTGATCTATTACGTCACCCTCCTCCGTGTGTATGTGTTGGAGCCTATTGATTAATCCCGTGGAACCGCTCGGACACCTTCGGACGTTTCCGGAGTGGGTCGGCTGTTCGGGTCAATCCATCAGTGCGGTACTGTCTTGTACGTGTTAAGACGAGATTTATTTTTTAACGTTTCTCCAGAGCTACGTAGGCCTATCGTCATGTAAGACGCACGACGAGTGTTACTGCCTGTGCTTGCCGATGTTGTAGCTGTAGCTCGCTCTTTGTCTCCGCACCTCGCCGGCTCCCCAGCTAATATCGCTACCCACTGTCCGCTACCCATCTCTGGGCCGATCTCCCGGCCCGCGGTCTTGACAACGGCTCCTTGACCCCGACACCCCACAAACGCACGCTACCGGACTAGTCTCTTTAAATCATGCACGTGTTTCATTTCTCATTAAAGAGTCACGGTTTGTTTTTGTCATCTCCATCTCTGTTGTCACGAGTTGTTTCTTTTGCATGACTTGTTGGTCGGAATTCGAAATGAACTTTTTTTTATCGTAATTTAACTCCAGTTTAGAACAATGTATTGACTGTGTCCTCGAGTATCAATTTGTGCCTGTAGTTTTGTTTATGTAGGCCTACATTTGTTTCTTATTTTGTCATGCACGACAGTTTCTGTAAACATCAAAAACCCATTCGAATATTATAATTTCACTCGTACCGCACCAGTGTTATCAACCTGCGCTATTGACCTTTTCATTGAAATACAGTTTTTTATTTAAAATATGAACATTTAATTTTTGCCACAAAAGCATGTTCTAAAATACAATGTCACATTCTCCCATGTCAAACTCATAGCCGGTTAACTTGTTCGTGGTATATTCTTACATTAGCCGGTTAACTTGTTCGTGGTATATTCTTACATTATTGCTGACCATGATAACAGTTTCCGGTGACATTGAGAAGCGGCACGGTGTTCCTCAGTCGCTAGACCGGAAAGCGCAATAGTGACAGCGGCAGCAGTAGGCCTATCTGATTGCGACATCGCACCATTTCCCGCGCAAACATGCCGCCTCGCCGCGCCGGCCGCCTCGTCTTTTGGCGGCTTTTCTCACTCAGTCCGTTTCCGCTTCTGCTTCTGTCCACGAGATCGTGATTGATGTGTAGTCTTGCCCCTGTAAAACAACAATAATAATCATTCTTTATTCATCAAAATACACGTTACAAAATTACACAAGACCCTATAAAATCACAACACACAGGCAAACTGCATACACAAGAGCAAAACATAATATATTTATTTAAAATCATTATGTAATTATCATTATGTAAAATCATTATGTTAAAATCATTATATTTATTTAAATCAATATCATTATGTAAAAAAAATATAGTGGCATTATGAATATTGATGAACAATTAGGTTGCCACCAAGGCCAAGCCCAATAGGGGGTCCCCTCACAAGATTATCTTTTTTAACAGAAAAGAAAAGATGTGCCAAGTTGCTATTAAAAAATTAAAAAATAGTTTAAAAATTAATTAAGTGAAAAAAGTCTGAAAAGCAATTCTGAACCAACCACATTAAAATGAAAAATGACGTAAAAATCTATCCCTTTATCCAGTCATACCAATAAGTTCTAAATTTGCGGTTTTAACAAGTCGTCGACATTTTCAAAGCTAATTATCCATTTTACAAGTTTATTTAAATATTTTGTATTGTCATTTAATTGTGTAATGGTTTGAAATGTTTTATTATAGGCTACAGGGTATTTGAGATATTTTAAATCGGTTTGCGGCAACCTTCTTGAATATGGGCTACAATAATGATGGTTAGTTATTAAAAAAGACCGCTTATATCGAAGAATATCCAAGAAGGTTGCCGCAAACCGATTTCAAATATCTCAAATAGTTAATAGGGGGTGCAAGTTACTTTTCAACCACCCTGTATTATCTAGGTGCATTGAATGTGTAAAAATGTTGGTAATGGGTCAGATTTGGCTTAGGCAGTGCAATAGTGTGATTAAAACGTAGCTCATGTGGTTTTGAAACATTAGTACAGTAAGCAACACTTCTAGTGGAAAAAGTAAACAAACTCTGAAAAAACTGTGCTCCGATAAAAATTTACAAGGTCTCCAGTTTAAACCTAACATATCTTACCACGTTCTTCAAGAAGTCAAAACAAACAAAGCTAAGAAAAAAAAACTACATTAAAAAAATATAATAAAATGTGTTTTATTTGGAACCGTATTCTGTCTGTATATAGTTTTTAATTAATCTATTCCATATCTTTTAAACTTTACCATTTATTTACGATCTGGATCTTAACAGCAGTCCTCAGAGACAATCGTCTTTAACTATCCGTCCATGGTATAGGAGAAACAACAGAGAAATATTAAAAATCGTTTATGTTGGCATAAAAAAGGGTTTTCACAAAGAAAAGTCTTAATTCTCTGTTTTTCATTGTATTTGATCTTTACAATCTTGGTATTGTTAATTAAATACCGTGATTAAATTTTGCTAATTTTTTGTGTATTGTAAAAGTTTTATAAGAGTGATGATTTTTATAAGATTGATACGTTAGTTTTTTAAATACTGTATGTTTAATCCTTGAACACTTAAAATAACTGAAACTTTGAAGCCGTAAAAGTTCCTACAGTGGTTACAAATCCCTAAGTGCAAAGTGAAGGCAAATTTGGGTATCAATATACGAGTATACTTACACAGTCTATCTATATTCTAAAAGTTCTGTTCTTTAAATAGTTTAATTTTTTTATAATTATGGTTCAATGATTGAAAATTGTATATAGACAGACAGAAAATGGTTGGGATGGATCACATGTTGTTCAGTATTTTTTGTTTGCTTTATCCCCCTAATTCTGAATAATCTGCAATAGTTTCTAAAGGTTTAAGCTGAACACCCTGTAAAACTTAGCTAGGTAATGAATTGGTTAAAATATTGACACTGAAACAGATTTTAATTCAGTTAAAAATGTATATGTGTATAAATAATAATGTATTTCATGGGTTGATTATAACAAAAAGATTACTAGGTTTACAGCCTAAAGAAACCAAGAGACCCGTAATTTTTAACACAGGGTAAAGCAAAAATCGTTACCAAATAAAGCTTCAAGGAGTTGAGGATAAAGTATTAAAATAGGGTATGTTTTATCATTATAAATATTAGATTTTTTGTACAATATTTTTATTAAAAATGTTCAGCAACATTGAGTCAAATAGTAAGTAGGGCTTACCAATGTTGTCCATATGATTCAGTCCTCTCAACGCAATTGATACACAAGAATTTGCCCCTTTATATCTTTCAGACTAAAAAAATGGCATACAAAAGTCTTTTCTGTTGTTTTTTACCTGTTTGACAACTGAGGTATTTTTTATTGTTTTTTTTTTTTTTTTTTTTTTTTTTTTTTTTCATAATGGTACCTAATTTGAATTATCTATTTAAGCCATGATCAAAGGACACAGAAAGTTCAATTTTGGTCCCATTAGCTGAGATAATACCCTATTAAGTAGCTACTGTCAATCATTTTACACAAACAATTTTACCATAGTTTTTATATAAATTTTCCAAAGAAAAAATTGTTCCAAGAAATATTTTATGAAATAATATACATGATAAAGGCATACAGTATCTGATTTTCATTATGAGATGGATAAATGGGACAATATAGCAAGAAACCAGAACCTTAGAACACTCTTATAGATAAAGGTGAAATTTTTATGAATTAAAAAAAAACTAATTGGTTTTCTGTGTTTATAAGTGGAACAAGTAATATTACATATAAACCAGGGGTGCCCACGGGAGGGGGGGGGGGGGTATTTATAGCGCGGTTTGCGCTATTGAGCCAAAATTTGGGGGGGGGGGATTTTTGTGATTTAGCGGGAATTTTTTTGAATTGAGGAGGAATGAAGAGAAATAGTTTTCCCACTCCTATAGCCCTTGGTTAAATTGTTTGATAATCCTTTAACTCTTTTTACGGTCTAATCTTGTGTGGTGTACTGGATGGCAATACTGAAAACAGTCTGAAATTACCGAGATCATTAGCTCACTCTGTAAGTAGGCCTAAACAAGCAACCTCTGTGACAGTTTCTAACTGGCATTCAGGACGTTATTCTGAAAATGTTATCAGAAAAACAATTTTTAATTAAGGGGGGTCTAATTTGGCTTACGGTACCACTATACTAAGAATAAACTATCTAGTTTTATTTTTAGGTTAGTTTATTATACTTTTATTTTACAGTAAGTTTCTAAATTAAAGAGAATTTCAATAACAGACTAACTGTAATGAATAATTTAATTCTAACACATAAGTTAAAAACACATAAGTTGTTGTTGAACAATTAACTTGTAATAAGTTTATTTGGCAGCGGTTGGTATTCTTTTCCGTATAGGGAGTCAGTCCTAAACAGACGTTTTCTCCATGCACTTTTCAAACGACGACAAATTGCAAGCGCCTACCTTGCCGACTAATAACAGTACGGAAAACCTCTGTTTTGCGTGCAGTATGATGAAATATTTATTTAACATCACAGACAGATAGAAAATCATGCAAAATATAGGACAATATGTTATAGCATGAATTTTGTTTTTACACCCTATATACCCACACTACAGTGTGAACATGTGATCATGTAGACTGGTTAATTTTTTCTAATCGATTATAAATGTAATCTACTTTTGAACGGGGATTTTTGACATGATACTTCCTTGATAGGGACAGCTTAGGAATCAGATTTACTCATAGTTTCATTTGTAGATCAAATTAAAGGTCCCCATTTGTAGAGAAAAATGTTGCAAATCCTATAATTAAAAATCAAGTTGAAAATGGCAGATTGTAATCTTTACGTTGCAATAACATTTTTTTCACAATTTTAAATGTTAATAAAATCCTACAGAGCCTAATTAATATTTGATTGAGTTTAGGGTAAAGGGCAATTTCTATTGGAGAATGAATAATTTTTATATTCCATACTTTTTGCTATAAGGCATACAGTTCCATTTTTTATTTGTTAACGTTTTTCATAATGAAGGCCTCAGTAACATACATAATTTCATTTTTAGTGTGGTAATTTCCATGGTGGGTTTTTTCTTTTGTGATCTTGTCAATTTGCTATACTCGACCATAAAAGGTTCCATAATTATACAATTATTATATTTTAAATTAGGCTAAGTAAAAAATGTAACTTTAACAATCTGATTTGAGAGAGATTAACTGTATTGGCATAATAATTCCTTTAAGAAATAAATCAACTGAGCTTATTTTAATGTTAGAAATGAAATCTCAGCCTTCAGTACTAACAATGAATTTAGAATTGGGTACCGGTATTTCAGATCACAGGTCTTTATGACTGTAATTTTGACAATGTCACTTGTTTTTATAGCTTTGCTATAGTTTAAAACGTTTTGTGACAATAAAGAATTATTTATTTATTTATCATATAGCCACCATTATTTATTGTAACATATTAGAAAGTTTGTGAAAATAGATCTAGTTGATAGTTTGTTTTAGTGTTGCTCTAATGCAGTGCTTGTAACAGGTTATTTTTTATTTTTTTGTTATTTTTTTGTAATTTGGTTATTTTTGTTCCTCCTGGCTGTTGTGTCGCTTGTCCCTTATTCTCTCTCCCACCATGGATGATCGATGGCTCCTCATTGGTTGATCAATAATTTGCCTGAACCTATGCAAAACGAGAAAAAAATTAATAACTTCAAGAATAAAATGTCAACTTGGCTCATTAACCATAGTTTTTATTCTTTGAAAGAGTTTTTGGACTAAAAAATGACAAGTAACAATAGACTCTGTCAGATCTTTAGATTTAAGTATTTTTGACTATGCCTTATCCTCAATTATGGCCAATTCTTGAGTAAGTTGTAAACTTAATAGTTTTTGTTTATTAATTGTGCAATTATGTATGGGAGTATCCCCTTAAATTTCGATCCTGGGCGTGAATAGCCTATATGGCCTTCCTGGGTACTGGATCCTCAATTAAATTGACAAATCTCACTGAATACATCACATTTATTATACTATATCAGTATTATAATAACCAACACCTCAAAATATAGAACGATCATACTTTTAAAATACTCCAACCCTGGACATCTCAGCATCAGTTTCAGTATGGTGAAACCTCAAAGCAGGTCTGTAAATAAAGTTTTTGTTTACTACCAAGGAAGTAACCAAGTAATTGAATTATTTGTGAATTAATTTTAATTTGCGTTTCTTACGAGCAATCTACTAGATGTAGTCTTGGTAGAAGTTTACTCATTCAATATCTTAACACTTACACGTTTGTTTACAACTTCCATTTTATAAGATAGAAAAAAGATCTTTACAGAAATATAACAATTTTTTTACTAATGAACAATAATAATAATAAACATATTTCAAAATAACTTACAATTTGTCTACCTGCTTGCTATAACGAGAGATGCCAGATTTTTAAAGAATATTAACATTTTGTTAAAACCTTTAAATTTCAGTTTGGCCAACATAACAAAATCCGATAATCATTGCAACAACTAAATACTCCAATTGTTTCTAGATACGTACATACTATGATTAATTCTTGAAATAATTATAGATGATATAATAATTTTTCATACTAACTAAACTCAGTATAGCCTATTTCATGTCATTGTACTGATCAACAACAATACAGATTATATTGATTCTTGATTCTTAATTCTTGATCCCCGATAGGGTCTGTGGCTTAAAGGTTGGTAAGCACACTTTTTGGAAGCATACCGTAACATGTCTTTTTTTGCTCTAGTTAGCCAGTAAAGTATAGATGAAAGACGATCTAACGAAAAACTTTCCTTCATTCTCACGAACAGAATGACTCTGTGTTTGTGAACGAAAGAATTGAGTTATCTGAGATCAATGAGATGGCTGGGCGGACACAGGCAGAGCCACAGAATAGTTGTGTCTGACTTCTGTCGCTCAGTTACAATATCTATATAGCCTATATATATATGTGTCCGTTCACTTGATAACTTTTTAAAGGTTTCTTCGATGAAATTTGGCACTAAGGTGTAGGGCAGCGTTCTTAGTAGTAAGTTAGTTGTCTAGTTTTCATGAATGAATGTCTTATAATAGTTCCCTTGTTACAGGAGCGTGTGAAAAAATGAGCATGTAAGAAAAGGAACTGCTTGTTTTTTTATGGTGAGTTTTTATACTGTCTATTTGTATACGGTATTTCCTCTTTTTTCCTTTCTTTGAAAGTCATCCAATTAGGACAGTTTACATTACTTTGCTTCATGTTTTAAAATCTGAACATCAACGTGAGAAAGATGTTTCTTTTTGAGTATTCATTATTTAACTTAATCCACTCAAATATGGATATTAATCATTTGATTTGGCCTAAATTAAAACAAATCCTTGTTAATACTTTATTGCTTTGATTCGATGATTAGTCATTTCATATAAATTGTTACAAATTATATTAAAACTGGTTAAAAGTAATTCAGGGTTTCTACTGATACTGGAAATACTTGAAATAATGGAATTATACTGGAATTTCAAAATAGATACCGAAATTTTAGAATTTGATTAAAATCTGTAATTTTTCTGCAATGCAAGAAATATAGATTTTGTTTTTATATATTGTTACTTATTACTCACGTTATAATAATTAAAAAGTTATAATAATATTAAATACTTATCATAGCTAGTATTTAATAAAAATAGAATTACATACTTGTGCATTATTTTAACTCAAACCATTTAAATTTTCAATATTGTTGCAGAATTCATATTCTTATTATTAATAAGTTAGAATTTTATGGTTTCATTTTAATAGTCTTGCTTTTAACAAAAAAATATTAAGATTAATTGTATTAGCCGCTCATTTGCTATTGAAGACTAAAATTTATTAGCCGCTGAACTTCTATTGAAGACTGAAATAGAATACACATACCTTCTGTCGAGCGGCTCAAATTTGTTGTTGTATATTATCACCACATGCTTTGCCATGAATACAGCATTGTCAAGTGATATAAGAACATACTATCCATCGAAAGATTGGTCTTAAGAATTAAAATAGACAAAACATATCACAAACACAGTTCAGTTTGTCTATTTTGATCCTTGACCAATCCTTAAATAAATAGTATGTTCTTGTATCACTTGACAATGATGTATTCTCGGCAAAATATGTAGTGATTATATTCAACAATAAAATTTGAGCTGCTTGATGGAATGTATGTGTTTACTATTTTAAAACAAATATGTTAGCGGCAACTATATAAATAATTTTGTAAAATAGAAATTAATATGTCGAGTAATGTAATAGTCTTGAAAAAGCGCAAGAAGTCTTGAAAAAGTCTGGAATTAGTCTTGAATTTTGAAAGAGAAATAAACTAGACACCCTGGTTTTACCGTTCATCATCATCAGCGGTCTATTTCTTATAAAATAAGCCCATATCTTGATGGTTGTCAGTTTTTGATACATGACACTTAATTTACACACTCTTCACACATACAGGGTTCGAGTTTCTTAAAGTGATCCAATAGATAACTTTTTTATTCTATATATCTGACAGTATACTTCTTATGGGGGACCCCCTTTACTTTTTTATTTTGCTTTCAGGTATGTATTTCACTTTTCAATATTTCCCGCCATTTTCCAATATGGCGGCCAACTTAAAAATTTCTTAAATGGAACACCCTACATTTTAAGCCTTTTTTATTCTTTGCCATTTTTCTCTAAACCTAACGGTTAGGGAGCTACAGGCAATTAAAGTTAATTTTTAGTTCCATAAAAATAACATGGGACAAACTTTATCTGCCCATAATTCCAAAATCATTGATTAAAATAAAAAATACTCAAGAATAAAAATGTCTTAAATTGAGGTTTTAAGAACATTTAACTCATAAAAATTATCATTTACGCATTAATTAACTTCTTTCCAATATGGTAAGCAAAAAAAAAAAAAAAAAATTTCACAAAAAAATTGATGTTATTATGAAAATTTTTTTTAAAAAACATTAGTTTAAGACACTTTTATTCTTGAGTATTTTTTATTTTAATCAATGGTTTCGGTGGTATGGGCAGATAAAGTTTGCCCCATGTTATTCTTATGGAACAAAAAATGAACTTTATTTGCCTCTAGCTCCCTAACCGTTAAGTTGAGAAAAACATGGCTAAGAATAAAAAAGTCTTAAAATCACATAGAAATATCAAAAACATAAAATGTAGGGTGTTCCTTAAGAAATTTTAAAGTTGGCCGCCATATTGGAAAAATGGCGGGAAATTTTGAAAAGTGAAATACATACCTGAAAGCAAAATAAAAAAGTAAAAGGGGTCCCCCATAAGAAGTATACTGTCAGATGTAGAATTAAAAAGTTAGCTATTGGATCACTTTAAAAAAACTCACCCTGTATAACAAACGACACTTAACAACACACACGAAACGAAGACGAGGCTTGACTGCGGCGCGTCGGACAAGTGGGTCCATACCGGTGACATGCTGTAGGCCTACTGGAGTTTTGGTCAGAGGTTAGGATGACGTAATCTTATCAGCTGACCGGTGGTTGTTCAATACAGAGTTTTTATCTATGTGTTTGAACAGCTGATATGTGATTTTGTCAATTATTGTGATTATGTTGTAAGCTCTTCATTCTTATTTAGAAGGCTGTCTTTGCCATGCGGTAATACATTTTGATAGATAAACAACTCTTCCCACACCTGGGCTTTATTTTTCTGGTTACAATACTTTAACACCTTTAGCGACTTTTCAAATTTAATACTATGTCCGCTATTTTCTTTTAAATGGTGTGCAATCTTGGAGGAAGGGTTTTTTTGGTTCACCACTCCATGTTTCTTAAACCTCTCAACAAACGATCTATTAGTATAACCCACATATTTCTTATCACATTTTTCACCGCCATTAAACTCTATCATATAAACCCCTCTTCCATGTTTTTTGTCCATTGGAACCCTGTGTTTCTGAAAATTTGGTCTGTTAGTTTTGTATCCTGGACAAAAAAGATTTCTTTTAAATACATTCCCAATTGTTTTGTCTATAAAAGTGAATGGGATGAATTTACTGTCAGTCTCATCTTTTTGTATTTTGTTGCCTAATTAAAACCTAGTTTTTCTGATTAATGATTTGATTATGCAGGGTATCCGTTGTTCAATGCAATCTGTTTTACGATACTTTTTTCTTTCTCATATTCACTTTTCTCAAGCCGGAATGTGAGCAAACGGTGTACCATTGATCGGAAAACTGCCATTTTGTATTGATACGGATGGTTTGAATCACTCGGTATTACTTAGTCTGTCTGTGTTGGTTTCCTGTGAATGCCAAACTCAAAATTATGTTCTGTTTTACAAATTTCAACATCCAGGAAGTTAATTGTGTTGTCGGATTCTATTTCCATCTTAAATTTTATTGTACTATGGATCAAGGTGGTTAAGAAAAACATTAGCCTGCCTTTTAGTTCCTTTCAAAATGATGAATGAATCGTCCACATAACGCTTATAATACTTAATCTTACTGCCATGAGGATTTTTTTACTTTTTATTAATCTATTTCATTAATTTTTCTGTAGTAAACTGTAGTTATACAGTGGAACCTCAATATATCGAACCTGAAGGGGAATGTGGAAACTTCGTTACATCGAGGTCTTCGATATACTGAGGTTCGATGTATCAAGGTGGATTTTCGCAATGTTCGATATATAGATGTTCAAGACAACCATCCATAACTTTATTTTTCATAGGCCTAGCAACGTATGAATGTAAATATTGTACAATTTAACTGTTATTAGATACAGTAACTTACCTTCAGCCACTTAATATTGTAAAAATAAAGCTTTAAATGGAGTTTCCTTCACTAACTGATTAGGAATAAAACAACAAATGACGATGGAGAAAACTAAACAGTGTTGCCAACACGGGTTTGTAAAATCACCACTCACAATAATTAAGTAAAATGCGTATAATTGAAAAAAAAACATTGCAGTACAGTATACGTGTGGAATCGATAGTAATTATTAAATAATTAAATCTACTGTATACAGTATAAAACAAAAGTTACATCAATGTTATTACATACGTTAAATACAGTATAACATCTACTCCACAACACTGTAAAAACTCAAGTAACTGTACTGTTTTTAAGAAATAGTTCATAAGATTAAAAAAATTATACATTAGGCTAATTACTGTATAAAAAACATTGCAGTGCAATATCCATGTGTAATAAATAATTTATTATGTAATTAAATATACTGCATATAAAAACAAAAGTCTCATAAATTTTTACGTTAAATAACATAAACTTCACTGTAAAAACTAAAGTTACAAAGGTATATTTTTATGAAACAATTCATAAGTTGAAACAAATGATCCTAGATTCGTTAAGATTATTTGTCATGAAACAGTTAATAAGATATCACACTAAATACGTTACTAAATGTACGTAGTTCTGTTAATTATATTTTTTACTACAAACCGTTCATCAAAATAAGTAATGGAAATACTGTACAGTATTCAAAGTTTCGTAAAGAATTAGGTAGTAGGCCTACATGTCTGAAAAAATTCTGAAATGGTTGTTTGTCTACCTGATGTTAGTGTAACTTTGTCCAAAGCATCGTCCAGAACTGCTATTGACTGAATTACTTGGTCACTCATTGTGGTCTTCTTTTGAAGAAATTTCTTCAATGTTGCAACCGCATATCGCGCCTCTCGAAGAGTAGGTTCTGCGTCCGGAATAATTTCAGGGTTTGGGTCTTTATCTTCATCTCCTGCATCCTCCTCGTCTGCTTCTTGGGTAACAGATGCAACGATATCCGCATGGCTCAGTTCACCGCATACTGCGAGGTCGTCGTCAAATGTGACAAAATCCTCGAACGATAGACCTTCAATTTCCAATGTTTTTGTAACCTCGTCCCATCGTTCAGGAGCTGCATCGGCATTAGTTTCAGCACATGCTGGGGTATCAACAACACTGCAGTCCTCTTCAACTCCTTCTCCCTCCTCTGGATTTTTAACTTTAAAGCCACTTTTTTGAAAACAGTTTTCAATTGTTTTTTCAGTGACATTGGCCCAGGCCTTTGAGGCCATCCACATGGCATCAAGCACGTTGATTTTCGTTGGATTGTTCTCTTCAACATCCCGAAGGAACCGACGAACAACTTCTTTTCTGTAAAGCACTTTAAAATTTTTTATTATGCCCTGATCAAGTGGCTGGAGTTTTGACGTCGTATTTGGCGGCAGGAACTCAATTTTAATGTTTTTCAATTTAGGGATATCCCCATGTGCGGTGCAATTGTCAACAAACATTAGGATTTTCTTCTTCTTTTTCTTCATTTGATTGTCGAGATCGGTTAACCACTTTGCAAAAATCTCAGATCTCATCCATGATCTTTGGTTTGATGTGTAATCCATAGGAAAGCTTTGGATTCCTTTAAAACATCGTGGATTTTTTGATTTCCCAATCATAAGGGGTTTTAGTTTCTCTGTTCCCGTTGCGTTGGCTCCTAAGAGAACAGTCACCCTCTGTTTACTGTTTTTTCCACCATGACACGAGTCCCCTTTAAACGTTAAAGTTTTGTCGGGTAAACATTGGAAATACAGGCCCGTCTCATCTGCATTAAATATGTCCTCTGGCTTGTATCCTTTTGTTAGGTCGGGTAGTTTTTGGACCCATTGAGTGCACACCTGGTTGTCGACACTTGCACTCTCGCCGGTGACCTTTTTAAAAACAATTTCGTTACGCTTTTTAAAATTCTGCAGCCAACCATTACTGGCTCGAAAATTAGGTTTTCCGAGCTGATTGGCAAACTCACATGCCTTTTCTTGCAGCAGTGGGCCACTTATTGGCAAGTTTTTATCTCTACATTGTTTCAGCCACTGCAGAACACAATCTTCAATATCTTTACATTCAGGTCCTTTGGCCCTCTTTAACGAAGACGGTTGATTTTCGTATTTCTCTTTATTTTTCAATATGGTGGACAAAGTATTTGGTGGAATGCTGAATTGCTTTGCAATGTCGCTTTTTTTCTGACCGCCGGCATTAACGGCTTCTATGATTTTAACTTTTTCCTCATACGATAGTGTTTTTCGTTTTGCCATGGTCTTCAGTGACGGAGACTTCGCACTACCGTAGCAAACAAGTTCACAAACACTTAAAGAACACTGTAGTAACGAACTAATTAACCACTGACACAATAATAACCGAAAACGCGGGACATAAACACAGCGCCGAGAACACGGAAGAGCACGGACACGGGACTAACAACACGGGGGGGGGGGGGGGGGGGGGAGCGGATGTCTGTAGAGCGACAGGTTGCAACACGAAAGAAAATGAATGAATTTGAAAAATCAATAAATTGAACTTCGATTTGTTGAGGTTTTGCAGTCAAAACGTCGATATATAGAGGTTCTGAGGACGTGCATCGGCGCTACAAAATTCGATATATCAAGGTTATCCTGACTATTCCTTCGATTTGTTGAGGTGAAAATAACATTAGATTAATAGGCAGGTTCAAGGGGAATGGAAAAAATTCTATATATCAAGGAGTTCGATATATTGTGGTTCGATATATCAAAATTCCACTGTATTATTATTTTAAATAAATTTAAAATTAAGTGGGAGGAATGGAACAGAGGGCCATAGGGGGAGTTTGGAGGCCATCATTAAAAAATATGAAACCAAAGTTATTGTTGGAAAAGTATTTATTAATCATTATCATAATGTTTTATCTTTACTTTATACATTACCCTATATTAAATATCTGTGTATGAATAAAATGTCATTATTATTACTCCATTTTTCAATTAATAGTTTGCGAGTGATACTTGAATTTTTAGAAAAAGTTACTGGAAATAGCCTATACAGTACTGGAATTATAAAATAAGATTTCAGTAGACACCCTGTAATTGAATCACTCATTCAGTATTGTATTGTTTAACATATAATTATTTTCTGATTTGAATTTTGTAATATCGATCTTCCGAGTACAGTAGTAGTATGAGTAATTTAATTGTTCTTTTTTCAGAGCAATTTGGCATTATTGTATATTTGCCACTATAAAATGTGAGACTGTACTTCTGTCAACTTCTTGTTACGTCCCCAAATCCCCTTGTTGATTTTTGCTAACTTGTTAATGGCTCTAAAATCTCAAATGACAATCACAAAATTAGCTTATGTTATTGACAAACAAATATTACAATTTTCAATTTATGTTTTTAGCCATTCAACTCAATTCTATCTTAAGTGACTTATTTTCTGCAGCAACTGTCATTTACAGTTGATATAAAACTCCCTTATTGAATATAAAGCGGGAACTGTAGAATGTTGAATGCGCAACAGGAGTAATACCGGCTCTGACAAACTGAGCATTTTAAAACTCAACAATTCTCAAGTTCACAATGAGCTGAGTTTGTGTTTTTTATTGTACTTTTTTATAAGTAATTGTTGTAATGGCTTTTAGTGAAGAGAGATCAGCAATTAACTGACAGTTCTCATCATCTGAAAGGCCTGCGCTTTTTTGTTTTCTATGCAGACAAAAATAACATAGTCGAATGTTATTTTTGTCCCCAAGCCAGGAATTGAACCTGGATCACCTGGGTAATAACCCAGACCTCTACCATTCAGCTATGGCTGCTACCTTTCTTATTTTCTTTTTAACATCGCTGGTGTCCGTTGCAGGGTGGGACACGAGAGGTGGAGGGATGATGTGGCTTCGTAGTGAGAGGAGGTGCCGGCCCCGGCTGCGGTGGTGTGGCCGCAGTGGCGTAACCAAGGTAGCGGCAATCGACCACACATCGGCGCGCGTCTCTACCCACACCTCGCGCACCAGCCGGTGTGGCCGTGTCACCAAGTGGCGCCGGCGCAGTGGCAGTCTCCTCAAAGAGGTACAATACAGTCTCTCCCTTAGGCTCATTCTACTTGGCCGTTGGAGCGTTTTAGCCATTCTACTTAGTTGCACTCAAAACGCTCTTGACTAACATATATGAGATGATGATCGTTGATAGTACTGTCTCTTTAAGCAACTTCACACATTTTGTTAAGTAAAATGACGACTTAAGCTACTACATCAATTACTATCAAAAGTAAACTATAATGGTGACTTGATTTTGGAGTCAGTCTTAATTCTTTTATAAGTAAGTTGAAAGCCATTCAATTTATAGGAATTTATTCTCTGGGAGAATACAACATAAGAATTATCATACCATCAAACAAAATTGGTTACTGAATAAGATTGCCAAAGTCCTAAATTATTACAAAAGAATCAAGAAGCAAGAAGCGTTTATTTGCCATTGACAAGTAGTACATGTATTGGCAAAAGTCTTAAGTTTAGCATTTGGCTACGGTCAAAACAATATCTTAATTTAAAAAAAGATTTTTTTTTATTTACTAAATATAATTATAAAGTTGCTCTGTGGATTCAAAATTGAGGATACAAAATTATCTAAGTTTTATATGACATACTAAACAATGAAGACAAGTTGGACAGATAAAACATAGAACTAATGACTAGTTACATAAAATGAAATGAGAATAAACTATGAAGATAGTAACAATAATAATAGAATAAAAAGTTTAAAAAACAAGTTTAAAAAAATTACAAATACAGTTACATCTTTCAACAATAAACAAGAGTAAAATTTAAAATATAACAATAGATAAAATATGAGAAAAAACAACTTCAACAACGGTTAAAATGTATTAAAAAATCACATCCTTAACTGCCATGAAGGCAGTAACGGAATAAAAAAGGTTAACTAAAAGCCAGTCATATAATTTGCTCAAAAAGAGTTTGAAGATTAGGTTACCAGGGTGTCTACTGATACTGGAATTACTGGAAATACTGGAATTATACTTGAATTTTATTTCCATACTGGAAATACTGGAATTATACTGGAATTTCAAAGTAGATACTGAAAAAATAGAATTTTATTAAAATCCAGAAATTTTTGCTTTTAAAATGCATAAAATATAGCTTTTGTCATGTGATCTGTACATTCCGATATATAAATATTTCACTTGTCATTATTGTTGTTCAAGTATGTTTTGCAAACCAAAATCAGACAACTTGTAGTTACATTCAAATTATTAATTTAGCAACTAAGAAATCTAACCGTTTGTGTAAAGATTAAGTTTAGAAAATGTTGGATTTTGTACTAAAAGTTGAGTTTTCTTTCTTAAATTTTATTCATGATGTGAGTATTTATTTTACTTTTAGTATTATTCTATTTTTTATTTCATTAATTTTTTGCAGTTAACTGTACTTTTTTATCACTTTTTGTATTAAAAAATACAAAATAAAGTGGACCGTATGAAAAACTTTAAGAGGAGTTTAAATGGCGTAGTAAAATATGAATACTGTATTAAAAAGTGTTAACACTGGAAAGTACTTATTAATCACAATCATAAGTATCTATATATAGGCAAGCATGTTTATTTTTCTCATTTTTTCTCAACTTGTATGTATTGTAAGAGAAATCATCGCTTACAGTTAGAAAGGTTCATCCTGTAGATGAACAGAATGCCTATAATTCACATCAGCCTCCAGGGGTACACCCTACAGGCTTTCAAAACTTCAGTGTTAACCTCATAGAAGAAGGATAATTTAGAGTCCAAAACAGGTGAATTTTTGGTAGAATTTCAACCATTATCGATCTCTTAATACAAAAATCTGTTTATATGTATAAAATGTCGTTATTGTTACTCCATATTCAGATTAATAGTTTGCGAGTGATACTGGAATTTTTTGGAAAAATGTACTGGAAATACTGGAAATATACTGGAATTCCAAAATCAGATATCAGTAGACACCCTGGTTACGTACCTTGTGCCGTCGTCAATCCATATAGTTTTTCTGATAACTAGTTTCGGGACTGTTGTCCCATTTTCAAATCAGTAGAACATCGTCAAAACTTTAAAACACAGTCATATACTTTACATTTAAAAAACAACACATAACACAACACACGCGCGAACATTTAACAGTTAGTTTGAGGTTGGCCGGCCAAGACATCGAAGGTTACCGAACACGCGGCGGACGGGATGACGGATGCGACACGACGGATGAGTCATCCAGTACTAGTACAATGAGCATCCAATTCAACATTACACATTATCCTTAAAATCTTCTTTTGAATGAGAAGGATTTCACTAAATTTTTAGCTACTGTCCCAAAATATTATGTCATATCTATAAATACTTTGAAAAAAGGCAAAGTAAGTCATATGTAATTATTTATCATCTACCATCAGTCTCAAACGTCTAAGGAGATAAACTACACGGGATAACCTGGTTGACAAATAATTAATATGAGGGTCCCAGTTAAGCTGGCTATCAAATCAAATCAAAATCATTTATTGCCGAGACATATAAACATGTATAGCAACGTCCAATGATACAAATTATTTCTTATACTAACAAGATCATTAGCCTAGTGTCTTTTTAGAGAGGCCAAATAATCCACAAATTCTTGTACATCATAAACAGCTAAATTACATAACATGAAGACAATAGAGTTTTTAAAACACTTAATATTAAGACATTTAATACTACTCGGTAACAAGTTTTACATTTTTTTTACCAAACTCAAAAAATAAAACTGTTAATTGTAGTCACAAAGTTACACTGCTGTACTCTAAGAAATGTATGCTGCCTAGTGAAATGGTCATGGACAGAACTATTAGTAGGAAAATCATTTAAATTGGTCATGATATACAATAAACAATCTAAAATGTATAGTGAA
This sequence comes from Neoaliturus tenellus, assembly GCA_030545055.2. Classification (NCBI taxonomy): domain Eukaryota; kingdom Metazoa; phylum Arthropoda; class Insecta; order Hemiptera; family Cicadellidae; genus Neoaliturus; species Neoaliturus tenellus. The sequence continues at coordinate 60,911,080 of CM061535.1, read as the reverse complement.
ACAACAGTTAAAATTTTAAGTTCTCTGAAATATGATTTGCAATGAGTCCTACTACTAACATTAAACATTATTCTAATTGATCTTTTTTATATAATTAAAAGTTTTCTTAAGCTACTTGAGTGACCCCAAGCAATGATACCATATTTTAGATGACTGTGAATGTGGGGAAATATACAGCTTTTAGTACATCTATGTTCACAAAGGACCTAAGTTCCTCAACATAAAGATACTCCTTGACACTTACACATCAATATGAGAATCCCATTTAATATTTGATTGGACACTTAAACCTAAAAATTTTACATTATCATTATTGCTACATTTGAAACCAAATTCTAAATTTTTAGTTTTATCCTCATTCAAACACTGAGAGTTGGCTGCAGTCCAATCTACAATTATAGAGTTCGATGCAAGATAACACTGATGTGCCATAACAGCATCATTTTATTTAATCAGAACGGTCAGATCATCAGCATACATATAGGCACTTAAATTACAATGAACAATAGATGAAGGTAAATCGTTAACATACAAAAAAAATAGAGTAGGGCCTAGAATTGAGCCCTGCGGAACTCCGGACTGAACTGGCAAGTATGAAGAAAAACAATAAATTATCATAATACACTGACTGTAGCCTATCAGAAAGGTAAGATTTAATTAGAGCTAAAAAAAGACTGGTCGAAACCATAATAAAACAACTTATCTAATAATACATGATGAGATGTGGTGTCAAAAGCCTTCATGTCATAAAAATAGTTTAAAACCTTATTTTTTGCATCCAAACCATCTATACAATTTTTCATAAAACTTATAGCATTAGTTGTACTTCTTTTAGGTCTGAAACCATATTGATTGTTGGAATAACACTGATTATTTTCTAAATTTTCAACAATTTTTTTATTTAACGTTTACTCAAAACTTTACCAACCACAGGAATTATTGACACTGGTCTATAATTTGAAAATTCTGTTTTCGCCCCTTTTTTATATAAGATAAGATTTTTTACTGAGATAAGATTCAAGGAATTTTAGTGACATGCCTTGCAGGCCATGGTGTTTAAGCTTTAATAAAAGATTCTGGTGGTCCACGCAGTCAAAGGCCTTGCTCAGGTCACAAAGAGTGGCCCTTGCAAAAGTCTTTGACTCAAAAGTTCTCATTACCTCACAGACCAGGGCATCTATGGCATCTACAGTAGACTTACCACTACGAAAGCCAACCTGTGCCAAAGAAAAAAGGTTGTTTAATTAAAAAAAGTCATTAACTTGATCAAAAACAAGAACTTAATTACTTTCAATAATGTTGGTATAATTGAAACAGGCCTATAACTTTCAAGCTTGTTTTTATCTCCTTTTTTTGAATATTGAGACTCAAAATAATTTCATTTCATCTGGAAAAATTCCATCACTTAAACAACGATTGATGACAAACACTAAAAGATACAAAATTCCAGGAATAATACTCTTTAAAACATTATTTGACATATTGTAAAAATCTAAGGCAGTTGAATTCTTTAGCTTTTTAACAGCTTCAGCCACAGCATCTGCAGTTACAGGCTTGAAAACAAACTTTAGTGTTGGACACTGAACATTTTTTAGAAAATCGGTTGAGGTTTTGTTTGAATTAATTGGCTATGTTTTCTTTAATATTACCAACAGACTTTACAAAAAAAAAAATCATTGAATTGATAAGGAGTGATATTGGGTTTTGAACCCATTTCATTTTGTTGGCTGTTTCTTTTAATTATTTGCCATGCAGTTTTGCATTGATTCTTACTGTTTTCAATCAACTTACGATTAAAATCAAGCTTTGCCTGTTTAATCTTTTGTCGGTAAGATTTCTTAAGGAAATCTACTCTGATTTTCAAATGAGAGGAGTTAGATTCCTTCAAAGACCTACTAAAGCACAGTAGGTTTATCTTCAGAGCAGCAAGCTCTGCAGTATACCAATTATTTTTTGACAACCCACAACTAACTTTTCCAGACTGCACAGCCTTTTTGAGTTGGCTAAAAAGCTTATGGTATTGGTCAATTTCTGAAAAAAGCTAGAAAATAGTGCAGTTGAGTCATTCACATAGACATTTAATATTTGGTCCCAATCAGAACAATAAAACCTATCAACCAGGTCACCCATTTCGCAATTTGGTAGAATTATCTTTAATAGAATATGCCTAGTTTTAACAATGGTGGTTGCTTTGTTTCACGATTAAAAGTACTTAAACTAAAAACTAAACTATCATGGTCAGAAAAAGGAAAACATTCAACCTTACAGCTATGACTAGATTCATCTCGGGTCCTATTTATAAAAACATTGCCCAAACTTTTTGGAGAGAACAGTTGGAGAAAAATTTTGACAAAAAAAGTTATATTTCCTTAATAGGTCAAGAAAATCTCTGACCGTGTGTCTATCCTTTGTCATATCAAACTCAGCATTTATGTCCCCACCTATAACAACTGTGTGGTTATGCCACTGAGAAACAATTAGAAAGATTCTCCAAATTATCTAGGAGTACAGCGGGACTACCATTAGGTGATCTATAAAGAGAAAAATGAGTAATTTCAAAGGATGTACCCACAACTGCAGATATTTCAAAATTCAATTCATCATATAAAAAAAGAAACATCTAACTCAGTAACCCGAGAAGCAAAATTGTTACTGATAAAAATTAGAGTACCACCTTTCTATATTCTTTCCTACAAAGGTTATAAGCTAAAAATAATTTGAAGGATAAGAAAGACTAACCTCATCTGACCGTAGCCAATGTTCAATGCAAATTACATGTATACTTAAGCCTATGAGCAGTCCTTCCAATAAAAAAATTATTCTCTTAGTCCTTGAATATTCAGGTACAGAATGTTCAGTTGGACATCATCACCTGAAACTGAAGGTCCTGGAGTCAGAACTAGGCTGTGTGTAAAAAAACAGCGTCCACAGTGGATGGCTGCAGTTGCAGGTCCCTGCGTAAACGTCCTTTGAACGGAGCAAAAAGAGCCACAGGTCGGCTCTTAACATCTTATCAAAGTCTGATTCCAAAACTTCAATATAAAAGGAAGAATAACCATCATAATTGGTTCTCATTTGAGTACACTTGTGAAACTGCAGCTTCAACTCATCATTGATATATTTTTCTATGTCCGTGGTAGTATACTCCGGGCTTAACCTTGAAAGGAAAATAGCCTTCCTCTTGATTGCTGGTTTCAACTGAGCACTTTTTATTACACAGTGAGTCCTTTTCCCAATAACTACATCACTGAAGCTTTTAACTTTTGAGCGATCACTCGTCTTGCTACTTGCAACCTTTATTTTAACTTCATTAGGCCTACTTTCGTAAATAGGTTTGGATTTGGGACCTGAGACTGTTTTCCAGGCATTCTCATTGCTATCGTTACCGTTGTCATCATCCAGTGAAGTAGAGTCCAAGTCGACATTACAATTGTTGAGGTTAGAGTACGGAGAATTGGATTGTTTGGGAGCACTGAATGCTACAGAGGAAGTGATAGGCCTATGATTCTGGTTGATTCTGCCTCTTCCCCGACTTCCCCGCTGTTTTTAACTCTGCTCCATGAGGGCATGACATCTTCTACAACAGCTGGTCCTTCACCAGTAGTTTTTAACTTTGGGGATTACAATCTCACCATTCATCATATTGTCCTTCTTCTCATTAAGTTTAACATTGTCTCTGAGAACACTTTTAACTGCACTTAGCAGAGCACCTACAGTACAACGCAATTGTTTGAGTTCATAGTTGTTCCTAGTGGGTGAACTATAAGAATTGAAAAAGTCTGTCAATTTTGAATCACAGGTCTGACAAAACCATTTAACTTTGTCTGCCATGTCATTTATACTGATATAGTCGTCATTAGTTAAGCTAACACAGTTAAGATAATACCATTTATTACAAGTGCCATCACACAACATAGCACAATCCTCAAACTTTTCTTCATTGCAGGATCCGCAGAGTTGAGTTGCTTCTGCAGCAGTTTCATTGTTTTCTTCATTTGCCTTAGAATTACTAGGCCTAGAACGATTTCGAGTCATGGTTACGAAAAACCAACCGAGACCTGTTCTAACCTAACTTTCACGAACAGGAGTTAACACACTAAGTTCCGGCTGTTCAAACTAAAAGGGCAAATTAAGTATGAATGACATTTCACTCACCCATCTCCAACAAGGGGCTCCCTCTGAAGTAGTGAGAGTGTCAAATGGTCACTGTGGGACAATTCTGTGATTTTATTGGGTACAGTATGGCTCAGGCGAGTCCCATACAATATCCATAAACTGTCACCGCTTAAAAAACTAACTTAAACACTGCAAAAACCGGTAAAAAATACCTAGTAAAACTAACTAACACCGCTTAAACTGTAACTGTTCTGCTTAAAAAAGAAAAAAAAACCTGTAATTTAATTACAATAGCAAAGTTTTATTTTAGTATCGATCAAACTTGTCATACTCTTCAGATTTTTAATATTGGTTTTGTGTCGATTTGAGTTTTTTGGTCTCCAAAAGTAAAAGTAAGGGTCTTTAATAGTAGTTTTTATATTTAGTATTTATCTAAATATGATCTCAATTTTTCTCTTCTTTTTTCTAATAGCAAATATTATTGTTGTAGACATGTAAGGAGAATGTATCGCCCTACCACAGTCTCAAGAAAGGGTTGTCACGCTCTAAGAAAATTTTGTTGGAAGAAAAATTATGTTCCAAAATTCCAGATGACGAAATCCAGGTTAGTCAAACACTATTTAACTCTGTAACATTTTATACTTCTGGTTCAGCTTCCTGAAAAACCCTGGTTTCATTTTGTAACCAATACAATAACGCTCTAGGGTGTTCATGTTTCTATTAATTTATTCTATTTTTTTTTTTTTTTTTCATAAAGTAAAAATATGAAGCTACTGTATGTGAAAATATTATGTACTAAGGAACTGGTGATATTTAAATTTGTGTTAGAAATTAACTTATTCAACGCACAGTGTTGGTTCATGACATTTGTTGTGTACTTTATATTTTATGAAAAGTACATAAAAATATTTGTTATGTATTATGAGCCATCATTGATATTTCTGAAAACTCTCACTTTGTTTGTTTAATTTGAGTAGTAAACTAATAATCTTTAATAATTTATAAACAAGTTAAATTTTAGGCTAATTAACGTTTTTTTCTAGTAAGGCCTGGAAATAAAAGTTTAAAAAATTATTAATTGTTTTAAGAGGTAGGCCTAATCTCTGATTACATCATAAAATGATTTATTATTTTATGAATTTTATTGATTTTTTAAATTTTAAAGTAGGCTATCAGTTAGGCCGAATGAAAAGTAATTAAGATTAGAAGGATTCGAGATTTGATTATTTAAGATCCAAATTCAGAATCGTGATTAGAAAATCCTGGAATTGACTATCACTAGTACATTGCTAACTTGGTATGTCAATTAAGCTTCTTAAGCATCCCGTATGTGTGGGCTGCCCCTCAAACACTGACCTAACTGCAAAATTATTCTTAATAACAAACACTGATATATGCCCAAGTTACAGGACATACAGACAGAGAGAATTTTCAAATCTTTATAGGTCAATAACGATCAAACTTTTCAGCACCAGTCAAGTTACATAATAGTTTCTGGATGGCTAATATGCTGTCAATGTATGAAAAGAGCAGTTGCACACAACGAGACCATAGCGCGCATATGGGTCTAAATGCCGTTCACATCTGCACTATTGCTGTGTTAGCTCCTTTCATTCTGCCATTGAATTTTTGTTACACCTACCTTGTTTGCAGGAAAACGAAGAGTCCAAAGAGAACTGGCAGGGTTGCTTGTACAACAGCAACTCAGGCAATATGTACCCAGCCCCAAACAACAACAGCCAGAACCTGACTCTCAGTCTTGTGCCGGAATTGACTCACCTACTTCATCATAAGAGAGAAGAAGAAGGTGATTAGTCCCAAGCCAGTCACTGTAGGACACGTTAACTACATGAGCTACCTCATTGGTAGCAAACAATCAAATAATAATTTCTCTTATTGCAAATCATTGATTCACTTTAACTAACTGCATTTTGTCAATATACAGAAAAGAATATTTCAGGTCCCTCTCCTTAGTTTTTGGACGTGTGTACATTTCCAAATGAGCTTTGATGAACATCCTAGGGTAATTTCAAGTGCTTTTTAGTGGAGTTTTGAAATAACACACCCCTCACCCTATAAACTGAGTGCAACTTTATTTTTAAAGTGGTAAAACCAATCGTATTGTGCCTTATTTTAACCCTACAGTGGTGACGCACAGTCTCTGAGACCAATCCAAACTACAGTCTTAGTACAACAATTAGCTGGTACCTTTTGTTCACTGTCGTTCGAGTTATGCAACAAACTCCATTCAGTCTGCCTTCAGTTGCCATGGCGTAATTTTGAGGTTAGGTGGTGGTGCACAGCAGCCATGAGCGGTCTCGTACACCGAAGTCACCAAAAACGTGAGCGGTCTGGTGCACCGACGTCACCACTCATGTTCTGGCCATGCTAATTTTCGGTCTGTTGGACCACCATCACCACTTCATATGATTGATATTACAAATTACAAGTACATAAAATTGAGAAACATTACACCCAATTATATTTATTTATCTCAGAATAAGTTTAAAAAAAACCTTTTTTATTGTTAGACATTCTCATTTTTCTATTTTTACAAAGATTTAACAATTTACGGTCTAGGGGACCGCCGTCACAGATGTAAGGACTTACAATTGACTTAGTATATTTACTAAAATAACACTTTTTTGGTACTTTTTAAAATCTGTTCCTAAAAAAAATTGAATAGATTTTTTTATATTGACAATTTAATTTCAAGTTTGAAACTTTGTAATCATATAAATTGCATAAATAAATATTCGATTTTTAGATTTAGTTAAAAATTGCTGTATTTTTCAAAATGTCAAGTTTTGGAAAATACATGCATTACAATAACATTTTTTATTCCACTTCAAAATGCGTTTTCAATGTAAATACCCTGTAAAGAAATTTAATGCCACCTTCCATAAAATTGTATACAGAATTGAAAATGCTCAGCAATAAAATTTTGTCCATATAAACAAATTAAACCCATAGGAAAAAACTAAAAAACTACGGTAACTAAAAAAAAAAACTAAAAACTAAAAAAAAACCTTAAATACAATAACTCCCGACCTATTTAACCCTTTGAGGTGAGGTTTACACCAAGTTCGGCATATGAAAAGATATTTGGTTTTAATGCAAAGTTTGTTTACCTTCTGTGGTATTAGAGTTGGCTTTTTGGAACTTTTCTCTTAATTCACTACCACGACTTGTTTGATTTGTGATTTTGTTAACCCACTACAACTAATGTTCAAGCTCTTAATGTAAAACTCGTAAGCATAAAAAGATAGTTAAACAAACACACTCAAAAATATTGTTGAATTGTAAGGTAAGAGTACGGTAGGGTTGTTCGAGTGTTGGTTAGGGTTGTTAGGTTAGGTTAGAGCGGTTTTGTTGTGGTTTATATGTGTTCACAAAACTTGATTAAGTATATTCCTCATTTCAACAGAGAACAGTATTACAAAAACAACTGCTAAACTGACCACAAACTTTGCATACAGTATAAAATATGAATACATTTGTTTAGGTATGTAATACGATAGAAGTACAGGAGTATACCAGCTATTGATGAACGCTAAGATGTGATGCAACGCCATGCATGATGAAAAACAGGGTTGCATGTTAAAATTACTGTAGTTTAGAATAATTTCTTTGGCTTTACACAAAAAAAAATATAAATTTGTCGGGAATCAATGAGAATCCAGAAAAATAATGGTAGTGAATTAACGGAAAAGTTCTACCTTTTCCTTCAAAATGATTTTCATTTGAGAGAAAATCCCATAGAAAAAATTTTGTTTGTTCATAAATTTAGAACTTTTAAACAGCTAATTAGCCTGCTGGTTCAAAAATTGAGAAATGGTTTTACTATAATTTGACACACAGTATAGTTTTACGTTGAGTTTTGATTTACAGTTGAGCTGGAAAGTCTGGATTGCGGCTATGAAGACACGGATATGTCACTTAAGCCCTCCAATGAAGACTGCTACGTGTTCTACTCTGAGGATGAAGAGGGCAACTCACCTCAACAGGTAAACCTTTATTTAAGTGAAATAGCTTGATGGCCAAAAGCCCATTTAATACATATCTAAAGGAGCAGAATTTTCTTCACATATATGATTTTCTCATCTTGATGAATTATAGATTGCATTTTTTATGATAGTGATTACTGTTGTCGGACTAAACTCTATATTTAATCACTCTCCCATCCTCCATAAGATTGCTCAACCATCACATTTCTTCCATAAAGCATTACAGTAAACTTCCTCTAATCCAGAATGCTAGATAATCCGTCACGACTTTCAGAAAAGTTTTTATTGATAGGTATAAAAGTAATTATGAGTGTTCAAGTTCTTTTGGGATCAGGAGTCGCGAGAGGACAACATTGTGCCTTACAAAGCACTTTGGACTGTGTGGAGGGGAGACGAGTAGAATTCATCCAACGTCGGGTAACATTGTATAGTTCTCATTTTAGTTTCATAATCATCTACGTTATTTTTAATTAGGCTACAGTATGTTTTGAAATGTTTTTATACTATAGGTACAGTGACCAGCTCAGGAGAATGCACTTGAATAAACAAAATCTTATGGATCAAGATTTGATTTTTTTTATCCTGTCTTGTGACATTCCTATTCTAAAACATTTCATACTTAAACAAGAAATCAGGGAGCCCAGTCGTCCTACTTTTCCTACTTTTCCTACTAAAAAGTAGGAAAGTAGGAATTGTCCTACTTTTAGACAATTTGTCCTACTTTCCTACTTTTTGGCTCCTTATTATTATTTTTTTTCAACTTTTTTTTTGAGCCAGTCCATAAAATTATCATAATTTTCTTCTTGAGACATTTTTAATTAAGCGTTGTTAATTAAAGAGATTTCTTTAAATAACTAACCCACAAATATTAACATTAAATTTATTGTGCTTTTAACCTTTCAATATTTATAAAGATTTTTTTATTTCCACATAAATTTTATTTACAATCTGTTTACATGAAACTACGAAATACATCAAATTTAATTTAAGCACCTTCTTCGTCAGTTGAATTCGTTCATTCGATAGCAAAAACTAATTGGTAGATTTAAAGTATTTTCTTCAATTTTTAAACCTATTTACAATATAAGTTAGTACTCTAGATTAAATGTCAATGTAATATTTGATCATAAGTAGTGCAAGACTAATATAAAGAGCTCCTGGTCTTCATGAATTAACAGGCTTTTATTTTTTCCCTACGACCTAAATAAAGAAAGAAGCAGAGAAGGGATAAAACCAAAACAAGATATTCCTTATACGAAGGTTATCCAATGTTAGTAGTTTACATTTTTAATAACTCCCAATTTGGTTTTAGAACTGGTTTAAATGCACAATTATCAATGTCTAATTTAGTCAGTAGTATTACAGAAGCTTTGGATGGGTCACAGAGGACTACAGGTGTTCTTTGTGACCTGTCCAGAGCGTTTGAGTGTGTCCATCACAATATTTTAATTAATAAATTGGAAAAATATGGAATAAAAAATGTTGAATTAAAATGGTTTTCTTCTTATTTGAGAGGTAGATATCAGAGGACAAAATTGCTGAATACGGACAAAAAACAAATTCTTTATGGAATAAAGTCTAAGTTGGGGTGCCCCAGGGCTCAATCTTGGGCCCCTGTCTATTCATAATTTATGTGAATGACCTACCTAGTGCCACAAGTATGGAAATGTTTCAGTTTGCTGATGATACTGTATTGCTGTGTAAGGAGCCCAATGTTGTATCTTTACAGGGATATAGGGAGTTTGTCATCTCTATGATGGACAAGACACAGCTAATACATTTTAAGGCAGATTATAAATATAGTCCCCAACAAATAACTCTTTCAAACTCCAGGTTGATGTCTGAGGAGACAGTTAATTTTTTGGGTATTCTTGTTAACCAAAATCTTAACTGGCTTCCTCACATCAACAAACTAAGTAAAAAACTATCTTCAGCTGTATTTTCCCTCCGGATAACGTCTCAAGTGTCAGATTTAAAAACTCAATTAACTGTCTATCATTCTTACTTTTCATCTTTGATGTCATATGGTATTCTTGTGTGGGGTAACTTGAGTCATTCTAAAAAAATCTTCAAAATTCAGAAAAAAGCCGTTAGAGTAATTTCCAAAATAACCACAACAACTTCATGCAGAATGTTTTTTAAAGACTTTTAAATTTTAACTCTTTATGACCAATATATATTGGAAATAGCAATTTGGGTAAAAAAACAACTTGACCATGTTCATGGAAAGTCAAACTAAACGTAACTAAAGATACTATTAGGCCAGTAAGTCATTGACTAGTTTTATATTAAACCTACCCCCAGTATATAGGTCCAAAAATTTTCAATAAATTGCCTAAAGAGCTTAAAAATATTGTATCATCCATGCAATTCCGAAAGAATGTTAAAAAATGGCTATTAGCAAAGAAATTTTACTGCCTGAATGACTACTTTAACCGTTAATGTGGATTTGGGTCAGTTAGTTATCTTCTATATATTAATAGGCAAGCATGTTTAATTTCCTCCTTTTTTCTCAGCTTGTGTGCATCGTAGGAGAAATCCGGGCATACCGTTAGAAAGGTATCGTTCTGTAGATGAGCAGAATCACATTCTAATTCACATCGATCCCCAAGGCTACGCCCTGCAGACGTATTTTGACATTTCATTGTTATGACGTTATGGCAATCTGATAATAAGTAAATAAATAAATAAATAAATACATAAAATGATTCAGTCGAAAACAAGCACACACTCAACAAAACGATTCAACTCTTCAACTCTAACTACTAAATAGCCAAGATATAAAGCCCCGTAACGTAATAACTAAACGACATTCACTGAGTAAAGACAGCCATTATATAAACAATCCTACGTCCAAACCAATTATAATTTTGGTATATTCAGCATAAAAAATCATTCCACTCAAGTTTCCTTAATGATATAGATGGGGTTACGAAAATGAAATCTCCTGTGAATCCGTAATCCGTCCATGACTATTAGTGTTCTCCTTTTTATAGTGCATTGCCAATTTAAAAAAGTTACATTACAGCAGTTTTCCCCAGTCCTGTAACCATACAGTTATTTTAACTCAAAATATTAAACTGGTGCTCAATAACCAGCTGAGTTTATGATAAAACACTGGAACATCTGCTTAATCACACGTGTAGATCTAAAAATTGTCTTCCCATTAGGTTATTATTGGAACTTCAAGGTCCAATGGGGCGAAGCCCAGGTAACTTTTGATAATTCTGGTATTTTTCCTTGCGTCCTTGGTCCTTGGCTTTAAAATGAGCCCTCATACGTTACCCTACCTTTCTTCTAACTCCACATAATTCGTGGGGACCGATTTGCTTTCGGAATTATATATATATAGATTTGATGCTAAATTAGATGAATGTTTTATTTAATTTGTGCTTTCAACAATCTGTTTGGTCTTTTTTTCTGAATATCCTGTTTGTCATAGTTTTGTACCCACTGATGTTGTAAAGTACATAATGTGAAGAGAGTTGGGAATGTTATTGAAAGTGAATTTTGTACTAACTCCATAGACCAAGAAATAGTCCCAAAAAGATAACTATTCAGGACATAAGTTTACGTTTAACTTTGAGAGACTTGGAACAAGTTACATTTTCAGTACAGTCTTGATAAATTCTAATTCTATGTTTTCACAAAATCTTTCAAATCAATCAATTCAACCTGAACAAAATTAAAACCTGGATTAAAAATCTGAAAAATATAACAAGTTGGTCCACTTTAGTAATAAATATAAAAGTGACATGTATGCATTTATTTTCTTTAATTGTTGAGTTAGTTAAAAATTAATAAAAACTCAGTTAAGTTTGTTATTGAACTTGAAACGTTGCCCAACATGAGTTTTTATGTAAGTTTATAATCAGCTAAAGATCCGGCTTAATTGGTTGGGGATTTTTATTAAAATAATAAAATTATTTAAACAACATATTTTATATCTTATACATGTCATACCTATTTAATTTGTAAAAATAAAACATTAGTTACAAAGTTTGATACAATTTTTATTATCATTTTCCTGTTGCAGCTCATTTTTATAGCGCTATTCGTGTCATAATTACCCTAAGTTGACGTAATTTCGAGTAAAAATGTCCTACTTTTGTCCTACTTTTTGGCCAAAAAGTCCTACTTTTCCTACTTTTTATCGGTCTAAAACCGCTGGGCTCCCTGAGAAATTAAAAATTTTAAAATAAAGTATAATTATGGTTTAATTTTAATACAAATTTGTTTGCTAAATAATATTATGTAAATTGAACTTTATTATGTTTTTGTGTCAGTACGATGTGATTTTTGTCAATCGGGTCAAGTGCATTCTCTTGGGCCGGACACTTTAGTTAAGGGGCCGTCCATAAATTACGTCATCTGAAAATAGGGAGGGGGGTCCAGATTGAAAATGACGGTAGGGTGATGTACATGGGGGGGGGGGGGGTGTCAGCTTTAATATAACTCCATTTAAAAAATGATGTTTTATATCAAATTTTGACAATAAAACAATGACAAATTCGCACACAATTCAATTAATAAAATAATTATCTAAGAAAATACATTAGACTATTTTTAGTCATTGTTTTATAGTTTATTTTAGTTTACTCTCCCATTGAGACAGTCATTTTGGCTTTATTTCTGAAGGTAAATTCAGTTTTGATTGGTCAATGATTTTAGTTTATCAGGTAGTGTTCATTGTCAGACCAAGTTAAAAAGAAAGAGTGATACAGGGCGAGGGCGAGAGCATGCGTACGGGCTAATATTTCTTTCCTCCTGACCTTTATCTTGTTTCGGAACTTCGTTATCAGTAGTTCCTTCTTGTCCATGGGGGGTATTGAAATACGTCGTATTTTTCATCAACTTCCGATCCTATAAATAATGTGGTATTAAAGTGGTTTTTGTAAATGAAAATATCCGGTTTAAATAGTTATAATTTTTATTCTTAAGAATTTATTTTTCGGATTTAGTAAAATTTCTTACTGTTTTGGTTCATTATCTTAACATGTGTCTTTTGTTATAATATATATCACATTTGCAATAAATACATTTTAGAATTCAATTTAATTCGTCTTTCGTCTTCCGATCGTTCTTTCCTATTGTCGTCTGCTGGTGTTAGAATCCAAAATGGATGATTCAAGCGATGTTCAGGTTGCCTGGTTGCTGGTAGGTTAAGTACATTTGTAAATTAAACAATATAAAAAGGGATTGGAAAATGAATTAAACACCAATCATTGCCAATTTCTTGATAATATATGTCAAATATCAATAACACCAATGAAATCGGCTATTTTCCATGCCGATTTCGTCAATGGATGGCCAGTTGTCAACTACTCGTCTCGATTGAATGCGTATCTTAAACTATTCGCCCCGATACCGAGTAGTGTTAACGTTAACTACTCGAGTAATTAATCATTGGTCGAGTACACGCTTACCCCTTAGGGACATTGCTTATTTTTCATGTATCCTTACTTTTTTAAATGAAAAGTCCTTTAGAAGAATGTAGGAAATAAAAAAAAATGTTTAAGTTGTTTGTTTAATGTTACAGAGCAACATGGTGTCGCAGTGCTCAGCAGACGACGAGTGGGAAACGTTTGATCCATACCTGTTCATCAAGCACTTACCTCCGCTAACCTCGGAGATGAGAGCTCGATGTCCGGCTCTTCCCCTCAAAACCCGCAGCAGTCCTGAGTTCTCCCTTGTTCTCGACTTGGTAAGCAATTCCAAATAATAAATAAAATCTAATTTGTCGTATTCAAGTGCCCCAGTTGTTCGAACACCATTAGTTCATAAAGTCGGATGATTCCAATTTTTTTTTTTTTTTAAGGAAATAAATGAAACTTAAAGTAAAAGAGGAATTACTTAGATTGAAAGGATTTAAATAAAATATTTTCATGTGATAACATTTGATAAAGAGTCAATAACAATGAAAACTTTATAAAACACAAATGAATAACTGTCCCAACCAAAATAGGTGGACCTATCCACTAAGTATGTAGGTCAACGGGGATAAAAGGTTCCCCTGACGCCTCTGACTCACTCAATTTTCTCTTAAATTAACACTGCAGACTGGTTAACGACAAAGGTTTACACTAGGGATGGACGGGTCCCGAAATTTCAGATAAAATTTTCGGGAAATTTTCGTCCCGATCATCGGGCGGGATTTTTTTATACTCGGGAATTTATTGGGACGGGAACTGCCGAACGGCGGCCGGTGATCGCGGCCGACGATCTCGTTAACGAGGACAGCGATTGCGGCCGACGATCTTGCTAACGAGGACGGCGATCGCGGCCGATGATCTCGCTAACGAGGACGGCGATCGCGGCCGACGATCTCGCTAACGAGAAAAACACATCTTACATTTATATATTTAGATTTTATATTTATTATTTATTTATTAGATTTTAGGGTTTATAGCTTTAAATTTCCATTGTTATAATTTTTTTCATCATACACTCCTTAATTTTTTTTCTGATGTAGCAAAAAATAGTTAAATGTATTCATTTAAATAACAATAAAAGGATAATGTCTAATAGTTTATTATTTCTTAGTTCAATTTTCTTATTTATATTCTTCAAGGAAGAAACTGTCTCAGTAAAGTCAATGAATATTAAAAAATTGGCAAAATATTTCTTAGGTTTATAAATGGCATTGACTTGTTGAACAACTTCTTTTCTGAGTGTTAATATTCATTCTAATTTAAATTTGTGTTTTTTTGTTCTTTATTTTATCTGAGCAGGCCTTATTTATTGTAATATAATATTGTTTTCTTTACAATTTTTCCAATTGTTTTAATCTATATATTTTTTGTACTGGTACCGTACATAATGTTTATTTTCATTCTTCGTACCAAAACGTTTAATATTTCATTAAACAAAACTTGTATTAAATAAGACATGGGCAACATTTTTCCTTTATGTGTGTTTAGTGATTCGACTTAAATTTATTTGGTTACAATAAAATTTATACTTTCCCATGATCTTATTGCATCCTTAAAATATCAAAACTATATATTTGATTTTTTTCAACAAAAGGACATTTATTGTAACTTATACAAAAACAAGTTGGAAGGAGAACTAGTTGGTATTTAACATTAATTCTTCTGTATACGACACTCAGATAAAAATCAAAACAAATATTTCCCGATAGCGTTGAGAAGAGCAATCCCGTCCCGATCCCGTCCCGTCCCATTCCGAACTAAAAATCCATTCCCGTCCATCCCTAGTTTACACGCTCTACAAAATAGTTCAATTTGCATTGAAGCGCCTTGGATGGTGTTGGACACATAGACACTAGTACAGCAACGGAAATCAAGGAAATCAACGCTCAATTTGTGCTCAATTATTTGTTTAACAGTAATAAATTATAAAAGTTGATTAAAGATTTTATGAAAAATGGGAAGTGTAATCATTTTAGATGAATGTTTAATCCAGAAGTTTGCGGCAAAAAGATTGTTTCTGGCTCCAAAATATGAAACTTTCTTGCTTAGTTACTTTTTCATGTCACGTTTTTAAAAGTACGTGTTTTAATAAAATTATTATAATTCATAAAATAAAACAAATGAAAATATGGTTAACTGTTGGAATTATTAATTCACAGTGTTTATAGTAGGGGTTTATAAATACTGGTTTCTAAGGTCGAGCCAAGTAAAAAAAAAAAACAAAAACCCAGAATTTTGAGCTTTTTTGAGTCAAACTTTTCTAAATTATACGTGTGTCAAAAATAATTTTTAGTTAACACAATAAAGATAAAAGTAATAAAGTAATGAAGTGTCACTGATGAAAGACAATAAAAGTATTTGGTTATTTACGTGTGCATTTATTCTTTGTTTAAATGTGTATATAACTTATCCTAATTTAATTTTATGTATATATCAGTAAATAAACATTAATTTGATTTCAATTCAAAATCTGAGAGCTGAAATTTGTTTTTTATTGTATTTATAGAGGAACCTCTAAACAGGCTTAGCCTTAGAGGCCCTAAATTTTCTCAAACTAGAGTTAGGCTAACGTTTGCATTTCTTGTGTATATTTTTAGATTTAATTTAATTTGTTTATTGTTGACAAGTAAAACTTTGTATAAAATACATCAGTCAGACTGGCTTGAAAAAAGTAAATGTAACTTGTATTTTTATTTATTTTTTGACTGATAATTGTATTTATTGTATTATACGCAATTGTACTGTACTGTATTAAGTTTGGGAAAATAAAGATTATTATTATTGTTATTATTAATTATGACAAGCAGTGTTTAAAATAACTCAGACTGAATTTAGAAAACTCAGTTTAAAAAGAAAGTGTAAAATAAAATTAAGTGTAAAGTGTAAAATTAAGTGTTAAGTGTAAGTATAAAGAAAGTGTAAAGTGTAAAGTAAAATTTAAATTTTAAATTTTACTGTTATCACTCTCTATTTATTACTTTTGTTAAAACTCTTAGATCAATTAGATAGAAAACTTATCAATACATTTTTAATTGATCTTGAGTGAAGAGTTCATAACCAATGACAAAACATTAATATAAATTATAATCATCAAATGTGAACTCTATAAATACATTTTGAACGTTAATATGCCTCAAAATTAATCAATATAAAAAATTAATATGTTTTACATTGAAAATGTATAACATATTACTTTAAAAATAATAAAGAAATATGTTTTATAGTAGTATTGATTTTAATTCAATAAAGGTTGTCAGTGATGACCGTTTGACTGGCATTTTGTTTGAATGATGCCATCTGAAGTTATTTTCTATCTCACTTGGATTGAATAGCTAGCCAATGTACTCCATCAGGGTGTCTACAACCTTGAAAAACCTTGAAAACCTTGAAAACGCCTTGAATTTGAATTGGCCTTGAAAATTCCTTGAAAACGCAGGGTGTCCAGCCGACTGGAAAACCTAGAAAACCTGGAATTGTACGTGAATTTTAGTGACCGGGGAAAAATCCGTGAATTGTACGTGAATTTTACAGCTGATCGGGAATTTTTTAAATTTTGAATATATTAAGCAAAAATTGGCAACGTCGGCCATAAATTTAATCGCCGATTATTATTTTGTGAAATATCAGACCGAAATATTACTTTGGAATAGTAACAGAGATATCAATATCACCTGTCATCTGTAACTAGACAATTACGTTCTCTTCAAAACAGACCAATAAAGAGAAGCCGCAAAAAAGACGTCGTCGACAATCACTCACCGGTGTCACCTGTGAACAAGGTACAGTAGAACCTCGATAGTTCGACACTTTGTGGACTTAGAGGGTGTCGAACTATCGAAATGTCGAACTATAGGGAGTATATGGGAAATTTTATCACTGGGAGTATAAAAATCATAATTTGAATTTAAGAAACACTAAATTTTAGTGAAACCATAACCTAGTTGAACTTTAACATAAACAACATTCAAATCATTCGCCAATTTGTTTACATTTTCATCTTTTTCAGGCTCCAACATGGACACTATTGGTCATTATTAACATGTTATGTTGTCATGGACCATGTCGAACTATCAGGAGTGTCGAACTATCGAGAGTCGAACTATCGAGAGTCGAACTATCGAGGTTCTACTGTATACGATAATCTTGTACCACGAAAGTACCATGATGAATGCTTGCGCTGGTTCACTGAGCTAAAACACTGTAACTGCGTGCCGTCGTTTTACGAGGTTGGCAATGCCGTCGTGCATTAGAGTCATCTAAGTTATGTTCACGTCGTCTCTGCCAACGTCACAAAATTGCGTTGGTTATGTTTATTGACCAATGCCCGCTACAATATGAGGACGGAAGACATGTTTTTGTAACACACAGTGTTACATCCCAATTATATTAGCTCAGTAACAGCGCCATTGAACCCTACGATAAATAATATTCCGTATGAAGCTCTGCCGAATACGACAATTTGATGATCACCACTGACTGGTATCGTGGTACCACTGTTCGTTTTACCATTTACCATTTACCATGTGTCCTCTTCACCGCAGTCTTCAAGACAGGGGAGTCGTCAAGTGGCCCATCGGTAGATAGGGCAATGGGTGCAGGTAGGAGATACCGTGAGTCAAGGTTGGTTTGTTTAGTTTTATTTATGGCCTAATGTGGCAATTGTGGTCATCGTAAAACTCTGAGATGTTGTAGTATGATTTTTCAATCAAATATTGTTTTAATTTTCTGTTAAAAGATTTAGTGTTGGATATTGATTTTAATTTTAGGGGCAAGAGATTGTAAAGTTTAGTTCCCATGCATTGTGGGGTTTTACTTGTTTTTTGAAGCCTATGTTGATTTTGGTTAAAATTTTGCATTGATCTAAGTGAATATTTGTGGCAATCCTGTCTTAGTGTTGGAGGGTTTTGTTTTATGAAAGAAACTATTTCAAGGATATATAAGGAGGTCAAGGTTAGGATTTTATTACTTTTGAAAAATGGTCGGCAGTGCTCTCTGTAGTGAAGTCCTTCAATGATCCTTATAGCCTTTTTTTGTAGAATGAAGATTTTTTCAAGATGTGTTTCACCTGCGGATCCCCAGGCTATGATACCAAAACGAAGATGCGAAGAGAAGAGAGCATGATATGTCATAATTGCTATTTCTTTGTTGGTGATACATCTGATTCTTCTCAATGCATAAAGGACTGATGATAGCTTCTTATGTAGTTTTTCAATATGGTTTTGAAAGTTTAAGTTTTTATCGATGTTGATGCCAAGGAAAGTTGTTGTTTCATGAGTTGAATTATTCGGATCTGTTGTATTTTGGGTTTTGAAGAGAATGCTGACTGTTTTAGACTTGTTTATTTTTAGATTTAAACTATTGCATATATTTGTGGCCATGGCTATTGTATCTTCAAGTTGAGGTTCTATGGGATGGTGTGAGTTGATTGACTTGATGATCGTTGTGTCGTCAGCAAACATAAGACATGTGTTTTCTTCAGGTAGAGAGTCTGTTCGACTGTTGTGTTGTGGGTAGAAAACATCAATGGCGTCGTTGTCGTCTGGGTTTACATAGGTAAAAGTGAATTATTACTCTTTTTATTTATATACAATAATACAATACAAAATTTATTCGTTTTAAATAATACTACTCAACTGAAAGTTTTACCTTTTTGGGTATTAGCGTAAAAACATCGCTAATAGTTGTCTAAATGTAGTTAGTCCTATTTCTTGGTTACCGGGAATGCTCCTTTCTATGGTTTACAAGACAAAAACGTAAACATATGATGTAATTATAAGTTTAAAGTAGGAATTGACAACTCTCATCGGGCTCAAGTAACTATCATTTATTGTTACACAAGTCTCATTAAGGCAATGATTGCTTCGTTATAGGACATTTAGAAGTTAACTATATTCTTGTGAGATTAGTTAAAGGCCCAAGCAGTGGAATGAATCATGTAGGCCAAGTGTTTTAAGAATCAGTTACATTAACTTACCTAGGTCCATTTACTGTTCATATAACTTAGCCTACATAATTTTTTCACAGACAATGTATTATCAGCAATTAGATCCCATTGCTTGTTGGGCTAGGCCTATTAACGATTTTCAGTCCTATCTGAAGAACCTACTGTTTTGTTAGGCCTAGCTGCCTAGTAGGCCTAAGCCTATATTTTGACTCTTCTTGCAACTTCTGCTGATTTATGTCAACATTTTGTCAACATTAAGATTTTTGTGTTTTACTTAGCATACATTAATCTAGTTTTCTTTCTTAAATTTTCATAACTTATAACGAAGCCTAACATTCCTTTTTTCCAAAGACCTGTATAAAAATTGAATTGTTAAAACATTCACTTAAGTTTACCACTTATAAAAAAAAAAAATAATCTATTAACTACAGTAAAATTTATATTCATTCTAATTTATACTGAGTTAAACATTTTAAGTTATTAAAAAAAAACTTGTAATCCTACTGTGTCTTATTTTTATTAAGTATTTTATTAAGTAAGTGTATTTATTAAGTAAGTGTTAAGTATTTTATTATTTTATCAGTTTGTTATTAAATTTACTTTCATAGGCCCTTTTCTTGCATTAAATTATACTGTACTTAAGAAACTTGAATTTTTCCTTTGATTGATTCATGTTATTAATGAACTTGGTTAAGTTACTGTAGTTAAAGTTTTTGGATTGAATAAGTTTTTGAGTTGTCCCTTCAGCTTCAATTTATTCAAGTTCCACTGTATAAAAATGAGTTTTAAAAGTAACAATTTGTTCTCCTCAATATAAATTTTAGGACATTTGATTTTTAATTTTTGCTACCCTAAGTTACCAGTTGTAGTAACTTATGCTAGCTCATTTTCTAAAAGACTTCAGTTTACACTAACAATCCTTATATACCTAGGTTAGGTTTTTCGTAAAATAATATCTGGTATTTTTTTAATGTAGGGTTATTAATATAGATTTTGCTAGCCTACCAGTAGTAGTTAGCTAGCTCATTTTCTAAAATACTTACAGGTAACAAATTATTTTACAGACTTAGGTTAGGTTTTTCCTTAAATACCTAGTAGGCCCTAAACTTATTTTTTTATGTAGACTCAGTTTTTGTTTGTTTTTTCCAGTTATCAGCTAATATTTATTTTATAGTTTCATCATACGTATTAAATCTCTTTTAAATTTTTAACACTTTCTTTTATTGGTACGCATATAAATATTCATTTTATGTCGATAAATTTTTACCTGGAAATTTATAAAAATAGGCCTGGAAAACCTGGAATTGTCCTTGAATTTTATTTTCATGACCTGCTGGACACCCTGAAACGCCTTGAAAATGCCTGTGTATCCTTGAATTTTGTTTTATTAAAAAACTCGTGTCGCTCCACAAATTTCCAATGGTTATTTTTGTTTAATAAAAAATTTATAATAATTAGACTCTCACCAAAAAATAAAAAATAAATATTTAATACCATTATATTTTTAACTTAATCATTTTACTGTTATTTCATAATAATTTTTTTTACCAACAGTAATAAACTCTTTTGTGTCCATTGAATACTATTTTGGTTATTTCACCTTGCGTAAAGGAAATTTTCCTCCAAGGAGGGAATTTAACTACCGTACTAATTCTGTGCTCTTTGAACCTTTGAGAAGTTAGCACCTTTGAAGATCCTCATGAACACGTTGGTTTTACTGATATGACTAAGGTGACTACCGGTAACGTTTGTGTGATTTTTGTGTTTTTTCTAGAACCATCATAAAAATGCAAATAACATTTCAAATGAAACCTAGTAAAAAATACTAGTTAAAAAGTATTATACCTATGTTTTAGACACTGAACATGGATAGATTATACAACATTTTGTCGGAAATCGGCCGATTTTCTTAAATTTTTGGGTATTTATAAGTTATGTTGGCTGGAATCTTGAAAATGAGGCAACTAAAGGCAAGTTGCTGGCTGCACGTACTTGCCTGTTGCACTTATTGCAAACTTACCTTGTCTAAAGAAGTACTTTCCCCCTTAATTTAGGAAAATATGGCAAGTGACGTAATGGACAGTATACTTGCAGCCAACTTGCCTTTTCTACTTTCCCCGTCTATAAGGTGCTTTAGATTGTCCTGGGGCAAGCAACAAGATTCCTTGGATCTAAATAAATCAACTAAAAAGTTCATGTGAACATATATAGCACTAGCCACCATTTTGTTTATTACACTCAGTAATTTTTATTTCCGAAACTGATAGAAAATTTTTAAGAATTTGATAACAAATTATGTAGTTATTGCGATTTTTTTCTAATAAAATCACCTAAATTTGCAGGAAGTATAATTAAAAATCAATGATTTCCGCAGTAAAATGGCAATAGCCACGTTATTTGTTTTCAAATCCTTACAAACTTAGATGGCTAGTTAAATTTCTTAACTGTTTTTGTGTCTTGTAAAATTCGATGAAATTTACCGGTTCAGAGATCTGTTCCAATGTAACTGAAATAATGAACATTTAGATACACACAAAATAAAATAAAAAATCATACAAAATGGTTAGTAGACCTGAGACCAAATAATATTGCTTTGTAAAACATTACCAAAATGTGGTAGAACTTTTATATTAAATTTTGTCATACTTGCAATTAAAAGTTTCCATAAATCCATTTAATCCAGTCATAATCCATTTAACAAAATTCTATTTTGTTTAACTTTAGGTAAACGATAATGTAATATTTTTCTATTACATTTTAACCATCTTTAAACTAAAACAAAATATTTTGTTGATAACTTTTAACACAATGTTAACTTAACTTCGGTTTTCGTGCAGTGTCATAAAACAAACACATGCACATTTCAATACGCCGATTGGCGAAGGCTTGATTTTGGGTAACCTACTGTATGGTTGACTGAGCTGTGTCAACGGCAGAAATCCCCCAATTTTGAAATGCTCATTTGTTCATGTATGCCACTGTGTGGATAGAGGCGGAAAAGCCGCTTGCCGCAAGTCACTGAGTGCGGACAGTCGGACGCCGGACAATGTACAAATAAAAATTAATATTTATATTTAGGCCTAAGTGTTTTTATTAAATAGGCCTACCTATTTTATAAAATAAGTTTGATTTTTTTTAGCAAAAAAACATTGGCAAGATTGTAGTAATTATTAGAAAAGATGATAAAACTGAAAGATGAGTAAACTGAAAATATATTTTTGATTATTTAGATATATGATTAAAAATTTATGGCAATAGTTGGTGTACCCATAAGGGGCCGTCCATAAATTACGTCATCTGAAAATAGGGGGGAGGGTCGAGATTGAAAATGATGGTAGGGTGATGTGCAAGGGGGGGGGGTCGGATTTGATATGACGTCATTTAAAAAATAATGTTTCATATCAAATTTTGACAGTAAAACAATGATAAATTTGTGCAATTCAGTTATTATAAAATAATTATCTAATAAATTACATTAGACTATTTTTAGGCGTTGTTTTATAGTTTATTTTAATTTATTTTTCCATTAAGAAAGTCATTTTGGCTATATTTCTGAAGGTAAATTCAGATTTGATTGGTCAATGTCTACAGTTTATCAGGTAGCGTTCATTGGCAGACCAAGGTAAGTAGAAAAGCATTATTTTGACTTAAAACGGAGTTTTGTTAAAAATGACGTATTTTTTCTGAGAGGTGGGGGGGTCGGACAAATTATGATGGTAGGATGATTTTAGGGGGGGAGGGTCCAAAAACGGCCAAAAAGCGATGACGTAATTTATGGACGGCCCCTAACAACCCATTGCTAAACGAGTAACTAAAATTATTGCGATAACCTTGAAAAATTTGGAAAATCCTTGAAAATTCCTTGAAAAAGCCTTGAATTTCATTTTGGAAAATTGGTAGACACCCTGTCCATGAAACATAACCTCTTTCATTTCCTACAATGTACACAAAGTTTCTTGGTTTTTCTTCAACAAATTATATAAAAAGTAATTTCAATCTGGTCGTGGGTTACATTTATTCTTCATCTACAAATCCCATTTTAATTTTCACTTCCTAAGTCAGCTGTAAAACTCTACTCGAATTAACAAATTTTTTTCAATACTTCGAGTTGAGTCGAGTAGTGCTTGGCTAGAAAAGTACTTGAAAAGCACTCACACACCCCTAATTTATTTAAATAGATATTTAAAGGTTCAATCAAGTTATTTTTTTATGCACGAAAAGTGTTTGAATGAAGGCAACAGTGTGTGCTCTATCAGAATCAGTCATTTGGCTGTTCTTGCCTATATGATAATTAAGGTTCAGTCAAGTTATTTCTCATATGTGCGAAAACTGTGCAAATGAAGGCAACATCGCATGTTATTTTTTTTTTTGGCTGTGCTTACCTCTCTCCTTATGGCCAGTAGCATGGGCTCAAAAACTGTGTATGCATTGAATGTGTGTATAGAGTTTTATAATCACCACCCAAACTTTTATTTATAAAGTTTTGTGGATAGAATTCAATGTGAAACACACAACTTTTAATCCTTTCCTAAAATTCTTTTACATGTTTTTTTCAGGATGAAACGTTGGTCCATTGCAGTCTTCAAGAACTGGAGGATGCCTCGTTTTCATTCCCGGTCCTGTTTCAAGAGTGCAGCTACACGGTGTTTGTCCGCACTCGGCCTTACTTCCGGGAGTTTCTTGAAAGAGTTTCAGCCCTGTTTGAGGTCATATTGTTCACAGCTTCAAAAAGAGTTTATGCTGATAAACTTCTCAACCTCTTGGACCCGTCTCGAAGATGGATCAAGTAAGTGTAGTTGCAGTGATGTTTTAGGAGCCCCTTTTTTTCCAAAATCTGATGACAACCATATTATAAAACATAATGAATTAAAAATTGATAAAAATATGACTGGGTATGCATAGTTAAATTCTTTGTGTAATTATTAGTTGTTTTGGTTCTGTTTAGACATTTTGTTTTTGTTTTAATAATTTTTGTTTCCATAGTTGACTGTTGTATTGATCTATCATTTGGCATCGTCCTTTATAACATAAATTTTCATTTTCAGAAAAAATACAAGTATTTTTAAAATGATGGCCATTTGAATTTACACTCAGATAATTTTTACAATTATTTATAAATACCTTCCAAATGTCGTTGTTTGTAAACAATTGAAAAATGATCATGCTCATGCAGGTATCGACTATTTCGAGAGCATTGTGTCTGTGTGAACGGGAACTACATAAAGGACCTGTCCATTCTGGGTCGGGATCTCTCCAAGACAATCATTGTCGACAACTCCCCCCAAGCTTTTGGATATCAGGTTGGTAGAAATTTATTTTTAATAATTTAAAGCACGCATGCAAGTTTCAAAACCCTTTCGGCTTAGCAAATATTAACAAAGTAAAAAATACTGCTAAGTATTATAAATTAACTCATGAAAACTGCTAGCTAAGGTATCCAAGGGGGCAAAGGGGAGCGCACAAGAAAAAAATCTGTAAAACAACTTTCAACCCAAAATTGCTAGACTATGATATTTTGTATCACAATCATTTTATCAAGTAAAATTTCAAAATGTTCTAAAAATATGTTATCTATATTATTTGTTGGTATTTTCTATAGTGAAACAAAGACTGAATTCCATTTTTTTACCTCAATAAAAGACCCCTCAAGCATTCATTAAAAAATTTTATATTTTTAAAAATCCCCTCATTTAAAAATTTCATAACTTCCCTTGCTTTCAAATAATTTTTTTCAATCGAGATGAATGATAGTCCTCTGTGCTGTTTAGTTCTAGCAAAGCAATCAGCAATTTTTTTATCATCAAATTCAACTGATGCTCACTTAAAAAATTACATTGATTTTATCACCTCTGACCTTGGAGGAAAAAACTAGGTCTGTGTAATTACCTAGTAAACCCCCTGCGTATTAAAATGTAAAATAAAAATGGAATGTTGTTGTGTGGCTTTATTTGAGATTCCAATTTTGAACAAAAGATGTTTATAACTTAAAAACTTCCATTTCATGACTTTCATCATTATTTTTAAAACTAAAATCAAAATTACTACTACAGTACACTCTTGTTCTTCCAACACGGTGACATCGGAACTCTACTTCATTGGAAGTGATGATCAAGATATTATTAAATTTTTTTCTTACAAAAAATAATTTACATTATAGTGCCTTTAATCTCCAATTTGTTATACGCGCAACAGAAATGCACCACATTTTGCTTCACTTATCACCGCACGCCTTTCATAATCTACATTCCTCAATGTGATTTACGAGGAGTTCGCCCGGAAATAGGGAGAGGGAGGACAGGGTGTCTACTGATACTTGAATTATACTGGAATTGGAATTTTATTTCCATACTGGAATTATACTGGAATTTCAAAATAGATACTGGAATAATTTAATTCTATTAAAATCCGGAAATTGTTGTTTTTAAAATGCATAAAATATATAGATTTCTCATTTGTTATGTACATTCCGATGTAAAAATGTTTCACATGTTATTATTGTTGTTCAAGTATGTTTGCAAACCAAAATCAGAAAACTTGTAGTTCTGTTCAAATAATTAATCAAGCAATTAAGAAATCTAAACATTTGTGTAAAGATTAAGCTTATAAAATGTTGGATTTTGTACTAAAAATTTAGTTTTCTTTCTTAAATTTCATTCATGTGAGTACTTTTCCATTAAGTTTTTGCAGTTAACTGTAATTTGTTATTATTTTCGTACGGTATCAAAAAGTACAAAATAAAGTGGAGGGTATGGATAAAAAAAGTTTAAATGGCCTAATAAAAAAATTAATATTAAAAAGTGTTATCATTGGAAAGTACTTATTAATCACAATCATAAGTATCTATATATTAATAGGCAAGCATGTTTATTTTCCTCCTTCTTTCTCAGCTTGTGTGTATCGTAAGAGAAGTCTGCGCATACTGTTAGAAAGGTTCATCCTGTAGATGAACAGAATGCCATTATAATTCACATCAGCCTCCAGGGGTACGCCCTACAGGCTTTCAAACAGTGGTGTCATGTCAATATTTGCAGTGGCGGAACGCTACACCTGGCCCAGGTTTGAGGTAGAACGACCCATTGCTCCCCCCCCCCAAATAAGCTTACCAGAATTGTTTATGTTATGATGTTAAATTGCCCAATTTAGTGTTTTTAATTTTTGCCAAGCTATTTGAGTTTATTTTTATGCTGTCTGCTAACTTACAACTTTAAGAAAAAAAAAATCAAAGCGGAACTCAAAAACTATTTTTGGCAGGTGAATGTAGACGCATTAAGGCTATGCAGGGGCGAACCCAGGATTCAATTTCGGGTGGGGGGGGATATTTTTTTGCGTAGGGGTCACACTGGGGGGTTTGGGGGTATGGAATAGCCCCCCCCCACCCCAGAACACGGCGGGTCCGGGGTCCCTCCCCCGAATATTTTGGATTTTTTTAGATAAATGGTTAGTTTTAATGAACTTTAGAAGTTAAAATGAAACTTTTTGCAAACCTCTTCTCCGTCAGAATTTGGAGTGAAAGTAATGGGTTCCAAATATTAAATAAAGAAATCAGACTATTATTTAAACTTGGGAAAAATTTATTGACTTTATATAACGAAGCATTATAGCTACACAATATCAAATAATTATCAATTACCATGAAGACAAATATATACCATAAGGAATTAACACTTAAAGCTATTAAAAGTATCAATGACTCTGAGTCAGCAAAAAATATTGGGGGCCGTCCATAAATTACGTCATCGCTTTTTGGTCACTTTTAGACCCCCCCTCCCTAAAATCATCCTACGATCATAATTTGTCTGACCCCCCCCCCCCCTCTCGGAAAAATGACGTCATTTTCAACAAACCTCCGTTTTAAGTAAAAATAATTCTTTTTGAACACTACAGGAAAAACTAAAAAATTTGACCAATCAAATCTGAATTTACCTTCAGAAATAAAGCCAAAATGACTTTCTCAATGGAAAAACAAAAACTATAAACAACGCCTTAAAATAGTCTAATGTATTTTACATAGATATTTATTTTATGATAGTTGAGTTGTGTTAGAATTTATCATTATTTTACTGTTAAAATTTGATGAAAACATCATATTTAAAATGACGTCTTATCATAGCCGACCCCCCCCCCCCCTTTGCACATCACCTTACCGTTATTTTCGATCTAGACCCTCCCCCCCTCTTGAATAAATTACTGCCGGACTTTGAACAATAGATAAACTGAATCATCTCCGGAGTGAGCGTTCATGGAATATGCCATGTTTTTTGTCACGTTTTCCTAGTTAGCGAGATCGCCGGCCGCCAGACTAAACATCTATTGTTCATGTTTGGTAGTTCCCAAATATCCCAAATAGCCTATTTGGTTTATGATTTTTTTTTTTCATTATTCTGTATTCTTTTAGAATATTTGTTAGTTATTTAGTGGTTTTATATTTTATTTTAAAGTTTAAATTATGAAGCAAAATAATGAACTATTTATTTTTCAACCAAAAATCATTCAACCTCGATTATATTTCTATCGACTTGTAAAAATTACATGAAAAAATTATCCATAATTTGTTTTTGGTGGACAAATAATTCAGGATATAGGAGATAAGGTAACTGTTCTCTTACCTTATCAGTCAATTGTTGTGGCGGACCGCACCTGCCTGACTGGCCCCCCTCCTCCCAGCCTGCCCGCCTGGCCCCCCTCCTCCCAGCGGCTGACAGAACAATAACTTACTGATAAGATAAGACATCAGAGTTTTTATCGCGTTTTTATCAGTCTACCTGGTCCTCTCAAATTACAATCCCATTGTTATTTTCCGAGAAAACTGTGGTTTATTGTAAACAGACCGAGGTACCAGCACTGAGATTTTGACATCGGTTCTCGGTACCGGTACTTTTGCCAAGAACCGAGAACTGACTTTACGTACTGACACGTCCCTAACAAAAAGTTTTAAAAAATCAGCTGTGTTTATATTTTTGGTTTGGATTTCGTTGAGTTATACCTAATGTAAAATTTGTGTAGTCCAACACATTTAGATTTTTAAAAATATTTGTTTATTTTATTCTTTTGGTCAAATATTCTATTGTTTTTATTCATTCAAGTTGAACCTTAGTGAACCTTAGGTTCACCTTAGTAATTAATGATTCAAGATACAAGATTTTATATTTTTCATTATTAATGTGAGTTGTAAAAACTTTTAAATATAAAAATCTACCTTTTTATTAAAACGTTTGCTGAATATTAACTAAATAATCTTGTTTGCATTTATTTATCAAAATAACCTGACTGTTTTGTCATTTTCGTTAGCTAGAAAACGGCATTCCAATTGTGAGTTGGTTTGTGGACCAGAGCGATTCAGAACTCATGAAACTGTTGCCTTTCTTAGAGGATCTGGTTTATTTGGTAAGTTTCATTGAACATTATTAAAACCTTTTTTTAAAGTAATATTCACATATATAAATAATAATTATTATATTCAATCTTTCTTGAAGGAGTCAAAGTCAAAGAAGAGAAAGGCTTGAAAAGTGTTCCTTCTGTATTTCCTAGGGAAAGGAGAAAAATGTTGAGGTACAGGTTTTTTAGTAACCTATTTTAGAATAAATCAGTTGTACTTTTAAAGTTGTACATGAATTGTAACCATTGCTGAAGTCACATTTTGCTGTAAAGTGTCGCCTGCAACCTCACTACTGGCTCTGTTTTGGTTTATTGTTTTATTTCCCTGTCACTCTTGAAGGTGTACTCGCCCCACTTTAAATTAAAATCTGGCTTATTTTACTCATACACAACTC
Organism: Neoaliturus tenellus; assembly: GCA_030545055.2. Lineage (NCBI taxonomy): Eukaryota > Metazoa > Arthropoda > Insecta > Hemiptera > Cicadellidae > Neoaliturus > Neoaliturus tenellus. Next base: position 60,881,811 of record CM061535.1, on the reverse strand, counting down.
TTTAAACTTGGGTGGTTGGATGCAGTGATTGTGAACATAAGTCTTAATTGAACGTTTTTAGTCGGGAACATAGTCATATGAGCGTCATTTTAATTTACATATAGTGTCTTTCTAAAATAAAGAAAATTATAAAAATGTTTTTTCATTACACTGTACTGAAAATAGCTATTTTCAACTTGGGTGTGGAAAATTGTGCTTTCCGTCTCTTAAACACATCATTAGCCAATAAGGATCTTGGCTTATGTAATTTAATTTCACTTTGTACGTTAATAATAATTTGATTATTATTTTATATTAGTTTGATTTAAAAAAATTTTGATCAGAAATGTTGGAAATCTGACTTTCATAAGGTTCACTGTTTTGTTTTTCTTAGTACATTTCTTTTAATGTAAAAAAACCCTTTTTTGCATTTAAAAATTTATTCCAAACTAGGAACAAAATTATATATTTTCACCAGTAATGAATGTCAATAAATATAATTAGTCTATGAATTGTAAATATGAGAAAATGAACGCAACTTTGCGATTAATTGGTTTCAGAACGAAGATGTGAGGCCACACATCCGGGACAAGTATCGTCTCTTCAGCTTTCTGCCCCCTGATTAAACCGTCACTAACATTTACAACTCTTAGGCCTTCTATACACTACATAACGATTGAATAGCGTAATAAGTTAGTTTATTTTTAGCTTTACTGTTACTTATTGTTATATTTGTGGTTATTTTTTTTTAGATGATTTTGTTGCAATGTCAGTATTTTATTTTGTAAAAAATTTTATATACAATATTAATTTGTAACATATATTTGTAAAGATTTTTATAAAACGTTTTGAAACAACTTGTATCTAATCAGTGAATTATATCTGATACAATTTCACTAGATGAATGTCATATACTGGGTGAGTGTTTTAAAATGATCCAATAGCTATTTTTTAAATTTTATATCTAACAGTATAAAACATAATATTATAACATCATTCAGGATATAGGAGATAAGGTAACCGCCAACCATATATTTATCATTTGGAAAAACAATACGTTGTGTTTTGTCTTATGGGGACCCTTTTTATTTTCTTATGTTGCTCTCGGGTATGTATTTCCATTTTTGAAACTTCCCGCCGTTTTTCCAAAATGGTGGCGAGCCCCAATTATTATGTTATTTTAAAATTTTGTGTGCAATTTTTAGACCTTTTTATTCTTTGCCAATTTGTTTTTAAACCCATCAGTTAGGGATCTGGGGACAATTAAAGTCCACTATTTGTAACATGGGGCAAACTTTTTTTGGAAAATAAGTTCATTTATGTGTAAACGTGAATTTTTATGAGATAAATGATCTTTAAACAATATCTCAACATTTTTATCCAGGATTATTTTTTATTTTACTGTATATTTTCTTAGATACAGGCAATGAAAGTTTGTCCCACGTCACAAACATGGGATCAAATCCTATGGGTAAAAAATTTGTTATTTATTTAAATGCTAGTTTTAACATTTTTTAGATTTAAAATCTTATCACTACTTCAGGTTACTACAATTTGTAAAAAATTAAATTTTCTTGAAACAACTTCTTTGTTGTGTGTCTTGGCGAAAAAAAAAAAAACTTTAAAGAAATGTGTAACATCAATTGAAAAAATGGTATTCAGAGCAGTATGCTGGAAATCTGACCTCAATAGCATGAATATGTTTGAAGTTATTATGTTTAAAAGTTTTGAATATGTTTTAAAAGTTAAGTTTGATTGCTTGCAATTTTTGGCCTGATGATCAATTTTCATCACACTACATCGATATCACCTGTTTTCGACCCTCACTTCTACCTACGAAACACCTGTTTTGCCGGCCTAGGCCGGCAAAATTTTCCGGCCTAGGGCGGTAATGGAAACGGTAGCAGAGAAATCTAGAATATTAGAAGGTATTTAACAACAACAACAACAAATAACAAATCAGTGACGTAGTTAGTTGTTCAGCTGATAGCAACTGTTAAATATGTATGACCTAGATGGGAAAATAGTGCATTTCCATTGGAATCAGCTGTAATCACTTACCATTTGAGTTTTAGTTTTGGTGGCCTTAGCTGACGTGAAGTGGTTGCCTAGCAACCAGAAACTCAAGCAGTACATCTCGCTAGGTTAGTTGAAGTTAAGGTTATGTTTTGTTTGTTATGAACGAAAAAGTAATTTTTTCACTTGTTTAGAATTTATTGAATTGTGTAGTGTGATGAAAAATATCGTTCATAACTCGGGCCGAAAGCGTTTCGCCAACCCTCGATCGTTTCAAAACGCCACTTTCGGCCCTTGTGACGAAATATACTATTAAGGTCAGGTTTGCAGCATTTTACTCTACTTAGATGTAGCTTCAAATCACTGTACATATCAACCTATGGTTACATTTAAGATTATGTAGGCTACTGAATTTCTGTAGGAATTCCCTACTGGAATTAAATAGTCGGTAAGAACCCTTGAAGATATGTTTTACCCCAAATAGGTTTGTAAAGTTTCAGACCAATTCCTAACAAAAATGATTATTTCGACCTTATTCTTAAAAATATATTAAGTCCCTGTCAGACTTTTTATGTCTCGGTATAGTGAAATTCTATCAGATATTATCAGAGAACACAATATTGCTGCAACAGGGGTATTTTATGTGTTTTTTTTAACGTATATCGCCATACTTGAATTATTTTCAACTTTCATGGTCTAAAACAGTTCTTGTAAAATATTGCTTTTGTACAAATAGTTTATAATTCTGTAAAGACCATGCCAACATTATATAGTTGTTAAAAATCCATCCTGTTAAATAGGTTTGCTGTGATGGTGGGATTTTACCTATTTTAATGTTGTTTTAGTCATAGAAAAAGAATATTTTAGAGTTTTAAAGATATAATGTTAGTTATATAGATATTTTAAAGATAGAGCAGTGAATGCATTTGGTTTGTGAATGTTAAATTATTTCTTCCCAAATTTTTTTCAATGCCCAATTTAGATATTTTTATAGCCATCCGTTACATGAATTTGTTTAAGTTTTTTGTTTGTGATCTTAATACACACCTCTACCTTATGCATTGATCAATGTTGTTTACAGAATTATTATGTACTTATTTATAATTAGAGTGTAAAACTCTGAATCTATTGTTTATCTAATAAGCAATGCAAATATTCATGGTAATATTGTTTTACTCACTAACATCTACAATGAACTCCTACAAATAACCTGAGCGTATTATCAAACAAATTTAATAGCATTATTTTGTTTTTAAACTTTTGCAACTCTCAATTATTGTTCTATCAGAAATTGAAAAAACATTTATATTTTTAGTTCTTAAGTGAGTCCTAAATTTGAAGCTTTAAATTTCAGTGGTTAACAAGAAATTATCTTCTAAAGAACATCTTGTAAACTTATTAAAAACAATACCTAATGAGCCCTTTTTTACCCACTTGACTCAATAAGAGCATGAGTAGAATGTTGAGGGAATATTTTAGTTCTAACACAAAAATGTAGACTCTATCAAATAATTATTTCATTTGTTTGTTTTTTCAGCAAATTTCCCCTATATGGAGTTGGCTATTACGGTTGTCAGTATTTTAACATCTGTTGTTATTTCGTTTTGAATTCCCCAAAACCCAAAAATACTGTTCATTCTATTTCATATGTCTGTATTTGAATACTTAAATTTCGGTGTCAGTTTTGTTCTCATTGTTTTTAAAGTTATTTAATTTTGGATCAACAATTGATTTGCAGATTGGAAGGAAATTTTCAAAGAAACTATAGGAGAAAAATATTGTTACCATGTGAAACACAAGTGCATGTAATCTCATTGAATTGTGCCACAAATTGGTTCTTTTAACAATTAAATTATGATTAATTTGTCCCCCATAATTTGTTGATTTGAACGTGTTGTTTGTTCATGCTTCAGACTCATTGCTAAAGATCAGTTTTAGATTAACGATTAATGTAATGATTGTATCTTTTATCTTTAAGTTCCCTTGCAATCAAAACTACCGTATGTAAAGAAAAACTTTTCTGTATAATCTCAGTACATAGCACTAAAAAAGGTTAAGTCCTTGCAACTATCAACTTTATCAATATTGAGCGTAGGGAAAAATCTATTTTTATTAGTTTATCTTTTTTATGTTGTGCTTAAAGGGCTATTTATGATAAAACCATCTAATACATTTTATAAAAAAATTATCGTTTCAGGGGATAGATTTCTTCCATCTGAAGACAGGATTGAATTCCAGATCTCGAAATGTTGTGAATTTCTTTTACTACTAATCAGTGATGGAAAATGTCTGCAATAATTTACTAAACAAACACTTCAGGGGAGTCAAAATTTTGAACAAATAATTTTTTCATGAAACAAATTTGTTCTACTGTTCATGATGTATAAATAGTTTAAAATAATTATCAAGCATTATTTATTATAAATTATGAACATTTCAGTGACTTGTTGTAATTTGGTATTTTACTATTTGCTTTAGTTATTTTTTCAAATTTGACTTCCCAGTGTTATTTTTCATAAAAATTTAGTGATATGATTTCAGATAGAAATATATAAATATAACCTGATTTGCCATTTAGAGTGGCCAACCCCCAAAACATAGAGGTTTTCATATTTGTTTGTGCTATCTTGATTGTGCATTTCCTTTGAGCTTAAACCCCAAGTTTGCAGTTTGTACCTTTTTGATGATCAATGATAGAAGAAACTCCTAACTGAACTCTGTGATTATGCAACAGTTAACTTAAAATGGCTCACCAATGGTTCATACAATTGTAAAATTATTTCTTTATTCATAGTGTTTCAGGTACTCTATATAAACTTCAGTTCCTTTTAATATTATTTCTGTGCAGAGGGTCTTAGAAGGTGTATGGTACTCGTAGTTAGGTTAACGTCATAAATGTTGTTATTTTGTAATGTTCTAGAAGTTACTACGAAAAATCACAATCTACACTAGTAAGTGTTATATAAAAGTAATACATTCAAATTTATAGCAAAGTTATTATATAAATAATTTTAAGACTACCCTAGTTGTAGATTGTCTGTCACTTGTATATTTATTACTACACTGTCCCTGTTATGGAGGTACCTGTTTCACACCAGTTAGATTTTGATACTTGAACCAAATATGGGGCAGTGGTTAAGGAATTTTTCTAATAGCTAACAAAAACTTTCATTAATTATATTTGAAACTTTTTTTTGGAAATGAGTAAAGATTAGTAGTATAGAATATACATATTGCAATATATGTTTAGCAATTTAGAACAATTTAGCCACATTTAAAAAAAATTTGCTAATACAGTAGAGTCCCGAAAATCTGCTTAATTCGAACACCTCCCATCAGAAAAATACAGAGTTTTCCCTTAACGTTAAAAGAGGAAAAACCAAGAAAACGTGGTCTTTTTTGTACAAGAAAAAAAGAAAACAATTTATTGTTACAAAAAATGTTAATTGGATCACATTAGATAATGATGTAGTTAAATATGTTGATTGACTTTAATGGAAAACAAAAACAAAGCATAAACTAACACTTTTTTATTGGACCTTGTTAATGTTTATCTGTTTCAGCTGGTGTTTACAGCACAATCGTAGGCAAGGATCGCAGAGTTAAATTTAAATAGCTTAAGAACTGTCGATGCTGATTTATTATTAATTCTTTAGAGTTAATTAATGTAATTAATTACACCTTGTTCAATTTGTTTAATATGTACTGTGCATATTAAACAAATTGAACAAGGTGTAATTAATTAGATTAATTAACTCTAAAGAATTAATAATAATTCAGCATCGACAGTTCTTAAGCTATTTAAATTTAACTCTGCGATCCTTGCCTACGATTGTCAAAACAGCACACAAAGTGGGGGGGGGGGGGGGGGGGCGGTGTTGTCTGTTTTTAAGACTGTCTTCTTGATGGACAATGGACATCGTTCTGGCTGTCCATGCATCTATTCGCGGAACAAAACTGAACAGCTGAGAATTGGCATAAGCAGATATTACAAAAACTTAAACAGGGTGTCTACTGCCACGTAGATACAAAAAGTCCGTGACTTTTCTTGCATTTTAAGGAAAAATAAGTGACTTTTTGGTGACTTTAGTGATTGGTAGACATCTGTTAAATAATAACAAAAATTAACAAAATATTCTCTCAACTCACATGATTAGTTGCGTTTAATACAAAGTACGCATTGTATGATCTATTAATCATATGTAGAATCTCACTATTCGTCAGTCGGAAAATTCCCTAACCCGAACAGGGTCTGCTCCGAATTAGAGGGACTCTACTGTAAATCATTTCAAGCTTATGAAACCCTTTTAGTATCGCATGATTTTTACATGTGTTCATTTTTGTATTGGATGTAGACTATTCATACTAATTGAGGTGGCTCCAAAGTGACCAAACAAAGTCAGCTGATTTGTTTTACATGTAATGAATTTTTTTAGATGCAAATAATCCAACCAGAGTAGCCTAAACGTTAAAAAAACACAGGAATATTTTATTCAATGACATTTTGTTTGGTAGTAGTGGTGCATTTTTCGAATGCATACAAAAAACCTTACTTCTTCAAAGTCTAACTGACTTATGTGTAACACATCATGAGGGGAGGGCGCTGTATAACAGTGCATGTGATTAGAACAGTGAAGATGTTGAGAAGTAGAACAATTAAAATTGTAAACATTTATTATTCATCGCCAAAAAAATGTAAACATTTCCCATTTTAAGCTGTAATCATAAAATATGTAATTTTTATAACTTTCGTTCTGTGGTTCGGAATGATTAAAGATATATTTTAATAAAATAAATGCTATCATTAAATTAGTCATTAATAGAGTTTACAATAGATCAGAATGAAAACCAATAGTTTTAAATATATTTTTTAAGCTGCAATATGTAATAAATCGACGATTCTTTGGCGTTATGATTGTTTTAAAAGGGAGAAAAACTAATTTCATGACGTATTACCTTGATCTGTAATCATGGGATTGTTATGTCTAAACAATCAAAACAGATACCTTCATATGAATAAAATAGTATTTAAGTTTAGTGTTAATAAAATCAGTGTCATCGTAGATTAACCCTCTACTCTAAATGCAATAAATTTATCAAACATTACTGGAAATGTCACTGCTAGCACAAGTTAATAGTTAGGGCATAACTTTGCACTAGTAGTGTCACTTGAGACACAAAGTATTTTTTATATTCTAAATAAATATTATTTCCATTGTTGAACTAACATTTAGGTCCCAGTCTAAGATAAGTTGTTGAAAATGCACTCACAAAGGCTATAGGCTCAGGATTTTGTCTAAAAGAAACACAACCTGAAAGACTTCCACTAATGTAAAGTGTTTAACACATTGAACCCTATGCCCGAGTATAGCTCGGGGTGCCGCGAATGCCGTTCCCAACCAAGCCTGAGTATAGGTCGGGCAAGGACGATAATCATAAAATGTTTTTTATTTCCTTATTTTATTTTATGTTGTTATGTAATTATGTTTGTACATATATGTATTCATATATATGTGTGTATGTATACATTTATGTACATATACATGTATATCTATATTTACTTGATGTACATGTATATGTACTAGTATATGTATATAATATATATGTATATAACATATGCCTATATATTTTTATTATTTGTTTAGTTGTTGCTAGGCAACAAATTCAATTAAAATCCAATTTCAGTTATTCCAGCGATTTCTTATATAACAGATGTATGTAATATATACTAAGTATATATTACATATTACTAAGTATATATTAGTATATATTAAGTAATATATACTATTTTCTATTCCTTAATGCTCTACTATTATTATATAGGTTAAAAATATATTGGTATGTTTGGTAAAGTTGATTTGGTATGAACTTTACATATGTTGCTATTTTTTCTTTTTAGAATATAAGTTGTTTTTTATTACAAAAAATAAAATAAATATTTTTTTTATTGCCCTGTCACACATTATATTTTCTTAACAGTCTTGATTTTCCTTTTGAAATGATGTATAGTTATGGTGTTTTGTTTAAAAATAAAGAAGTAATAATTTTGTAATTTATGCAAAAACGCCCAGTATTCTAGCACATAACCAATGTTAGGTTCCCAGGGTTCAATGTGTTAAAATGTGCAATTGCTCTTATTGGCTAATCCCCCCTTAGAATACCAAACACCCTAGTTAGTTAGTTTGGCCAATCCCCTTTAGAATACCCAAATTCAATTATAGATAAATGAACAGATAAGTAATAGTATTTACAGGTAAATTTGATTTATTGATTAGGAACACCTCCTCTGAGGAACTAAACATGTAATATATCACTTATTGAATACAATAAATAATTATTGTTACAGAATGTTTGAACACAAGCCAGCAGTTCCCAGTTCAGTTCAGTGCATTTCAAGCTTAAACATGAGCGGTCACCTCTGGTTAGACTATGTGACTTAATGCCGTGATGGTATCTTGCTCCCTTTTTCCAAGACTAAGTGTTCTTTTGACAAAATTTTGGACAAAAATTTAGCCTTAGTGACAGTATTATTAGACTGTTACACAGTGATGTATACTTTTTTAGGGGTGCCTTTTGTTATTTACTTAACTCAATTTCATAACTACCAATTAAACATCTCATTAAAAAATGTTTTTACTTACATTTTAACACAAAAATTTCACTTTTAATGGAAAATATAGTTGCATAGTACGGTATATCTAATTTGTTATTTCTCACATTGTAAATTTTCTTTTTAGGCTACTTATTATGTCAGTATATTTTAGTTTAATTCTTTAATCACAAGATTATTTTATTTTTCATTAACTGTGTCATGCTAATAATAGTACATTATCATAATGTCACATGTAATTAAAAATGAAAACCTGTCAAAAGTACCTACGATAAATTGTTATCTTCATTCTCTTGACGTACAACTCTTAAACTTAATCACAACTTAAGCTACCCTATTATGTCCCTTAGACATTCTGAAATGAATGGCACAAATAAGATTTCAAAGATCAGTTATGAAAAATAATGCATTAAAATCATCAATCATGAACATTGTGTCAATTGCTATCTAATGAAATTACTCAGTTTATTTCATAGTGGAGAGGTCAATGGTCATCTCACATGTATACCAAGAGTAATTCTCTAGTGGCTAAAACTAAGAGTTTTGCCAACAGAAAATGGTTCCAATTACACGCTGATAAAAGGGAAAATCCTCACAAGTACAAGCAAAAATCCTCACGAATTACCTGGCTCAGCCACTTAAACATTTAATAGTAAATTTTGTGGAAACAAAGGGCAAGAAACCAACCCCTCCCCCCATGCTTTAAACAGAATATTGTCCTCTTATGGAGTCATAAAATTATAATATTAATTGATAATAACTTGGAATAAGCTGAAAAAATGCTGTAACGGGATGAGTAAACTCAGATATCAAAACATTTCATTATTAAGAGGGGGCTAAAGGGCCTCTCTCAAAACGCTAAGCAGTGCCTTACCTGCCACAATTTTCCGAGTTTGTTTTAAGTCCGATAAACGTGGGAGGGGTTTTAAGTTAAAGATAAGACTTGGGCTATTTGATATAGTTTTTATATTTTGAATCCATGTCAAGCTATAATGGATCAAAGTTGGGTCGACTTTGATCCATTATGGCTTGATATGGATTCAAAATATAAAAAAATTAAAAACTACATCAAATAGCCCAAGTCTTTATCTATCATTAAAAACTGCTCCCACTTTTATCACACCTAAAATAAAGCTGAATAATTGGAGCAGGTGAAACACTGCACGATGAATTTTTTACGCGTGAGACCACCGATACTGACAGCCTCTGTCGGCAGCCGCTGAAACTGCTGGGCGTGCAGGCTATGAACGTATCCAATGAATAGCATGTACTAATTAATACCCCCGTCGCAGCAGACCTGCGTACTCAGCGAATTTCCAATGGAATTTTGGTATATTTTCTATTTCCCCATAAAATCCATGGGGATGAGAGTATGTAGGTTTGCCGCCATATGGTTTTTTTAAAAATATAAGTTAAACCCTACCTAGTGGTTGTACATACCAAATTTTATCAAGTTATGGTGTTCTTTTTATTTTCCCCATAAACCCCATAGGGGTGAGTACTTAGGTTTGCCGCCATATGGGTTATCTAAGCAAATATAAGTTAAACGCTTCCGAATGAATGTGCATACCAAATTTTATCAAGATATGTTAATAAATAAGCAAGATAGAAGGTTTTGTTGATATCCCATAAGAATAACATGAAAACATAGTTTTTGGATTTTCTCCATAACCATAAGCTAGGTAAAAAATTCAAAATACTAGATTGTTTGTTTTTTTAAGCTCTTTTAAATGGTTTAAGTTAAAATTGTTGAATTTTATAAATTAAAGTAAAAAAAGCCAAAAACCCATTTTTTACGCTTTTGAAATCCCATAAAACCCCGTTCCAATGGTCCGATCATTCTGGTTCACGAACTCAACCTAGTAGATGCTGGCTTACACCCTTGTACCAAATTTCATCAAAATCGGAGGTTCCGTTCAAAAGTTATCGTGTTCACGGACACAGAGATATATATATACATATATATCAATTTGAACGAACGGTGTTTTTGGCTTCTAGGGACCTCAAAACGAAAAAGTATCATGGTCCCGGGCTTAGGTCTTACCGTGACTACTACCGTAATAGCGTATTCCCTATAGGGAAATTCGCTAAAAACCTACTTTCAGTCACCAAAGCTTCCTAACCATCATCTACCTGAGTCTTGGGTCTCACATGTGAAGTCCAGTAACATTTCTTATCCACAGTGTTTACATCGAATACTAGATATTGTTTCTTATAACCTCAGTATGCTATAAACAATAATCCGAAAGTATTCAGGTTGTTTCAGTAACGTCCAATGGGTACTGACCCTTTAGCCCCCTCTTAAAATATAGCATTGGAAATAGAATGTAATAAATATGTTTACTCACTCGGACATTAAGCTTGTGCAGTCAACATTTTTCCAATTTTTTTGGCCACTTAACTACTTTTTATGTTGTACGTATGATGTACAATTTTTTTATTCTTTTTACAACTACTTTAAGAGGTCAGAAGCACTGAAATGTGCATATTTTGGTACAATTCTCACAAGAAACCTATTTCTTCCCCAGAGCTGATATTTACTTACTTGATACTTTTTCTTCCAATACCATTTCGGTAGTTGTTGTTATTCATGGATAAGGAGACCCCGGCCGAACCATTGAGCACGTCTGCTTCTAATGGGCATTTTGCGCAAGCCCCCGGAAGGATGGGATATTGAAGGAAGAGAAAGGGTGAGACAAGGGACTGTCCACTCATGTTCCAGTTAGGGATTTCTTTGCCCGTCACATTTCTCCCCCCCCTGCAGTCTTGAACATATGTTCCAGCTAGGGGTTTCCGTGCCCATATCATTTCTCCTCACCCCCTGCTGTCTACATTATGTTCCAGCTAGGGGTTTACATGCAGTTCGCATTAACCCCTACATACCGGGGGTTGTCTTGAACATGAATGGATTATGAAGGAAGGGAAATTGTCATAGTGGACAGCCAAAAGACTTACCACAATATTATGACAACTTTGTTTGCTATACCCAATATCAACTTTGCAACTAGTATAAACCAGTTTTAAAGTTGTCCTGGGAACATTTCGGTAGTGTTTGGGATTAATTCATCTATGAAACCTAACATAAATTAATGAAAAAAAAAAAAAAACATCAAGGAAAGTTATTTTTTTATGGATTTGAATTGAATTTATTTTGAAACTACGCCATTTTAATCCTGCAGCTTTGACCCTGCTGCAGGCATTTACGTTTCTAAGGCTTAAATGTGTTTACACAATATATTCTCTGTATGTCTTGCATAGTACTCTAACATTGTTTTACAAATTTTCTCAAAAAGTTACAATGTATAGCCAGTGTTGGGGAGTAGCGCGCTACTGTAACGCCGCTACTTTGGAAAGTAAGTAGCTTGTAGCTGTAGCGAGCTTCATTTTTAGAGTAGTTGTAGCGGATTATTTAGCTACTTTTCTCGCTACTTTGGTTTCAATAAAACATAATAATTGTGTTCACATTTCATCATTCATGGCTTCCAAATAAACACGAGAGAAGGTTAGTCAGCTGTTATGTTTTTCGCTTGTTGGAATTGAAGATTACTTTTAATCCATTGCCATCACCATACGCTCCAATTGAGTACCATTACCACAAAAAAATGACAATCACCAGTCTTGTTCTCTTTTGTGTTTGCTGACCACTAGATTCGCTAGTAGTATTCTATTATTATGCGCCTATATTATAGAATAGAAACTAAACTGCTGAACTAAGTTTATGCTTGCGCACCACCAGGATCGCTCAGGTCAGGAATTAAGGAAAGGAATATTTACAATAGGCCTTAATGAGAAACGACGCGATTCAACGAATTCAAATAAACAGCCAATTGTTACTGTAAGACGACTGGAATAACGACTCAACAACATAACCTCAACCACCTTGATTGATGTTAGATGTTGATGTGAACGTTAACCGTACTTCCCGAACTCTGTAAATTTGTACTTGATACTTTACAGAGTGTTTCATACTTATATTCTGTTTCTGTAGTATTTAATTTAACAATTGACATCATGGCAATTAGTAGGCCTAAAAGCGAGATTGGCGACAAAACTGAAGAAGCTGGTTCTTCTTGTGTGTATACGCCAGCATTAACCCTACCGTGGCCGGTCTAAGAAAAATGTTATAAACTGAAGATAACTTAACAAATATTGTTGTTTACGTCTTTGATGTGAGTCTTTTTATTCAACAATTTATATTTTCATACCACTATTTTGTTTACATTATATGTCTAAAAACAATACCAAAAAAGGTATAGACCTATATTAAAAAAAAACTTAATTTTATTTTAAGTGGGAAAATTGGGTGGTTATACATCAAAAGAGAAAAACAGGACCGGATTGTGAAAGTAGCATAAATTGTAGCGAGCTACTTTTTAATTGTAGCTGTAGCTAGCTACTTTTTTGAAAATGTAGCTGTAGCTAGCTACTTTTAAAAAGTAGCTTCCCCAACACTGTGTATAGCATACATAAAAAGTTAATATGTAAAAGTTGGTCTCCCAGACAGACGTCACCATTTACCTGGCACACAATTTCTACAAACTCAAGTCATCACTGCAGGGTTTTAAAGACCAACAACAGATTGCAAATAACGCAAAGAATGACAGATTTACTCAGTATACTTTTCCCAGGAGAATCACACCATGGAAAATTATAAAACGCCACAACGACAAGGGTAGGACACCTACTATTCTCCTATTACAAAGTGTATGAAAACCGGTAGCAGGCGGTGAACTACTGCCCCGCAGCCAGACATCAGAGTAAACTGCTGTACAACCTTAAAAATGTTGATTAAATTTTATTAAAATGTAAGATGGATAGCCACATGCAATGTATAAAATAATGTGTGTTAAAACAATTAATATATAGTTATTTGTGCTTCTAGGGACTAAAGTACAATGTTTTCTCCCTGAAGGGAAAGTGTTGTCGCCCGAAGGCGAAGCCGAGGGCGACAATTTCCCTGAGGGAGAAAAGTACTTTAGTCCCTTGATGCACACAACATTTTTCCTCCACCTACACGAATAAAATTTAGGCCTAATAGGCCTACCGTAGATAATTTAACTTTACCTTCAAATGATCCCTTGCTCCATCAAGCTGGATCTGTCACATCAACATAAAAAACACACAAGGTAGGCCATATCAATTTTAAAGAACACGAAAAAACAAAATATAATTTAAGCCTAGTCAAAAGTTTTACACTTATGTTTTGGAATTCCTAGGTTAATAGCCTACCCAAGCGAAATGTAAACAAACGCCTACACTGCCACGGCCATCTCTAGTACTAGAGATGCTGCTCACCCACTGCTGACAGAGTGGTCAGCAGGTGAGCAGCAGCTACAGCTGCTATTAGTCAACAATGAGTAACGAAACAAATACAAGTAACAGCTGACTGTGGCTCATGTTCTTCTTAATCTCTCTTTTAATGTTATTCTTATGTAACTAACTTTAGCCCCGTGGTACGGAAAAACTTAAGTTTTCCCTAGGTAGAAAGATTAAGTATTCAAGTCACATGGGATAGAAATTAGTACTTTACTACTCGATTCCAAGGAGTAAAATACGGCTTTAGATAGTAGGTGGAGGAAAAAATTATTTCATTCATTCTGTGATTCATTGAAATATAACCAGGCTACTAAACAGGGACACATTTTCATTTAACTCTAGGTGGTGTTGGACACACCACCATACTATCATGTTTACTAACAGTCAGCTGATTTGACATATATACCTCATTAAAATAGCAATGGCATTGACTATACACACTAATGTAAACATCATTGGCTTATTGCTATAATTCAGTCAGTAGTCAAGTGTGCATCATAGTAGACATAGTAGAGTTATAAATAAATAATTACATAAGCAATTTAAGATAATAAGATGTTACAAACTAAAATTGAGTTGATTACAATTTTTTTTTTTTTTTTTAGAACAGATTAATCAAAATCCCTGAAAAATTGATGAAATCCCACATCTGGGAAGCAAAATACCCATTGCAGGGTTGTCTCCCTATGTTTTTGACTATTTTTTATTGTTGGGCAACACTCACCATTGAAGAATGTGATTTGACTCTAGACGTGTAGATCCCTAGACTCTAGATCCCTATGTTTTGTTGTCTTTAATAAGGAGGAAGTGGGTGGAAATAAAAAAATCAAGGCAGTAATATAAAATCTGAAAGAGAAAAATTCGAGAAATTCATGGCCACTCAGGGTGTCTACTGATACTTGAGATACTGTCATTTTATTTCCATACTGAAAATACTGGAATTATACTGAAATTTTTGGTTTTTATTAAAATCAGCAATTTGTTAATGCATAAAATATAGATTTTGTCATTTGATCCGTACATACCAATGCAAAAATATTCAACAAGTTGTTTTTGTTTTTACGTATTTTTGCAAAGAAAAATATGGAAACTTTTAGTTCTGTTCAAACATTGTATCAAGAAATTTAATAATTAATGTAAAGATGGAGCTTAGAAAATGTTAGATTTTGTACTCAAAATTTAAATTTCTTTCTTAAATTGTATTGTTTTTTTTTTTTTTACTTTTAACAATGAATAGAATTTTTTTTTGTAGTTAACTGTTCTTTTATTATTAATTTTTGTATTAAATAAATGCAAAATAAAGTGGGAGGAACGGAGGGCTGTAGGAGTTGGGAGGCAATCATAAAAAATATTAAACAAATGTTATTGTTGGAAAGTACTTATTAATCATAATCATAAGTGTTTTATCTTTATACAAAAATCTAATTAAAATTTGACTATATGAATAAATTGTCATTACTGTTATTCTATGTTTGGATTAATAGTGATACTGGAGTTTTTTTTTAATACTGGTAATATACTGGTATTCTTTTTTTTTAAGAGGTTGGCGGATCTCTTGTTGCCTTACTGTGCCCTGTCCACATAGACTACTGATCTGTGCTTGGATCGTATTAGACAAAGTAAGGGGTGAGCTGTTACAGTACAAGGTGAATGGTACTGATTAAAGTACACTGGCAGAACACGGATTCAAACCCACGACATCGCTGCCATGGTCCCGAAGTCTGGCGCGCTAACCACTACGGCATCAACTTCACCTAAAATCAGATTTCAGAAGACACCCTGCCACTACTTGTTTATTCAACCAAAAACACTTCACTTGAAGAATTGAGATCTTATAGTGGATCTATAAGTTTAAATAAAAAATAATAAAAAAAAGAATCATTACGTGTCAAATTTAACTATGTCCATTATCATCCAAATTGTAATGGCAAATATTGATTGTTCTCTTGTTACAGAGATTTAACTGTCTTAGCAGTTTGTAATGTTATAGATCTATTGTAAATTATCAAACTGTGTGTCTATTTTATCAAAGCATAAAATAATGGCTTTGTTTTCTATTTATTTGTGTTTGAACTAGTTGGTAATTTTTATACTAGAGGTTACTTAGATTACTTTACTTTTTAGGGATTGGAGTAGGTTTTTCAAACAAATATTAACTTTCCAATCGACTTTGAAAACTAATATTCAATTGGTGGCTCTGTTACAATAATATCAACCGACAAAACCAGGGCTTCTGTTTGTCATTACAAGAAGCATCTTAAGTATTTCCATCAGTATTGGAACAGCGTTAAAAATGTGACAACCCTTTGGGAGGTTGCACTTGATCATTTTGAAACAAGCGCTTTTTCTATTGCCGCCATTTTGTAGTGCGCGGTTTCTCAAACCCCATTTCCCTATCCGAGACCTCAACCCTCCCCCATTACCGATCAGTGATGTCACAGGTTTCATCCAGGTAACAAGTGCACTGCTCTCAAGGTCATTTTATCACTTTGATATAGCACAACCATTCCTGTTTTATACCTGAGTTATCAACTTGTTAAATTTTATACATAGTTTTTATCATTTTATGTATAACTTTTCACTATATTTCAAGTATATTTTTAATAATAAAATATATCTAATTGCATTTTTAAGTATTTTTCAAACTTTGTATCATTTTGATACAATGCAACCTTTCTCGTTTTATAAGTGAGTTTATCTACTTGTTACATTTTACAAAAAAAATTATCATTTTGATACAATGTGAACTTTCCCGTTCTTGATAATTACACAGAGTTACCTGATGTGATTATATTGACGGAGCATAAATTAAACTTAGTAGAAATCATGAATTTTAAAATTAATGGTTACAAAATTGGTAACTATTATGTAAGAAGTGTTAACGAAGGTGGTGGAGTATTGATAATGGTTAATAGTAATTTACAGTTCAAAAAAATTGATTGCAAAAAAATACATGTCTTAAACTGTGATAAAACTTTTGAATCTTGTGCAATTGAGCTTAAATTAGACAAATACAAAATTATTATTGGTGGTATTTACCGAACACCATCTCATAAAATAGATGTTTTTTTGGAAAAACTAAATCAGTTTTTAAATGTATTAGTCGGAACAAAAAAAGATGTTTGTATAGGAGGGGATTTTAATATCGACGTCCTAAAACAAGATAATAGGAGAAGCGAATTCATAAATGTACTCAATTTGAATAACATGTATTATACTGTAAATATTCCAACTAGAGTTAATGATATAAGTGAAACAGCAATTGACAATTTTATTACAAACATAGAAAAGAAATATATAAAAGTATCTTGTCTTGTCACAGCCCTGTCTGACCATGACGGTCAATTATTTAATGTAAATAAAATTGTATATAAGGATGTAAATTTAAGACCTACTAAAGCTGTAAGATGTTACAAAAAAGAGGCTATTACTAGTTTTATTGATGATTTACAGAAGGAAAACTGGTCTGAATTGTTCACATCTCCAATAGAGAATAAGTTTACATTTTTTTACTATGTATTAAAGTATTATTTTCAAAAAAACTTTCCTATTGTAAATGTTCGCATTAAAGCTAAAAGAAATTATTGGATTGACACTGAACTTAAAGACAAACGTAGGAAACTTATTGACTTGAGTAAATCTATAAGAAAAAATAAAAATGAGAAATCGACTTTGAAATATCATAAAAGAATGTACAAAAAGTGTATCGTAAACAAAAAACGTAATTATTTCAATAGTAAAATTATGAAATCCAAGAATGTCTCTAAAACAGCCTGGCAACTGGTCAATGCGGAACTTGCTAGAAAGGATGAGTCATTGACTCCAAAAATAATCTTGAAAAATAATGAAAATATTGTATCTGACCCATACAAAGTGGTTAACATCTTGAATGATTATTTTACAGATATGGTTGACAATTCCATCATTCCAAACTTAAAAAATCATATTTTATCTTCAACTTCACCCAATAATCCATTATCTGAGAATATTTTTTCAGTAAAAACAATTCTGGAGCAACAATTGATAGAAATCATCGATTCAATAAAATCTAAATGGTCCTGTGGCTTTGACGAAATCCCTATAAAAATTATTAAGGATGCCAAATGGGCACTGCTTAGGTCCTTACTTCATGTCATTAATGCATCCCTTATATCTGGCATATATCCAAAGGAATTAAAAACTTCTAGAATTGTTCCTCTGTTTAAAAAAGGTGATAGCAAAGATCCTACAAATTACAGACCACTTGCTATTCAACCGGCTTTGTCTAAAATTTTTGAGAAGTGTATGTTTTACCAATTAAATAATTTTCTTGAGAAAAATCACATATTAGATGAGGAACAACACGGATTTAGACAAAATAGATCTACTGTTTCGGCTTTGATTTCATTTATTGAGAATGTATTGGAAAATTTAGATAAAAATAACCATATTGTTGGGTCATTTTTAGATTTGACTAAAGCATTTGACAGTGTTTGTCATACAAAATTGTTAGGTAAATTAAGTGATATTGGTATTAAAGGCAAAGAACTCGCTTGGTTTAAGTCTTATCTGGAAGAACGTTTACAATATGTTGAAATTACTCATGTTGTCAATAACCGAGTATTTAAGGTTAAATCCAGGACAAGATTAGTTAAGTATTCAGTTCCGCAAGGATCAGTGTTGGGACCCACATTATTTTTATGCTACTTGGGAGGGCTGCCAAGCTGCATTAAAGATTTAAACATAAATAACCATTTCAGTATATATGCAGATGATATAAACTTTACAATTATTGACAAAAATATTAATCATGTTGTAGAAAAGAACCAAACAGCAATAGACAAAATTGACGAATATTTAAATAGTCTTAACTTGCTCTTAAACAAAAATAAAACAACCATTATCAAATTTAGTAATAAAAATTGTGCTAAATCATGTGAGAACCTTTTACCATTAAATGTCTCTTCAACCACACCTTTTTTGGGAATACAATTGGACAATACACTGAATTGGATAAGTCATGTCGAGAAAATCTGCACAAAAATAAGTTCAGGTATTTTTGCCTTAAGAAGATTAACGCCTTTCTGTGATTTAGCAACTTTAAAATCAGTATATTTTTCATTAATTCACTCTCATATTGCTTATGGCATAGAAATTTATGGAGCAACATCAAAATTAAATCTAAATAGAATACTTCATTTTCAAAAAGTTGCTATTAGAACAATGCTAAAATTACCAATTAATGAATCTTGCAGAAGTCATTTTTGCACTCTAAATATAATGACGGTTTACAGTCTATATATCTATAAGACAATTTTACATG
The DNA here is from genome assembly GCA_030545055.2 of Neoaliturus tenellus. NCBI lineage: Eukaryota > Metazoa > Arthropoda > Insecta > Hemiptera > Cicadellidae > Neoaliturus > Neoaliturus tenellus. The sequence goes on along the minus strand of CM061535.1, from coordinate 60,862,588 downwards.
TAAAAAATTCAGAAAAGTCCCTATCTAAACAGCTTGACAACCACAGTCATAACACCAGATACAAGAATGATTTTCGGATAAATAGAGTAAACAAAGAAATGTCTAAAAAAATCCAACTTATTCGGGAATTTTGTTTTTTAACAGCCTCCCAAGTGGCATAAAGACCGAAAACAACATGTGTAGATTTAAGAAACAATTGAAAACATTAATTTTAACTAATCCTGTATATACATATGAAGAATTCTTTTTGTTGAAATAGTTTATTTTGATTGTTTAACTTATGTGTTTATTTATTTTTTTTTTAATGTTAGTTACGTACTGTAATGAAGTGACAATATTCATGTATACTGCATGTATATAACTGAATAAAGAATTTTTGAATTGAATTGAATAGAATATATATATATATATATATATATATATATATATATATATATATATATATATATATATATATATATATATATATATATATATATATATTTAGTTATTGATAACTAAGCAATTAAACAACATTTAGACATTACAAAATATTCAGTTCTTAGGTAATAACTAAAAAAGGAATTTTGCTAAATAGCATTAACCCTCCAGAGGTCGCTTAAAATTTAAAACGCCGTCTCTCGCTCAAGGAGGTTTCCTCCGGGTTTTAAATAATTGCACAAAATGTATTCTAAATACTTTTATGTTTGAAATAAAAAAAGAAAATGATTGTAAAATAGATTTAATGCAATATCCTTGCAAGACAGAGCAAGAATGGTAAAGTTAATTTAACAAATAAAATAATTATAACTATTATGGATTACACAAAATATGTTTCACTTTTTTTACTTAAAACTTAATATTTTTCAATAACAGTTTTGTAAAATAGTATGAAAATAGTAAAAATAACGTTTTGGGGTACAAATAAAAAATATATTTTGTATAAAACTAACTATCAGATTATATAAAAAATACTATGACGTGTTCCTGCATAAACCATAAATTAAATGGTATAACAAAAATACTACAATCAATTCAAATAGTTATGCATGGAAAAATAAAAAGTTACTTCAATTAAAAACAAATCTAAAATGGCAACTGTTAGCCTAAACAATTACAAATAACCAAATAAAAAACAATCGCACACGGACTCTTCCTCCGGTTAACCAAATAAAAAACGATCGCACACAGACTCTTCCTCCGGGTTCACAAAACACACAAGGACGCTCACGGAGGAATCGTCCAGCACCTCAGGACAGCGCTCGCCAAACTGACCCTGGACGCGAAAAGCGGGATAAGGGTATGTCAAATACATGGTGAGGAGGGGGGCTACAGCTACACAAAAGGACAGTGCTGTCAACCAAAAGATAAATATTTCCCACAACAAAAAATATTGACCCGGAGGATTCCTCCGCTTAGCGTCCTCTCGAGGGTTAAATATTGAATTAAATGCAAAAGTATCAATCTTATACAGCACAACTCATAGTGTAACTTTTTGGGTGCGACCAACAGAGGGTTAATTACTCATTTTTGCATGTAATCAGTTGGCTTGGCTTTTGTTAATTATACCACGTTTATTATTAGTTCCAAGAATGAAGTGCCTAATTCTTTTGCATTATAAAATCCATGGGATAATGTTGCGTATTGTACTGCACCTATCACAAGTACTTGAATTCTGAAAAGGACAAATGAAAACTGACTATTTTAGTATTCCCTTAAAATCTCTATTATTAAATTTCAATTTCTCTATTCCAATGGTTTCCCATTTTTACAATCAGTAGCCTACAATTAGATCAAATTGCATTACTTCGGAAAATACTGGAGAGCTGAGTTGAGCTCTGGGATAAGTTAAGTAGGGTCCGGATCTTGGAACAGATACTCTGAATGTAATGCACAATATCCAATAATGGTTTGAGTAAAGCCAAGTTGCAACCTCGGGTTGCTCTATTTAAATTTTATACTCAAAATATAAAGGAAAGGAATTACTGGAATAACAAAGGAATAACAAAATAAAATAAAATAGAAAATGTATTCTGCATAAAGCTTGTACTGTGTTCTTACAACTTAAACTAATATGTTACCATTAAGTACAAATATTAACATTTTTACACTAATACTTATAAAGCTAAAAATTATGTATTGTGCAAAGTCAAGAATCTGTTCATGATTTTTAAGAAACGGAGAGTGGCATGGCACTTATTGGCAAGGAGATCACGTACAATATAACTTTGCAATCTTAATCAATTTAAAACACAAAAATGGTCACATTCAAATTGAATTCAATAAGAAAGGCTCTGAATTACATAGGAATTTAAATGATACAGTATTTAAAATTAAATTAAAAATGAACACACAAATAATATATATATATATATATATATATATATATATATATATATATATATATATATATATATATATATATATACATAAACCATACATAGTACAAATTACTATCTAATGAAAAAAGTGCTAAAAGACATAATCACAAATGTTATATTTTTCAGTTAAAAGGTAACCTGAATTCTTAAAACTCCTTATAAAAAACCAAATGAAGTTTTGGTTTAGACAAATATAAGTCACAATTACATGTTGCTAATATTTGTATGGAAAATACATAAAATTACAAAAACATAAATATTGATCAAAGTTACTTAAAAATCTAAAAATATATTTTCTATCAATATCTTTATGATGAGCACAACTAAAAAAAGTGTGAGAAACTGATTATATTTTAATGTTTAGGAATTGCCTTGAGCCGTTAATCCAACTTTTTGTTCATAGGGACCAAATTATAAAGTATGACGGCTTCGTCATTGGCTGAAAGTTAAAGAATGTGAACAAATTTCTAGGCCAATTAAGAATGCCAAGAATATCTATTGTTTAGAGTATGTTTAAATTCCTGAACATATTCTTATTTTATTTCTCATCGGACACCAAAGTAAAACAAAATTGGATACAAATATTTCCTACTTACTGCTTCATTTTTTCATAATGAATACAAGTATAAAGCATTGTGTACTTTTATAATTCATCCTTACCTCATTTTTACTGTATTCATTACTATAGTAAGATGCACGAAAATAGTACGATGGAAAATTTACCAGCTGTGTCCCCCCTCACCCCCTCTCGCCCTGCATTGTTGTCATTTGTGGTTATGTTTACCATATAATATAATACAGTATAAAAGTGTGTTTCAGAATAAATTTGGCAACAATGCATCTACTCTCATCGGACTATTTTCGTGAATCCTACTATAACCATCTACCTGAAATGAAAAAAATCTGAGTTTTGAATTTTTGTTGTCAAATTAAAATTAATATATTTTTAATAACCTAGATGATTGAATGATTGTTCGAAAACCAAACTTGATCAAATTGACTACATAATAGGCAATTTCTAAAGTTTACAAATTTTTTCATTTATTTATTTTTATTTACAAACTTTTAAATGTGTATACTTTTCAAGTTTTACAAACTGCAGAGTATTACATGGTAAAGGTAAAGATGGTAAATGGTACACAGTAAAGATTTCTGTACAGGGTGAACAACTTAACTGTGCCACCATTGGCATATCGATATCAGTAACAATGATATTTAGACAAAAAAATGAGGTACTTCACTAATTTTTTAAGGCAATAGAAAGTATGAATTCCATTTTTAGGAAATGGCCACATTTTACAACATGACAGCCAACTTTAAAATTTCTTATGGATCACCGTATATGTTTTTGGAATTACCGTGTAATTTTAGGACTTTTTTATTCTTGAACATATTTGCCTAAACCTACCCGCTTAGGAGTTATACCAAGCTGAAGTTTTGAAAATTTCAATTGTAAAATTTAACTGTGCCACATAAAGTATCTCAGAAACTAAATGGTTTAGAGAAAAAAAAAATAAATGAGGAACTTTGCCTGTTTTTTAAGGCAACAACAAATATCATTTCTATTTTTTGTAGGTATCTGCCATTTTCCAATATGGAAGATACCCTATGAGGTACAGTTAAATTTAAAAAATGACATTTTCAAAACTTCAGCTGGTATAGCTCCTAAACTGGTAGGAACAAGAAAAAAATATTCAAGAATAAAAAGTATTAAAATTATACAGAGATTCTAAAAACAACATAAAATGTAGGGTATTTCATAAGAAATTTTAAAGGTAGCCTCCATATTGGAAAATGGTGGTTATTTACACAAAAATAGAATTCACATTTTTTATTGTGTTAAAAAAATTTGTGAAGTTCCCCGTTTAAAGTTTTCTTCAAATCTCATAGTTTATGGTATGCCAGTAGTGGCTCACCCTGTTAGTTCAGTTAAGTTGTTCACCCTGTATACAAAAATCTATTAATTTTAAAGATGGAATGTCCTGATGAATTATGACTATTCTAGACTAATACTTTTTAGTTAAGGCACGGTAAAAGTTCTCAAATGAATAGCTCAAATCACACTAAAGTATAATATACTGTATACTGATATTGTTCTACTACTTTAAGCTTATTCCTATAAATTGTTCACAGCTCATTATAGTTAAGACGCAGCTATACTAAATAAGAAGCCATCGATCAAGTCACGGACGGAATGGTAATTATAATAATACTGTACAATAAGAAATAAATATAAAAGAAAATAGAGTAGCACTTAATGATAACCTGTTTAGATAATAATCTTGACAACCCACGGCAAATGAAACATAAAACCACTTCATAAGTAATTATTCCAATGTTTATGCATTTAACTCAAATACAAACATTCAAGAGTCAGTGAAAACAAATGTTATTTGTTACGTGAAATCCATCTAGAAAATTCCAGAAGAAATAGTTTGTTTTCCATGTTATTTTGAATTGGGCAAACCCTATCTTTGAAAAAAGCTTCAAAAATAGTGTAAATATCATGTGTTTATAATTATACTTGAACAAAATTTACAAGCCAGGTGTAGAATTTTAAAACTTTATCCCAAGATACTATTTCATCCCAATCTCAGTGGATAATTCTGCCTAAGGTAGCACAGTTTCAGTTTGATGTAGTACCCATATGCACACAATGTTTTCTAAAGCCCATCATTCGATGTGTAGAAGAGGAGGATGCAAACACTGAACAAATTCAGAACATCATTCATCTTGTACGAAAATGGGCCGCACCTCCGTTAAATTCTCTGCTGTGATAACCAAGCCCTTCCAATTTTTGTGGGGAAGCCAGGACTGAAAGTTCTCCTTTTTGGACCTAACGATCAAGTATCTGGAATCAAATGTATTTGAAGACTGAACTGATTGAGTGATTCTGACTGTATTTGAATTCCGGGGTGGAGCAATAAGTGTTATGAAGGGACTGTGGATTTGTCCCCAATTTGCAAAGTTGGTGCTATCTGGTATAAGAGAGATGACTTATCTGGAAACAATGAATTAATCACCAGGTCATTAGACTGAGGATTGTTAGACCACTGTTCAATGGTGCATTTAAGCGCCACCAAGCTCATGTTGGCAGTGAAGGACTTTCTGGACGAAGACATTGGTCGGGGTATTGTCCATGACCGAAGCCATCAAAAGAGAAGGGTTACAATAGCGTAGGAAAGGTTCTCTCATGCCTCCGCCTACAAAAATAAGTTTTTGAACACTATTGACGTCAGTGGAAAAGTCGTAAGTCATTTTTGTACATTTTGTGCTGATAGATGACTATGACTATGTTGCATCTGCAGGTGTGATCGGTGAAGCAATGGTATTTGAACCACCGGCTACTGTCATTAATGGGGCCTTAATCGGCAAGCTACGGAATTGTGTGTGGCATATAAAAAAATAAAGATGAAGTGGTTCACAAGGAGGGAGTGGACGCCAGAGATGTTGTGGGGGTGGGGGCAAACAACCTCCTAATGGCAACCGTAGGGGCTTCGGCGGGAGCCTTTTATATCACGAGGGAATCGGCAGCCACGATCCAAGGCATCAGTTATGAAAACTGAACTCCATATTAAAATTGAAAATTGAAAAAGTGAAACTTAACTCCATGTTAATCTGAAACATGAAAAAACCTTATTGACTTACAGTAACCTAGCCAATCGAGTACGAAGAAAATCAACGATCTATTCCTTGTATGAGATATCTCCATGTACTCGGAGTTCCTGTCCAGCTCATCGCAAAATTACAAGGTTAGGAAGCTGTGTCCTACCTTTTTCCTCCTTTGAAAAGTGCCTCGTGCTTTTTTCATGAATCCAATTATAGCATATCAACATTATTAGCATATCTCTTGCTTATTAAGTTTGATAGACATACTATACAAGATGTACAACAAAATATAAATCACATAATATACATACAAAATCCTACACCTACTACATAGCTTAAGTTGTCTTTATAATTATTATACAAAGAAAAATCATGAGACTTGTTTATAATGAGATAAAGCATTCAGTGCTAACAGTGCTTTTTGACTATTATTCATAGAACTCAATAAACACAACTGGTACCACTCAAAGGTTTCTTATAAAAAATCAACCCTACATTTTGATGTGAAATGGCAACTTATGGAATTCAGTACAACAGTACAAATTAAAGTGTAAAGTTGACTTGAATTTACATGCCGAATCCAAAAATGCCATAAAACTAGGGGTTTGTATTTAAAATTAGTGACTTCCAGTCTAGAAACGTTACTTCTGGTACACCCTGAACATTGAAATTAGTGTCAATTGAGAAATGTAACCGGTTAACCTAAAAGGACAAACTCTGTTTTTGAGAAAAATTAATCATTTAAATTTTAAAAGGGTTGTAAACCATTTTCATTGTGCAAGAATTGTTTTCTGTCCTATATCTGGATTTGTAATAAAGCAAAAGCAGTTCAACTGTATACATCGAGTTAGAGTTCTATTTAATATTAATAAAAAGGCTAGAAAACCTATTTAACTACTAAAGTACTGTAAAAATATAAATATAATATACCACTTATAAAATGAATAAAGTTTAAAAAAATAATACTTAAAAAAATCACAATAAAATTTGCTCAGAAACCGAGCTCAGTCATATGAACTATTCGGACAAACACAGACAACCTTTTGAAAATATAACATAAGCTGCAACCAAGCTTTTTTTAACTGAGAATGAAAACTTTCACGACTTAGCTTTATGGCAGGTTAGGTAATATCAATATTTGTAAGATATTGAAAATTGGTTGCACAACAGTTCAGCGAGGCAGTTTTTTCTCCATTTTCACAATGATTCTACTAGCAGTACTCCAGATTAGCAGTGTAAGGCTCATACTGGAAATCCTTGTAGACATTGAAACTTAACTCCATGTTAAGCTGAAACATGAAAAAACCTTATTGACTTAAACACAGAAAAAATTACAAATTGATGAATTGTGTGGTTAATGAATTGAATGATAAAGTTCCATTAGAACAAACAATAGATCACAGGGTTTGAGGAAATCAATATAAATACCTAAGTAATTTTACCCTACCTTATGACTCATCTTCAGTATTCATAAAACAAATAGTTTCAGAAACTTAACCCTTAATTTATTATACTCACTTACACGGCTTGTAACAGGTTATTTTTGTTATTTTTTTGCTCTTGGTTATTTTTTGTAATTATTTTAGAATTTGGTTATTTTTTATGGCAATTAGGCTTTTATTGATCGATGTTGATGATGCTCGTAAAACCTTTCAAACTCATAAAAGACCCCCAATGAAGAGGGTTAGGATTAGTAACATAAACCAAAATGGACATACAGTAAACTCCCGGTCATCCGAGTCTCGGTTAACCGAGCCAGTCATTCTAAAATAACAAATATAAATAAAAGTCTCAATAGGGAGACAACTGGTGGCGAGAGGTAAGCGTAAGCCCCTCAGGGGGATCGGGGGTCGGCTCTCATTAGAGGGGCGGCGGACCTTTCCCCAAGACCGCTGTGAGTCAGTTGCTTCGGGCAACTGCACTGTGATGGGTATCACAGCCTGCACGGGGTGCCACTGCCCTAGCTAAAGGCGGCGGATCTAGACTTGGCGGTCGATAAACAGCCCCAGAGTCGGGGAGCAGCGACTCTGGTATGGACCTGGGGCAGAGGTGAAGATCATCGGAACGGCTCAGAGTCCACTTCAGCAGCAGGCGGAGCGAGAGGGTCGCGGTACGGCTGCTTCACTGCCAACCCAGATCTGGTATGTGTGCAGCGGTTCTGGGGATCTACTGACGGGCGGAGTGCAAGGAGCACGGAACGGCCGGCATACTGCTAACTTTGTTGTTTCAGACAACATGGCAGAACAGGAACAATTGGAGACTACCCCAGGTGGGTCAACGCCTCGGCGTGAATCCCACCCCTCCCTTGTGGAGGGCATGCCCGTGGATTCTGGGGAGGGCAACTCTTCTGCTGATGGTGTCACGAGACATTTTGGGGGGGAGCATGTGGCTGAGAGAACGGAGGCTTCGGCCGGGAGTTCCCTCGCTGCGATCGCTCCTCCTCCAAGTCACAGCTCTCTCGATGTGCTTGAGTGGGCACACCAGTCCGTCCCGGTCGGTGCACCCCCCTCGAGTTTCAGCATCGACAATCCCAACCTGGTTCTCCGAACTGAGGAGGCGGCAACGCATGACCTCGGTATGGAGATCCAGGACACTAATACATCTGTTGCAGAGACTGATGAAACACGAGACTCCACCCGGCCGAAACTGCGAAAAAGTGAAGCTTTCAAGCTGATGAAGGCCAGGAAGGAGGCAGACGGCACCTGGTTGCCAATTGACGAGTGGCGGAGGTTGAAAGGCCTTTCGAAACCTCCCAAGAAGCGCTCGAAAGGTAAACGAAAGAGGAACGAGGAGACTCCAAGCCCTGCACAAGACCAGCAGGGCTCTGGGATCTCCCCCTTTCGAAGAGATGCTAACTTGGTTGTTTCAGAACAGCAGAGGCAGCAGCAGGTTCGACAGACCCCGAAGCGTCCCAGGAGATGGGATGTGAGGCCGGGGGAGTCAGGAACTGCAGCCACTGCGGACAACCAGTTGTCATTCAAGGACCAGCTCACCAGCTGGAAGATGGCAATTGCTCCCACTGATTATCCTGATTCCAGGTTCACTGAGGGGCAGTTGAGGACATTGCAGGAGAAGCTGTTCGAGAAGGTGATCACAGCCACCACTCCGCAGCAGATCCTGAGGACGTATCCGGAGAAGGGTGCTCTTGTTATCACTTGTGGTAGCGAGGTCACCCGGGCCTGGCTTCTCGAAGTGGTTCCTGGTCTGGGTCCGGTCGGGGAGGGGGGGCCTGGTGTCATTGTGGGGGATTACAAGGATCTCCTACGTGTCACTAAGGTTCTCCTTCGGACTGATTGGATTCTGGCCAAGAAGGAGCCAAAAGAAATTCTTGACTGTGTTTGCAGGCAAAACCCCGGTGTCTCGACGGTGGATTGGCGAGTCATCAGCTGCAAAGAGAGGAGGATGGCCAGACTCTCGTGCTTGCGGTCGATGGTGGCTCGGCCAAGAAGCTGAAGGACCAGGACTGGAGGATTTTCCTGGGTCTGAATAGGGTGCAGCTCAGGGTTCTCTCTGGGGCTCCCCTTGATGATCCGGGTCCTCCAAGCCAACATCCAGCACAGTAAGGCCGCAACGGCGGTACTGTGTGAGACCATCTCCAGTGGGATGGTCGACTTTGCACTGATCCAGGAACCCTGGGTCAGGAACAACATGATTTCAGGATTGGGGGCTCCTATGGGGCGGACCACTTCTGGTCATGTCAATAACCCCAGAACCTGCATTTGGTCCTGTAATGGGATCAAATGTGTGCCGGTTCTGGAATTCTGTTCCAGGGACGTCACCGTGGTCAGGACCACGTGCCAGTCGACCGGAAGACATCTGCTGTTGGCATCGGTCTACATGCCGATGGACATCACGCAACCCCCGCAGGAGGAAGTCCGGAGGCTGGTCGAGTATGCGACCGGTTCTGGCACCGACCTCTTGCTGGGGTGCGACACCAACTCCCACAACACGGCATGGGGCTGCAGGAGGAATGATAATAAAGGTAACATTTTGTTAGATTATCTCGTCTCTAGTGGACTCATGATAGCCAATGTGGGGTCGGAACCGACTTTTGTCAGTCGAGTCGGACAATCGGTCATCGATCTCACATTGTACACAGAGGGGATGAGGACTGATATTGCTCACTGGCATGTGTCTCAGGAGCCATCCCTCTCTGACCACAGACATATAAAATTCCTTATAGGCAACTTTCCACCTGAAAAGAACAATTTCAGAAATCCCAAAAGGACGGACTGGGCGAAATTTAAGACTGTTCTGCAGGATAGAATAGAGGAGAGTGGCCCTCTGTACTCCTGCGTCAGAGACACAAACCAGCTAGACTTGGCCGCTGATTGCCTGGGTGGGGACATCGTGTCCTCATTTGAGGACTGCTGTCCACTGTCAGCGGGACGTCGGGGTAAGTCTGGGTGGTGGAATTCAGAACTTGGCAGCCTAAGGAAAAGGGTAAGGGCTCTATTCAGAAGGGCTAAGCTAAGTAAATGCTGGGACGCCTATCACAGATTGCTAACTCAGTACAACCTTGCAGTCAGGAGGGCCAAGAGGCTCTCTTGGAGAAGCTTCTGCAGCGATCTTGAAGGTGTCTGCGAGACATCTAGGTTATACAAGATCCTATCGAAGGATAAGTCATCTTGTCTTGGCTCCCTCGAGGGGCATGATGGGATCATGGTCCATAATCCCAGGGACGTGCTTGAGATCATGGCAAGCACACATTTTCCGGGGAGCATAATCACTCAGTCGACCGATGAGGTGAGTATGGGTGCACGGCGGGCCAACTTCACTCGATGGAGGGTGGCGGGCCGCATTGCAACTCACAGCCGGATTCGCTGGGCAGTCAATTCCCTCAGTCCCTTCAAGTCACCGGGACCTGACCAGGTGAGGCCCGTTTGTCTTCAGAAGGGAATAGAGATCCTTCTTCCAGTTCTGACGGCATTGTTCAGGGCAAGCTTGGCCCTCGGACACATTCCAGAAGCCTGGAGCAGCTCTCGGATAGTCTTCATTCCAAAACCTGGTAAGGCTAGGTACACGGATCCGAAGGCGTTCCGCCCAATCTCATTGTCTTCTTTTCTTCTGAAGACTCTGGAGAAGCTGGTGTCAAGGTATGTGGGGGATACCGCTCTCAAGGCCAACCCTCTCCATGAACACCAACATGCCTATTTACCAGGAAGATCATGCGAGTCTGCTCTGCATCAGCTGGTAAGTAGGATTGAAAAGTCGATAGAGTGCAAGGAGGTTGCACTTGGGGCCTTCCTTGATATTCAAGGCGCTTTTGATAACACTGAGACTCAGGCTGTCATTAACGCAGTCACAGCTCATGGTTTTCACGAGGTAACAAGGGGATGGATTGAAGCCCTCTTGAGAAAAAGGAACGTAATACTATCACTTCATAACGAGGAGATAGCGGTAAGAACGACTCGAGGCTGTCCCCAGGGTGGGGTCCTGTCCCCTCTTCTCTGGAACCTCGTGGTAGACGAACTCATCAGAACTCTCAATGTCAGTGGCGTGTACGCACAGGGATATGCTGATGACATAGTGGTTCTGGTGTCAGGTAAGTTCAACGACACAGTCGGGGATCTCATGAATGGGGCCCTGAGGTCTGTTGGACGCTGGTGCGAAGAGGTAGGTCTCTCAATCAATCCCTCAAAGATTGTGATGGTTCCCTTCACGAGGAGGAGGAACCTCAGAGGGATCGGCCCCTTAGTCCTGCAAGGAACAAATGTGGAATTGCAGAAACAGGTGAAGTATCTGGGGGTCACTCTGGACCAGACGCTTCATTGGGGACCACAACTCCAAAAGGTAATAGACCGAGGTAAGTGGTCACTCATTACATGTAGGCGACTGGTGGGGGGGACTTGGGGAATTAAGCCAAAGCTTATGCACTGGCTTTATGTCTCTGTGGTCCGACCTGCCATCACCTATGGCTCGCTTGTGTGGTGGCCTAAGATGGACTCGGGATCGGCGGTGAGGGGATTGGCGGGAGTTCAAAGACTCGCCTGTCTTCTCATCACAGGAGCCCTGAGTTCCAGTCCGGGGGCTTCACTAGACTGTCTTCTCAACTTGCTGCCGATTGATCTTTTCGTCAAGACCACGGCAAGGAAAGCTGCTCACCGACTCAAATGTGAAAATCTTTGGATGGACACTGGAGAACACCGGGGTCACTCTCGGATCATTCTGTCGGTTCAGGGGGGCGGGCTAGACATGCCCTCTGACCACATGTCAGTCAAATACACCTTCGGTAAGTCTTTCAGAGTCCTCCTACCAGCAAGAGAGGACTGGCTATCCGGGGGAAACCCTCTTCAACCCGCGGACCTGGAATGGTTCACTGACGGGTCCAAGGTAAGAGGAGGAACAGGAGCCGGAGTACATGGGGTGCAAGCGGGGGTAGGCATTAATATTCCTATGGGGATGCACCCAACGGTGTTCCAGGCGGAGGTGGTCGCAATAATGGAGTGCGCCAGATTGAACCTGGTGCAAGGCATCAGGGGCAGGAGCATCTCCATTTTTTCAGATAGCCAGGCAGCTCTAACGGCTCTGGACTCTTATGAGTTCAGGTCAAAGATCGTCTGGGACTGCTTCACCATGGTATCTGCGTTGGGCAGATGCAACAGCGTGACGCTTTGTTGGGTCCCTGGTCACACGGGGATCCCCGGGAATGAGGCTGCGGACGCCCTGGCCAACGTAGCTTCGTCCTCAGCATTCACTGGCCCAGAGCCGTTCTGTGCTGTCTCTCGTAAGTATGCGTGTCAAGCGGTCACGTCATGGGCGAGGGAGGAGCATCGAAAGGTCTGGTCTAGAATACCACAACTGAGGGTAAGTAAGCTAACGCTTCACTCTCCATCTCAGAAAATTGCCTCTAATATTCTGCAGCTAGAAAGGAGGCAAATAAGGCAAGTAACAGGGCTCTTAACAGGACATTGTTCTTTGAGGAAGCACCTGAAGCGCATGGGTCTCTTCAATGGGGATCCGGTATGTAGGAAGTGTGGGCAGTCAGAAGAGACTGCAGATCACTTGCTGTTCGACTGCATGGAGCTGGAAGAGGCTAGAGAGAGGGCCCTCGGAGGACTGCGGAGGGGCTCTTTCCTTCCTCAAGAGGAGCTAGTCTGCAGGTTGCAGAAGTTCATCGGGTTCCTAGACTTGGATGAGCTCTGAAACACATACGGGGAGCGCAAAAAGCCCTTGCGGCTGACGCGCCTTGGGATTAGGTCCGCCCCATCGAATGAATGATGAATGAGGGAGACAACTACGGCGAGAAGCGATATTTATTTGTTTATAAAAAGCGCGGTCGAGCCGTAGTCGCCTCTACTGGCTGTTGCTAGGTCGAGCCGTCATTTCTCGGAAGTGCGAATTGAGTCATTCTAGGAAGTATCGCGGCACTGGAAATCCGTGAGTTTTCATACTTACCCGATATTTATTTGTTTATAAATAGTGCGGTCGAGCCGTAGTCGCCTCTAGTGGCTGTTGCTAGGTCGAGCCGTCATTTTTCGGAAGTGCGAAGATGACATTCTAGGAATTGTCGCGGCATGCCCACCAGACACTTTCTCTTGGCTCAGTTGGCTCCGAACTCGCACTGAACTTGGTTAGTGTTAGTCACACTCGCGATAATCGTAGCTGTGTCTGTTTGCTTATTTTTGCAATTTATATTGATAACTTTGTTGCTATGAGTGGGAAACGAAAGAGGCTTGTGGTTTCTCTTGAAACAAAATTTAATGCTATTAAACGTTTGGACCGATTAAAAAGGTGGCTGCTGATTTGGGGGTTGGGGAAGTGACTGTTGGTGATTGGAGACGAAAACGTGAAGAAATAGAAAACTATGTTAACAAAAGTGTGAGTGGAGGTGGTGTTCCTAGTCGAAAAACTTTGAAGAAGGGTGACTACGAACAAACGTCTGAAGCACTTTTTTTGTGGTTTTCCCAGCTTCGAGGGATGGGCAGTCCTGTGAGTGGGCCGATGCTGCAGGCTAAGGCACTTGAATTTCAAAAGACCTTTAAAGATGGTGAGGAAAAATTTACCGCGAGTGAAGGATGGTTGGACCGATGGAAGAAGAAATATGGCATAAGGCAACTTAATATTACTGGTGAGAAACTATCAGCAGATTCATCTGAAATCACGGAATTTCTAAAGAAAACTGAAGAAATTGTGTTCAAGGAAGGATTAACTTCAGACCAAATTTTTAATTCCGACGAAACGGGCCTAAACTTTCTAATGCTACCCTCTAAAACCTTGGCTGCAAAATCCGAGAGGACTGCTCCTGGATTTAAAAAAAGCAAAGAGAGGGTGACGATTATGGCTACAGCTAATGCTTCTGGCTCATTGAAGTTAAGGCCGCTGCTTATTGGAAAGGCAAAAAATCCTAGAGCCTTTAAAAATATTAAAGTCAACTGCCTGCCAACAATGTACCGCAACCGAAAGAGCTAGGGGTGGGCGAGTATCACATTTTTGGAACGAGTCGAGTCGAGTCGAGTAGTAAGTAGAATACTCGAGTTTCGAGTCGAGTCGAGTCGAGTAATACGTGAACATAAGTGAAAATATACTAGCCTACTATACTAAAATAACTAGCCTATCCTACTAGGGCTAAAAAAGATAACTTTAGGCCTATGTTTAATTTGCTTAAAAACTGTGTGAAGGAAAAATATTAGTTTTTTAATCGCTGATTATTAAAAAAAAAAAAAAAAAAAAAAAAAAACTTAAGCTTAAAACTTGGTTTAGTAACAAAAGGGATTAAGGAATGTACAGAATAAAAGATTGAAAAGTTAGCCTCTAACCACCATTAAATGAAAAAAAGAAAATCCCCTGTTACAGTTACTTACTTAACTTTTCACTTTCATATGTTTCACTTACTTTAAGATGTTACCAAATAAAAGATTTTCCCTATTCACAGTTTTTTGTATTCGGCATATTAGGCCTACTTTGAGTCAGAAGCCTAGCCTAGACACCTGGTTGCTACAGCTGAATCAGAAACACTAAATGTAATTGGTGGATTTAAATTGTCATTTTCAACTCTTATCTACTTCCTTTGTCCTTGTTGATAAGAAAATCTTCACCACTCATTTTGTTTAGGAATTATTTTCACTTCTCCCCGAAATACTCAAGCTATGTACATATAATTTTCACTGTTTTGGAATTCACCTAATTCCCTCGGATTTGCCGTCTGCTAGTGGCAGGCAGAATGTCTCTTAACTGAGTAAAGGCTAGCTTTAGTGAACAGCCATGAAGCCTGTTTGTCAGGACTTAAAAGATCACAAAGAACAATAAACTCAATGTCTGTCTTATAATCAAAGCAGTTTTAGAGAAAAATATGTTTATTATCAATTAATAAACATATATTTTTGTGAATGCTGAATTAGAAAAATAACATGCAACTATAAAATTGTATTGCCATTGACTATGATACTATTGATTTAGTATCTAAAGTCGATGGTATTACTCTGGCAATTTGAGGTTAGCCATTGGTAAACCTGATTGTTCATCTTGTCTTGTCACTATTATATGTCTGCCGTACTATTCTTACTGCTAATGTCAACACAGCTCTTTATTTTGTCTAAAGTTATTTGAATCAGTTTTAAATCATTGTTTTGATGCAATTAGATGTCAAATTATGATTGACTTTTAAATTTTTTCCCGGTGTTATGAAGGTCTACAAATGAATCATTTGATTAATCAGTAGCAATGTTGACTCTACCACTAACCGTGCGGCGTCACTCGCGTGACAAGAAAAAGAGTCCAGTCAGCAGTAGAGTGCTGTCTGAGAAGCATGTGTTGAGGCATTTTCATCGTCTTCACATCTACCTTTCTTTGGTCTTAAAATGTATCACTTTCACAATAAAAACATTTTACAATTTAAGGAAATGGGATTTAAATAAATAGAAAAACATTTCAGAAATGCTATATTTTAATTTAATAACTACTCGACTCGACTTTAACGAGTAGTCACAAGTACTCGCTCTAGCTTGAGTATCAAAAAATACTCGACAGATACTCGAAAACTCGAGTACTCGCCCACCCCTAGAAAGAGCGCATGGATGGACGGTGCGATTTTTAGTGAGTGGTTTTATAAAGAAATCGTACCTGTCACTGAAGCGTTTTTGAAAAAAAATAAGCTTCCCAGGAAAGCTGTTTTATTAATGGACAATGCGCCATCTCACCCTGATGCCCAAGAACTGTGCAGTGGTGGAATTAAGGCAATATTTCTACCTCCTAATGTTACCTCACTTATACAACCTCTAGACCAAGGGGTTCTAGAAGCGATGAAGAGGAACTACTGGCGAAGGCTTCTCCTGATGTTGATTTCGAAGATAGACGAAGGAATGACTGTTAAGGATGCCTTAAAACAAGTCACAATAAAAGACGTGTCTTACTGGATTGCTTCTGCGTGGGATGAAGTAAAAACAACCACTATTCAAAAGTCGTGGAAAAATTTATTTGGCATAAATGGACCACCCAAAAAAACGCCAGAACCCGAAAACGTGAGTGAACTAGTCGAACTAGCCAATGAGTTACCTGTAGAAAATCAAATCAACATCGAAGACATTCATGATTGGTGCAATCAAGATGTTCAGATGGAGATTACCGACGACGAAATCATTGAAATGGTAACTGGTGCTAAGGAAAATGACGATGTGGACGAGATAACTCCCAAAATATCATACACGGACGGGCTGAAAGCGATCGACGCTGCTCTTGCTTTCATAGAGCAACAAGAAGAGTGTACGCCACACGACAACCTTACTCTACAGCAATGGCGCAACATTGCATCATCCAAGCGAGGGAAGAGTTTATCTCAGAAGACGATAAAAGACTTTTTTAAGAATTAGTCCATGTTTCTACTTGCTTACACGTATGTAATTGTGTTTATTATATTAGTTTTTCTTTCATTAAACAAGTTTTGTAAACTTTCACGGTGTTTTACGTATTTTCCCCCATAACTGTACTTAACCTCCGTATTATCCGAGTTTTCCCGTATCCGAGGTGGTCCCGGTCCCAATTACCTCGGATAATCGAGAGTCTACTGTATGTTTATATTCTTATCATTGCACATTCGATTCTGTATTTAAGACCTGTGACATATTATTATGCGTACATATTGTTATGCTATTTAGAATGAACAAGAATTGTTTAAATAATTAATTTCTGTTTTCTGTTGATTATGAGATATGTCAATCTGAACTGAGGGGGAAATTTTCCACTCCAATTGTTTATTACAGATTATATTTAGCGTCAAACTAGCCAGTTTCAACAATTAATGAATGAATTAAGTAGATTTACAAGCTAGGTAACTAACTTAAAAAATTTAAGTGTTATTATAATATTTTGTAACTCTCTCATTTTCTGTCTGAAGAGTAAGATATTTACAAGATTGTGATATTAAGTTTAAATGTATATAGTGATTTATTGCTATTTCAAGCAGTGTGAATTCACTTGTACTTTTTGAAATAGTTCGTAGAACCAATAAAACACCAGGTTTTGGAATGTTTAAGGAATTTTGGATTTGTTCAAGGTTATTTTTTTATAATTTTTGTTATTTATTTGTATTTTTTTAACCTCAATAACTGTTAAAAGCCCTCCACTTAGTCAAATGCCATGCATAAGTAACTATAAAACAACAATTATTAACCAAAACTGGTTTTTCAGCTAAGGTGTCACAATTTTTTATACACAGTGGTACAAGTTTCAGACCTATGTCAGTCTGAGACTCTCTTTTTAATTTAAATGTCACGTTGAAGCACACATTTCTGTGGTTGTCATAGAATAAAATTATTACGCTTACACACAAACAAACACATACATTCATACAAATAAGAGGAAGGGCATAAAAGTATCATGCACTATTTCTGTACTACCATCACGGTTAAGGTCGTAATGTGTGGCACTTGTCCTTTCCAGCACTGTCTGAATGTATTGGCGTGTTTAGTTTTTGTGTAAATGTTAAGAATTTTATGCAACGAAAACCACAGAAATGTGTGCTTCAAAGTGACAAGTAAATTGAGAAGAGAGTGGCATATGATGGACTGTCATAGGTCCGTAACCGGTACCACTGTGTATAGAAAATAGAGAAATTTGTGTGTCACCGTGAAAAAAACCAGTTGTGGGTAGGTTATAAATTTTAGGTGTCAAGGCTCTCGACTGATTCAATAATAATTATTGACCAGTTACACATATAAATACAGGGACAAAAATCGTTCTGACTAAAAATGGAAGAGCAAGTTTCATATTAGTTTGTTGTACTGAGGTTTAATGCATTTGACATGCGATCCATGTGTAACACTATAAATCTAAACTTTTGTCACTTTTTTTATGTTGGACATGTTAATTTTTTATGTTGGACATGTTAATTATGTTAATTTGCTCACGGTTCAAATAAATTAATAGATTTGATACCTATTTGTTGACCTATTTTTTATAGGGGAATTTACTTCCCCCTTGCTATGTAAAGGAAACTTTTACTCCTTGTAATCAATAGTTTCTTTCCCTGTGGAGAAGGAGAATATCACTGACACTCTAAAAACACAGAGTGCAGTGAAACATTGCAACGCTGTCGCTATATCAGGTCGGAAGCGTAAAGCCAGCTGATTATATGCCGGCAACAATTGAGATTCCGAGTTTCGAGGTTAGATAACCAACACAACAGAAAGCGATGAATAATGTATGCTAATCAAAGGTTATTTGCTAAGTAATTTTGGAATTAGGGAAATGTGTTGTATGCATTTTGAAAGTAAAGTTCTTCGTCTCCCTCGAGAAAACTTTCACCTTTGGCTACACTTTTGCGCCAACTATTTCCCTCAGATAGATTTCCACTTTACTCCCTTAATAACTCACACATAAACTCACATCGGGGCTCATCTTGATGGACTCGAGATCCGAAATGATCTCGGGGAAGTTGGGTCTCTCGTCCAGGTCTATCTGCCAGCAGTAGAGCATGAGCTGGTAGAGGGAGTCACCGACGTACGAGAGTTGAGAGAGTCGCAGGCCACGCAACACTCCCCCCACCACCTGTTCTCGGCCCACCTCCGCATACGGCGTGCCACCTGCCAACATCACATGAAATTGCCGTGAACTTTTTCCGGGTTGATATTGAGGTTAAGGATGGCTATGCGCCAGGTTACAAGCGAATAAACGAAAGAGATTGTCAAAGATCTTACTAACAGGTGTTTAATTATTAGTGGTCCACTGGCTGCGCTGTGAATTTCGAGTCACAAAAAATAATACAAAAGACAGGTGATAATTTTTGCAGCAAAATGTATTTTTTCATGGTCTGAATCAGTAAACAGCAGGAGTTAAAAAGACTACGGAAAACTTAACTTTCACCAAACTCAACAACGCCATAGTCAACAATGTGTCATTTTACTGTAAATGAGGATCTATTTGGCTTCATTCCCTAATTATATTAGTTTAAATTTGTAAGAGGATACCTGAATTTAGTGAACCAATGCAACTTCCATATCCTGAGTTGGGATGGGTTACATCTTTCTGGAAGGACCTTGACTATTAGAAATAGAATCAATCTCTCAGGGCTTTTGATCTTGTAGCCATGTCTTTGATTATTCATCCTTTTTTAAAAAGGTTTAAGTGGCTAGTCCTATATACAGGGTGTTTATAAAGGAACTCCGGGTTTTATAAATGCATACCTTAATAACATTTTTTTTTTTTTTTTTTTTTTTGAGGGAGAGGCGGAAAAATGCATTACGCACACAGGTGGCCAGCCTGTAGTGTGGGGCTCCCCTAAAAAACGGTTTACCCACTAAAAAACCTCCTCTACTCTTTAGGAATCTAACCTGGAATTGTTTATCACATTACGTCAGGCTAGGCCTAAATTTGGCTTACGCCCGTGGGGCTCGCTCCTTATCCAGCCGCTCGATCAAGGGATCTGGGCCACTTCGCGGTCCAGATCGGTTTTCTTTTCCAGGAGGATGCCCCGGACGAACTGTGACAAACAATCCCAGTTGCCCTCATCCTCCAAAATCTTTTGGCAGACCGAGTCCACCGAAAATGCACCAAAGATTTGTGTGGCCTCCAGGCGGGGCCCTTCCCAACGGGGACAGCGGAAGAATGTGTGTTCCGCATCGTCGGGAACACCCGGGCAATAAATGCAGTCCGGTGAACCGGTCTTTCCCATCCGGTTCAGGTACGACCGAAAATAGCCGTGACCTGTCAAAAATTGGGTCAGGTAGTAGTCCACCTCCCCATGCCGCCGTTCCACCCATGGTTGGACCTGCTTGATAAGTCGCGCAGTCCATCGTCCTCGGGTGTCGTGCTCCCAGCTGTGTTGCCACTGCTGGAAGGTTCGGGAGCGCTCTTCTGTTCTTGCCGTGTCCTTGCCGATCTCGCCTTGTCTCTGATAAATCGCTTTCCTCTCCCCTGCCAAGAGCTTGACAGGGATGACTCCGGCGACCACCAGGACGGCAGGCTCGGACACTGTCCGGTAGGCGGAACACACCCTGAGCGCAGCTTGACGCTGAACCCGGGCGAGTCGCAACCTGTAGCACTCCTTATCTAGAGCGCCTGCCCACACCTCTGCCCCGTAAAGGAGCACGGACTGGACCGCGGACATCAACAGACGTCTTCTGCTGGATCGGGGACCCCCGACATTGGCCATCAGCCTACTAAGGTAAGTGACTACCTTAGCGGCCTTGTCCGCCGTACGGAAGATCTGATCCCTCCAGCTTAACTTGGTGTCCACCATAACCCCAAGGTATTTGGCGGCACGAGTTGATGTGACCACCTCCCTTCCCACTCGGAGTGGGACGACGGTGTCGATCCTCTTTTTCGTGAGGATCACAATCTCCGTCTTACTGAGAGCAAGCGAGAGACCGTGATCTGACATCCAGGTGTTGACCACACGCATGACTCGGTTCAACTTTAGTTGGGCCAGCTCAACGTTGCGTGCAGCAATGAGAGCTGCGACGTCATCGGCGTACCCAACCAAAGTGGTTTCCTCAGGCATCTCTGACCTCAGGAGGCTGTCATAGGCAACGTTCCAGAGATCCGGGCCGAGTATTGAACCTTGTGCGGCACCAGAAGTGACTTCCATCGTCCGCATTCCGTCCCTCGTGTCATAAATCAGGCTTCGAGAGCGTAGATAATCCTCGATGAGCCGCAACAGATATGCAGGAATACGAAAGGTGTTGCGAAGCGCATCCAACATATCGACCCACCTCGCCGAGTTGAAGGCATTCTTGACATCAAGCGTAACAAGAAGCACTACTCGGCGGGAGAAATGGTTGTGGCTCTCGGCTCTCTCCACAGCTCTCTGAACTTCGGTGACAGCATCGATCGTTGACCGTCCCTTTCTGAAGCCGTACTGACGGGGGCATAAGTCCCCGGCAGCTTCCACGGCAGAAGTCAGGCGGGAACGGATCAGCTTCTCGAACAGCTTCCCAGCCGTGTCCAACATACAGAGAGGCCTGTGGGACGACGGCAGCTCGGGATCACCTTTGCCCTTGCTGATCAGTACAAGCCTGGCTGTTTTCCAGGGAGCCGGAAACACCCCTTCTACCAAACAGGCGTTGTACATTCTCAACAACAAGTCAGCGTTGATTGAAAATACTTTCTTTAAAGCCTCACTGGGAATCCCATCCGGGCCAGGAGCCTTGTTGCTCTTCAGGGAGAGAACGGAGGTTTCCAGCTCCTCGAAAAAGAAAAGTGGAACGTCCTCTACCCGTCCGAAGTCAACCGGCGGTCGCTGTGGATGTTCAGGAAACAACGCAGCGACGATCCTCCCCATGGTGGCGCCCTCCATGATGGAAGGTGGAGAGCGGGCGCCGAGTTTCTGTGTTACAAGTTTGTAACCCAGGCCCCACGGGTCGGAGTCAACGTTGTCACGAAGTCTCCTCCAGCTATTCGCCTTGCTCCTGTTGATCGCCTGGCGGAGAGATTTTCTCGCAGCTTTATAGGCCTCCGACTTACGAACTCTGTCTGCGGGAATTCTCGCTCTTGTGGCGGCTCGTCTAGTTCTTAAACATGTTCTTCTGAGTTCCGCAATCTCTTCAGTCCACCAGTAAACGGGGTGTTTGTCGCGTCGGGGTTTCCTTCGCGGCATAGACTGGTCGCTGGCCGAGACGATCAGTTCCATCGTGGATGTTACTAATGCCTCGGCCCCAGCCTCACCAGGATTCCCCTGCGCTCCCCGAGAGATGACTTCGGTGAACTTGACCACGTCCAGTTTGTTGGTGTTCCACCGGCGTGGCCCTTCCCGAAATGCGGAAAATCGACGATTTGCCTGATCATGCAGGTCAAAAACGATGTATTGGTGGTCGCTACCTGTGTAGTCCTCCACAACCCTCCAGCCAGAGATCCTCGGAAGGAGCGACTCAGACGCAAAGGTGACGTCAGGGATCGTGCCTTTTAGCCCGGGGCGCCGAAAAGTAGGTGTGTCGCCCTGGTTGAGGACGACAAGACCGGCCCTGGCGATGAAATCCAGGATGTATTTCCCCCGGGAGCTGGTAGAGGGCATTCCCCACTCGACGGCCCTGGCGTTGAAATCGCCACCAACGACGACATGCCCGGTGGTGCCGAGAACGCACTCCTCTAGGCTATCTATCTTGTCGCGGAAGTCCTGGACGGCCTCGTTGGGTGTGAGGTAGCAACTGAAGATAGTCACGTCCCTACACCGAACCCAGACGAATCCTCGGCCGCGCCCGTGACTCCGCACCAAGACATCTCGTGTATTACGTGCCCAAAATGCAGCAGTACCGAGGCTGTCCGAGATCCAAATGTTTGGGTCTCTGTCCCGATACTGTTCGCTGATAAGGAGCGCGTCAGCACCAAGTTCTCGGGCGAGCTGATCTAGAAGGTTATCAGCTCCCCAGGATCTATGAAGGTTGGCCTGGAGGATGCGAATTACCGGCCGCTGCCTTTTGCCTGTTCAAGTGCGGCTCTGAAGGCACCGCACTGACCAGAAACGGGTAAGTGACCGAGGGCACTGGAGCCTGAATCCTTGCAGACGAAGCAGGAGGGGCTCGAGGAACATTCCTTGCGTTTGTGGCCCTGGCTTCCACACTGGAAGCAGTTGGCACTCCTGTCGGGCCCTTTACAGTTTCGGGAGGAGTGGCCGAAACCGAGACAGCGGAAGCATCTCGAAACTACCACCCTCCGTTTGAGCCTGCAACTGACCCAACCGACTCTGAGGTGCTGAAGGCTAAGCAGCTTATTGGCGTGCTTTTCGCCCATCTCAGCAACAGCCATCCGGAGTTGACTTCGGTTGGGCTTAGTCAGCCATACCCTCACTCCATCAGCCGGTATCTCCGGGAGTGCCACCTGGATCGCACGGGTCACCTCCTCTTCGGTGGAGAGGGCATCAAGGTCCCGAATCTCGACCGAACACTTCGGTTCTAGGGCCTTGATTGAGCCTTTGTCCCCAAGTGCAGTCTTGAGGGAAGCGGCAAAACCAATCTTGTCACTCGACTTCCCCAGTTCGAGGAGGACATCCCCGTTCTGGGTTCGCCGAATAGACTTGATAACGGTGTCGGTCTCTTCCGGTTTGGCCTGCGATCTAATCTGACCCAGAACATCGGCAAAAGATCGCCCCCCTAAGGGCTTGATCAAGATTGCCTCCGTCCTGGGCTTCTTAGGCCTGGGTTGTTTAGGCTTTCTGACAGACTTGCCAGAGGCCTCCCCAACCGGGTTTGAGACTTGCGTCCGCTCCACCCTCGACGCACTTTTCGAAGCCACCTCCGCTTGCTTCTGCCTCCTCCTTTCTTTCTTAGACAGGCGCGTCTTCCAGCCCCCCAAAGGTGTTGAGGCAGAGTTTGCTGCCAAGGCAGGATTAGCCGCCGGAGCAGGAACCTCTGCAGGAGTAGCCGCTGGAATCACGGCAGCGCCCGGGGTGGACTCAGTAGCCTGGACAGGAGATGTCTGCGATGCCGCAGTGACAAAAACCGGTCTCGGCACCGAGTCCACATCAACAAGCTCAGGGCTTCCCGGCGAAGAACCGCTCTGCCTCTTCTTTCGCTTTCTGGCTTGAGTCTGGGACTCAGCCAGATAAGCTTGAGGCGAAGCAGACATAACTCGGTTCACAACGTCGCGCTCCTGCTTCATTGCCTTCAGCCTGATCTTCCGGCATTCCTCGATTTCGCCAAGGAAATCCTCGAGTTTCGGAATTCCGTCCTTAATCGCCTTGTTGACGTTCTTCTGAATAAGGAGAGCCTTGGCCATCTCCTTCAAAAGATCGTTCATTTTCTCCAGGGACAGGTTTTCCTCCTCGTTGGCATCGTCCTGCTGCTGCCGAAGCATTTGCATCTCGAATGCCGGACGAAGAGGGCTCTTCCTGGGAGGAATTCCTTGCATCCCGGCTAGAGGTGTTACCGGCTCAGTCACCCCCATACCCAGCTTAACCTCATCCTTCTCCTTTCCGGTTACGGCCGACGATCCGGCGACACCAGCAGCCTTGAACGGGATCGGCGGAGGGGAGGCTTTAATTCCCCCCGTCGGCGTCCCAGTCTTCGAGGTCGGAGACCTCTGCAGTTTTGAGCTGCGCTTAAAGGCGGCCTGCTCATTCTCCTTTAATTTCGTGTTTTGGTTTTGAAAATCCATGCTTTTGTTTCACCAGCGCATCGTGCGGCAAGAGGCGGCCCTTCATTGGCCGGGAGCGGGTACACCCTCGGAGGTCTACCCCCCGTAGGAGATAAGACACCCCTACCCCAGGACTCTGGGGCCCGAAACCTCCGTTTGCCCAGCACCGATACACAAAATGTGCCGGACGTGCTGGGGGTCGCACCGTGGCAATGCAGAGTCCGATCTCTGCATCCATGCCGCACTTCCTGACTAAGGTCCGAAGCGGCTGGCTTCTGACGACACACTGGAGGAGACCATCGGCAGTGCGAGGCACACATCAGTCCCTACAACACAACAGGGACACTCCCAGGACTCCCCAGCGTGCGCAGGTCGAAAGAAGGTGGAAAGACACCCTTGATTCGGGGTCGAAAACAAGAAGGTGAGCAAGGTTAGCTCAGGAAAGAATAAAGACGGTGAGCTAAGACCTGAAAGATGAGAAGAAAGGCCCTAGCTCGGGAAGAACTGTGAGGAGGGTCTCACAGCTTGGCTCAGGTACCCCGGGGTCGCCAAGAAACACCCGTACAGTGGAAAGCCCACTGCCCCTGAGGGTTACCTTAATAACATTGGAACATAGCAAAATATAGTTAATATCTCTCAAACGAATAGCTCACCAAGTTTTACTCGCACCAATTGGGGATGTTTTCATCAAAATTTGACAGTGCTGCGGAGAATTGACCTGAAATTACTTAGATGAGGTCAATGTGTATTCCAAAGCTCAGTGTGTCAAATGCTCTAATGTGACATGTTAAGGAGTATGTTTTTCCCTCGGTTAGATAGATGACATTGAGGTGGAGAAGGGTTTAGTCCACTTCAAACTAGTTGGGGCCTTCAGACTTCAGTTTGCTTGAGCATGGGGCACTTAACACTTGACTCAGTAAGCATGGAAGGATTGGAAGGGAAGTACCTATTCCACGGACTCCAAGGAGCCCTGATAAGACTTTGTTGGACTTATTCTTCTCGACGCATATTGAGAATTTGGTGAATGCGGATAAAATTTGTGATATTGGGCATCTCTGGGAACGAATAATTAAACGTGTGGCAATCCTGCTGGCCAGGACATTGGAAGAGGTGGAATACCGTTACAACGTGTGAAGTGCTTTTAACAGGGCTCATTTTGAACTTAATTAAATTCAAATTGCTAAACTAACTTTAAAATACAACCTTTCCAATCATGCATTAAAAAACTATGTAAGTTTTTTACTTCATTCCATTGAAATATTTTGCCTCAATAAACAACACCCTGTATTGTGCTGGGCAGAGAGCATAATTGTCATGGTATATTGCTGCTGTGAAGATTAACATTTATACCTGTTTTTTGTATAACTTTTTGTGACATATGTGCCAGTGTACTCTAATGGTCAAATTTATATTGAAACATTTAATAATTAAAATAAAATTTTTAGCAAATTTCCCAATAGAGAAAACGATATTACGGTAGTACTCATGGTAAGACCTAGGTCCGGGACCATGATACTTTTTTGATTTAAGGTCCCCAGAAGCAAAATATATATATATATACACGTGGTACTAATAACTTTTGAAAGGAACCTCCAATTTTGATGAATGGAGGTTTAAGACCAGGTCTATTTTCATGAATTCGCAAACCAGCATGATCAGGTTATGAGAACAAGGTTTTATAAGGGTCAAAATGGATTTTTGGCAATTTTATACACTTTTTTTATTAGCATGATACGTGTTGTTTGTAATCAGAAATGAAAAACAAACGTCTACAACACTCAAAAATATATTTACACTTATACTGCAAAGAATACAGACGTTAATATATCAAAAGATGGATAATGGCAATCGATTTCGACCGGACACACCGATCATCATCAGGCAATTTTCTACCTCAATTTTTTAAATCAACGATTCTAACTGAAACCATTTGAAAGAACTCTGAAAGTCAACCAAACCCCTTACCTTGCATATTTATTGACATAACTTGAAAAAATTTGGTGTGTACGAGATAGGATTTAACTTATGTTTTCTAAACCCCCCCCCCCCCTCATGGCGGCAAATCTACATACTGACTCCCATGATGTTTATTGGAAAATTTAAAAGTGCAAAGTATTGATACAATTTGATGTTTAACATCACTAGTTACAGATTACCTGACGTTTTCTTACAAAAATCCAAGGCAGCAAACCTACATATTCACTTATTCCTTTGGTTTTTACGTGTAAGATATGGGAAAATCTCAAATTCCATTGGAAATTTGCATGTCTGCTCTAACGGGGGTATTTTAATTTTTGGAAGAAGTCAGGTGACCATGTTTTGCGTAATTAGTCCTAATATACATGAGGACCACCCCGACAATCAAACAGTGACATTACCAGAATCATATATGCTAACTGTATATACACAAAAGACTGGATGTTTGCAAAGGAAGTTTGTGAATGCTGGAAAATATGTTAAAAAATGGTTTGTCAACTTGTAATGTTTGACCCTTAAACTCATCTAACAATGGAATGGTTTAATTTTGTTTAGGGCATTATGAAGAACTGTTATGTAATAAGGTGTCTATAGGTATTTTTATGATTAGGAAGCTTAGATCTTTTGTGGGCGTGTTGAAAGCTATTTACTTTGCACACATTCAAATCCACTTGTCTTACGGAATTGATGTGTGGGGACATTCTTGTAATGTGAGAAAACTGTTAATATTGCGAAAAAAGGGCCATCAGGACTATGTTTAATGTTAATGTTAGAACTCACTGCAAGCCATTATTTAAAGAACTTGGTATATTAACTGTTACCTCGTTGTATATTTTAGATTGTTTATTGTACATTAAAATTAATATTCAGGATTTTCAAACAAACAACTTAGTTCATAAGCATTTTACAAGGCAACATTTCCATCTTCGTCCAACTCAATGTAATTTCCAGACAACTATCAATAGCTTTTTAATGAAATTAGCAAAAGATTGTATAACATGTTACCCTGCAATATAAAATCCCTGGATGCAAGAAAATTTAAAATTAGGATAAGAAACATGTTATGTGATTGTTGTGCTAACGAAGTTAAAGATTTTATTGAGTAATTATCAGGTTTTTGAGTACTTACCTCCGAACACTAAAACACCTGCTTATCAAGAGACATGGGAAGATGTATACGAACCAATCTATGTGGAAAGTGCCTATGACAACTTCATTAGCACTGTAACTTATAACCTTGACATAGCATGTCCAATAGAGAAATCCCGGCCCAAAACGAAGAAGAAAACTCTGCCCAATGACCAAACCATGTGAATAAAACGAGAGAATTTTCTAAGAGCACGTGAAATGTATATTTTAAATGAAACAAGGGAAACAAAGCAAATGCAGCTCTGAAAAAGAAAGAATATGACCTCAACCTTAAAAATATTATTCAAAATTCACAAAATTCAAACTTCATAAATAGAGCCAAAAGAAAAACAAATCAAAAGCCACTTGGGATGTCATAAACTCTGAAAAGAAAAGTAAACATCCAAAGCATGAGCCTATTCACCTGAAGATAAAAACAAAGTTACAAGCGATCCTCAAAAAGTGGCTGATGACTTAAACTGCTACTTCATCAATGCTGCAACCAACATCTTAGCTCAGATACCCAATCGTAAAGCAAATATTGCAGAAGCCAGACATGACGTACAAGAAGATCTAGTACTCTGGCCAACAACTCCATGTGAAGTAAGCAAAACCATCAAGTCACTCAAATAAAAAAAACTCAAGTGGCTTCGATGGTGTTCCATCTAAGGTTGTTAAGTACTGTGAAAGCGAGTTGATACAACCTCTAACAAACATTATTTACAAAAGTCATTTGCACAGCGAAAATTTCCAAATAATCTCAAAACCGTCAAAGTGTATCCAAAATTGAAACAGGGTGACCCAACTGAAACACAAAACTATAGACCAATATCACTCCTATCCACCTTCTCAAAAATAATTGAAAAGATTGTCCTGGGAAGGCTACTGCTGCATCTCTCACGACATCAGCTACTAACAGAAGAACAGCATGGCTTCACAGCAAATAAATCATCAAATACCGCCATCATTACCATTATAGAAAACCTCATAAAATTCATTGAAGAAGGAGACACAGCCACCGCAGTTTCCTTGATTATAGCAAAGCTTTCGATTGTATCAGTCATGACTTGCTTCTTAAAAAACTAATGAACATGGGAGTAAGGGGTAATTCAGGCGAATGGTTCAAAAGTTACTTAACAAACAGATCCCAAGCAGTAGAGGTCAAGAACCTAAAAAGAGATGTTTTTGTGGAAACTATATCCAAACCAGCAAAAATCAAATCAGGAAGTTTCCCAAGGCTCAGTTCTGGGGCCTGTTTTGTACATTATCTTCACAAGCAACCTTCCTCGCTACCTTAGAGACTACTGTAGTACAATAATGTATGCAGATGATACCACTCTGTTAATCAAAAATAACAAGGTCACTGATTTAGAAATGCAATCTTTTATTGCTTTGGGAATGGCTCAACAATATTGTCATGCTAACAGTCTGGCACTGAATGAGAAGAAAAGCCAACAGCTTATCATTGGGAAGAAAAGAGAGGAAGTTGCAGGACTCCCAGATGTGATGCAAGTGTCACAAGTAAGATATTTAGGAGTAGTGATAGATGATAAACTTACCTGGTCAGGCCACCTAGACAAGTTGTGCAGTAAACTCAGCTCAGCTCTGTATGTGCTGTGTCAAGTAAAACACATATCTAGTGATGAAACTACAAAAACAGCGTACTTTTCTCTGTTTGAGGCACATGTCCGATATGGGATAGCAGTATGGGGTAATTCCTCTATAACAAACACAAAGAGGGTCCTAGTTCAGCAAAAAAAGGCAGTTCGCATTATAGCTGGCCTTGGACCTAGAGAATCATGCTGTACTGCTTTTAAACAACTAAATGTGCTATACTCTGTCCATCTAGCCATGGCACCTGACGGATTATAGAACCCTTACTCACACACGCACACAAACGCAGCCGACCAGCCTGGCAGGTAGATGAGTCACACACTGGGGGGTCCAGTACAGAACTGTTAATTCCGTAATATGTGTTTATAATAATATCATAGTGTTATATTTGGAATCAGGTTAAGTACTGTATTGTAGTTGAAGACTGAATAAAATATTTATACCTAGTAGAGTAAATAATAATTAAGTGAAGTGTATTTCGGAAGTATGCGTTAATTTAATTAGGTTTACAGTAATTGCAACGTAAATAAAATCCCATTATTGCTTTCCAGTAGGCCTAAATTTTTACAAATTGTAATCACGAGTAACAAGAACGCATAATCTGCTGAAATAACCTCGAACTATTCTCTTTGTACATTCAACTATTACTCAGAACCATTAGTCAGTCATGAGCGCTACTGCTTAAAATCTGTTTTTATTATTTTTACATTATTTTTATTGAGAAAATGGAAGTATGGGGCCCTTATTAGATATAAGAAAAGTACTCAAAAGCGTGTCAACAGCCTGGGAACGAACCTTCATACGTATAAATGCTGAACTCAAATCATCATTACCAACTCAAATAAAAAATTACCTTAAAGCTCAGGTCTACCTGAGCCCGAACAACAATGCCGAATGCCGACTCGCGCGGCCGTAGCGCTAGGCGAGTTTGATAGCTGCAGAGGTTTACAGGGATCGTGTTTTGAAATTAACCAATTAAGATAGATATTGACTCTTAACTTTTTCTAAAAGTAGAAAAAAGGATCTCGTAGGCTATCTTTTTAGAATTTTTAAATAAAATTTCCAATTTCAGTTATAACTGTCTAAAATCATGTGTTTTTGAGTTTTATGAATGCAGAGGTTTACGGGGATCGTGTTTTAAAACTAAGCACTTAAGATAGAGATTCGCTGTTAACTTTTATAAAAGTAGAAAAAGTATCTAGTCTGCTATCTTTTTAGAATAAGAAAAAAAAATTATAATTCCAGCTATAACTGTCTAAAATCATCTGTTTTTCTCAATTTTTAACTGAAGTTTTCAATTAGTTTTGACGAAACTACCAAAATAAGATTATTAAAGTGTAACTAAGGATATTTAGCACCGTTATTATTCTTTCATATGACACCTTAGCTTATATCTCTAGGCTGCATTTAGCAGAATATAACAGGATTAAAAAAAAACCCCTTACATGTGCATCTAGAAAAACAGATGATTTTAGTCAGTTATAGCTAAGATTAGAAATTTCATTTTAAAATTCTAAAAAGATAGCCGACGAGATAATTTTTCTACTTTTAGAAAAAGTTAAGAGCCAATCTCTATCTTAATTGGTCAGTTTTAAAACACGATCCCCGTAAACCTCTGCATCTATAAAACTTGCCACTAGAGAAAAACTGATGATTTTAGACAGTTATAACTGAAATTAGAAATTTTATTTAGAAATTCTAAAAACACAGAAGACAAGATCCGTCTTTGTACTTTTAGAAAAAATTAAGAGCCAATCTCTATCTTAATTAGTTATTTTTAAAACACGACTCCCGTAAACCTCCGCATCCATAAAACTCACCTAGCGCTACGGCCGCGGACGCGAGGCGGCATTCGGGCTCGGGTAGACCGGAGCCTTAAAACATATCCTTTCAGTTACAAAAACAATGTAGTGTTTATACTCATTTTTCTCAGAATTTTCTGCTAAAGACAAAAATGAAAATTTGTTTGATTGGAAGTCATACATAAAAAAGTTAGCAGTTATGTATTGGCTGCAGAACTGCCATACCTGCGCGTGGGCACTGGGGGTGTCGGACCCGGGCGCTTGTGAGTGCGCGTCCGAGAGTCACCCTTCTTCTAATCCGTCAGGTGCCATGGCTGGGTGGACGGACTATAACTGTAGTGAGCCTTTCATCCTAGAAACTGCCTTACATGCTAAAAGACAGAACCTGCAGAGAGGAACTGACTTACACAATTACAACACAGAAGATCCAACAACTTAGTACTTCCGATCCATCGTCTCACACTCTACGAAAAACAACCGACATATCTGGGAGCAAAATTCCTCAACATCCTACCAGAAGAGGTGAAAAATGTCCACTGCGAGAAGTTAAGAAACAACATCATAGCATGGCTACATCAGCGCCCTTTCTACAAGGCTACGAGTTTCAAAACTGGAGGCAAGATTTTTAAAACTACAGACTTTCCTATCTTTTATACTGTATTAGTTTTAGTGACACATTTACTGTTCTCGATGAATAATGTAAATAAAGAAGTATTGTCTATTGTCTAGGTTTTAGAGGGCAATAAATAGACTTACTTAGTTATAGTAATATTCTAATTTCTTGACATTGCTGTACATGTAATTATGTTGATGGCAATAAACGATTTTGAATTTGATTTAATTTATAATGGTTTTTTATGTTACTTAATCACTTCATGCCATGAAGAAGAAAAAGAAATGAACTTTTTTCTGAAGACAAAAATAATAAAATATTTTTAAAATGTTATAGAACTATTGTGAGCATGTGTTCCATGTGTTAATTTGGAATGGAATTTATATATATAAAAGTCCATGAGCTTGGAGCTGTTGATCAAAATTGCGTATGTGTTTAAAAACACATTAGATCTTATGTGAATGTTTTATAGAACATTTTAAATTATTGAAAATATAGTGAAAGAAAACAGTTCCTGTAAAAAAATTTCAATTATTTAGTCAACAATATTCCATCACTGCCTATTACATATTGGTTGCACATACCTAGAGCACAGGCTTCCCAGACGACGACCCCAAACGACCAGACATCACTCTTGGTGACATACAGCCCGCGGGATAAAACCTCCTGCGCGGACCACCGAGTGTAGTCTGGCATCTGACAACAAACACGATGCATATAGAGGATCAGAGAGGCACAGTCAAGAAAATTCAAGTCAGCCCTGGGGATAAAACCAAGGCTTCTGAACAAGCTAAAGCTCATTAAAATCTCCCCTCAACTAAAATAAGACTTTCAAATGGACACGGCTGATTCAGGAAGCATTAACAGACGGTTAGTTAACACCATCTGTCGGATCCCAGGACAACTTTAAAACTGCATTAGTAAAACTGCAGTAGTTGTGAAGTTGACATTTGGTACAGCAAACGAAGTTGTCATAACACGTGGTAAGTCTTTTGGCTGTCCACTATGACAATTTTCCTTACCTCATGATCTTCATCCACGTTCTGGACAGCAGGGGGTTGATATCATCTGGAGGGCATGCAGGGTGTCCACCAAATTCATAAATGAAATTCCCGACTTTGCCAAGCTCTTTTCAGAAAATTTCCAACCGACAATCCCATATTTTTGAAAATTTCTTTAAAATAAATCATAAAATTTTGTAAATACCGTACAAAATCTCATATTTTTTTACAAAATGAGTGTTTTTCAACAGATCGGTTTTAGGACCCCTGTTGTTTTTAATTAGTATTAATGATCTTCCTAGCTCTGTTCATACAAATTCCCTGCAATATGCTGATGATACCACTTTTGTAGACATTTCTGATGACTTTGATCAACTCAAGTTACTTGCCCCTGGAGACAATTTTAAAAGATGCTGCGACTTGGTTTAAAGCAAATGGATTTTTACTTAATGAGAAAAAAAATGTTATTTACGTTAAGGAAAAATGTAGACTGTGCAATTAATGATGATTTAGTCTCTAATGCAAAGTTTTTAGGAATTTATATTGATGACAAGTTAAACTGGCAACCTCATATAGAGCACATGTCTTGTAAACTTTCATGAGTTACCTATCTTTTAAAACAACTGAAAATGTGTGTCCAAAGTCATTAAAACTTATCTAAAAACACCTTACTTTGCCTACTTTCAGCCGATCCTTCGATATGGTTTGATTTTGTTTGGTAACTGTACTTAAACCAATGATATTCTGATTTTTTTCAGAAAAAGGTGATTGGAGTAATGACCAAGACAGAAGTAAAACCTTATTGGAGTCCTTTATTTGTTTAGTTGGAAACAAAAACCATTATCAACCAGTATATTTTTGATCTTGTGTCATTCTTGCTAAAAAAATCAGGACCTGGTTACACTTAATAGGAATGTGCACAGTCACAACACTCGCAATAGGTATAAAGCAGTATTTGAGTACAATAATCTAAGCAAATCACTGTCTAGTACGAGGGCTATTCAGAAAGTAAAGAACGTTTCTGCCTTATGCCGCTAGGCGCTCGCGTATCGCCTATATTAGGATATGAGAGCACTCGAAGCCTCAGTGGCTATCTAGCCGTGACACACGGAGCATCGTAGTGCTGCTAGTTTTCTTTATTTTTAAATTCAAAATGGCCGATCCCGTAAAAAATGCCACCAGTTGCGAAGTGCGATCCATAACACGGTTTTTGTTGGCAAAATATTTAAAACCGATAGAGATTTATCGATTTTTATTCTTTCAATTTCAACACAGCAAAGTCCGTGAAACTTTAGGGAAATATAACGAAAGCTCCGTTATGGAGGAGAAGCGGGTTTCACGGATCTTCTCGTCAACTTTAGTGACCAGTTCTTCAGTCACAATGCTCGGTCGTCCACTCTACTGCTCATCAAGTACTGGTTCGGTCATTTGTAAACTGAATACACAACTTACACACAAAACTTTCATTCAAGACATTGTTCCCATACACCTCGAACACTTTTCGATAAATCTTTATCGGTTTTAAGGTTTTTGCCAACAAAAACCGTGCTACCGATCGCACTTCGCAACTGGCGGCATTTTTTACAGGAGCAGCCATTTTGAATTTTAAAATAAAGAAAACTAGCAACGCGGCGATGCTCCTAGTGTCACGGCTGGATAGCCAATGAGGCCCCGAGTGCTCTCATACCCTAATATAGGCGATACGTGCACGCCTAGCGGCGTAAGGCAGAAACGTTCTTTACTTTCTGAATAGCCCTCGTAATATAGTACTATCCCTGAAAGTGTGTAATAAAGTAATTAGTCTTAGTAAGAAATATACTGTTAATGTTTTTAAGCAATAATTTTATGAATGGCTATCTAAAATTCTTTTCAATTCATTAAATGAATTTTTCTCAGTAAAACAGATAGAATTTTAATGTATGAAATTTTTAATGGATAATTCTTGATTCTTTTATAATTCTCATGGATTTTAACCCATTCGCCTACCCTTTTCCCAGTGGTCTTAAGAGCCCAGGAAATCCTATTATTTTTTACTGTTTTTGTAGTATTTCATATACATTTTTATAACTCCACTTCTACTGGTATATAACCAGAAAATTTTCACAAAATCTTTATTGGTAACCTAGCATTATTTTAAACCTAGTTTTATTTATTTTTATTAAAAACTGTCCGTCTGTCTGTCTATTTATTAAACAATTTGGGAAAAAACTTTGTTATATTGTTATTAAAACACAATTAAAAAATATTTTTTAACTTTTAAAATTAGATATATAGTTGAATTTAAATACCTGCAACACCATACAAGTATTTTATAACTTAGTTTGTAAATACAAATTATTCTGTGGTTCATCTAACCCTACTTCATTTAGGCCTATGTCAACCACTTGCCTCACCCCATCTAAATTTACAGAATCAGTTAGGTAGGTCTACCACCGTATCATTGGATCTATCTCCAAAACAATAATTTTGTGGATTATTGTGTGGACTAATGCCTACCTCAGTTTCTGTGTTATCAAAACAATCATTTTATGGTTCAACTACATGGTGTATACTATTTTTTGGAAATGAAATTCCAGGTTTTTTCCTGGTTTTTTCAAGGGTTTTCTTAAATTTTCCTGGTTTTCGCGCAATCTTGAGATTTTTTCTTTGACCAATTTTAAGGCTAAAACACAGGATTTTCCACTACTTGCGACAAAATTTGTTTTTAAACTTTTCTTTCCCAATGTTAGTTGGACTAAACATAGTTTTCATTTTCGATCTTTGAATTTAGAACTTAAGTACTCACATACTTTTTTTGTGACAACTACTAACTCAGGGGTCATTTGGACTCCCATTTATAAATATTTATGTTTTTAAGTAACATAAGGAACTTGACTTCAGACATGTTTTTGGTAGTATTTAGTTAAATTTGACCTTTTTACTTCCTTTAAGTTGTTAAAAAAAATTCCATATGTACTCGTTTTCAAAATAAAAAAAAATTATAATAGGCCTAAATAATAAAATTTCGGGGGATAACTAATTATCTATCTTCTTAATTCAATAAGGGTTTTCTGTTACAAATCCCTTTTTCTCCTGACCAACTTCACTGATTTTAAAAATCAAGGTGTCATTTTAAAGTTTACGATTTTAAGCTATGAAGATGAAACACTAGTATTCGTTCAAGATCCCCTCTTGGTACCTCAATGCACCATTTATACACCATACACTGTGGCAATTGCCACCAAATTACCTGGCCAACCTGGACTTTTACTTTTGAAGGTACTAAGCGGTACAAGAGTTTATATAAAAAAATATTATAGCTAGAAAAAGAAAAATTTACGATCTCAGGGTCTGTGAACACCCAGCATGAGAACTTAAGGGTAAGTGTGATGCCCATAGGCTTCAATTTTTTCCATGGTCTTAAATTTCTTTGATTAACCTTATGATATTTAAACAAAATATTAATTCAAAATAAGTGATTATCATCTTGTTAAAAGGAAATAGAAATAGACAGTAGATGGTTATAAGCTAATTTTGAACTACAAACTTTTATAAAGTCAAAACTTAGAGTGCAATACCATCACTGCTAATGAATCGAGTAGGGTGGACATATGTGTAGCAGGGTGGCAACCTCGCCTACAAACTATAAAACTAAAATGGTAGCTAGTGTCCTCCAACAGCGTTTGTGAGCTTCTTCGGTCGGGTGATAGGTGCATCTTTCGTCGGCGGTCGCGTGCATTTAAGGTCCGGCGGTCACGAGCGTCTAGATCGGCGGTCGCGAGTCGCGAGCGTCTCCGATCGGCGGCCACAAGCGTCTAGATCGGCGGTTGGGAGTATCTTGTTCTTCGATCACGAGCGTCTAGATCGACGGTCGCGAGTGTCTCCGGTCGGCAGCCGAGAGCGTCTAGATCGGCGGTCGGGAGCATCTTGGTCGGTAATCGCGGGCGTCTCCGGTCGGCGGCCACGAGCGTCTCCGGTCGGCGAACAAGAGCGTAAAGATCGGTGGTCGAGAGCGTTTCCGGTCGGCGGCCACGAGCGTCTAAATCGGCGATCGGGAGCATCTTGGTCGGCGGTTGGGAGCGTCTAGATCGGCGGTCAGGAGTGTCTCGGTCGATGGTCACGAACGCTTCCGGTCGGCGGAAACGAGCGTTTAGATCAGCGGTCGCGAGCGTCTCCGGTCGGCAGCAGTCGGCGGCCGAGAGCGTCTAGATCGGTGGTCGAGAGCGTCTCCAGTCGGCGAACAAGAGCGTCAAGATCGGTGGTCGAGAGCGTTTCCGGTCGGCGGCCACGTGTGTCTAAATCGGCGATCGGGAGCATCTTGGTCGGCGGTTGGGAGCGTCTAGATCGGCGGTCAGGAGTGTCTCGGTCGGCGGTCACGAACGTCTCCGGTCGGCAGCAGTCGGCGGCCGAGAGCGTCTAGATCGGTGGTCGAGAGCGTCTCCAGTCGACAGCCACTAGCGTCCAGATCGGCGTTTGGGAGCATCTTGGTCCGCGGACGCGAGCGTCTAGATTGACAGTCGCGAGATGCGTCTCCGGTCGGGGGCCACGAGCGTCTAAAACGGCGGTCGGGAGCATCTTAGTCGGCGGTTAGGAGCGTCTCCGGTTGGCGGAAACAAGTGTCTAAATCGGCGGTCGGGAGAATCTTGGTCGGCGGTTGGGAGCGTCTCCGGTCGGCGGAAACGAGCGTCTAGATCGGCGGTCGGGAGCATCTTGGTCGGCGGTTGAGAGCGTCTCCGGTCGGCGAAAACGAGCGTCTAACTCGGCGGTCGGGAGCATCTTGGTTACCTTTTACCTAGGTCCTCTTCTCCGTAGTCGTGGTAGACCAGGGAATCGTCATCTTCATGTGGGTCAATGTTATGTGGGTGTGTGTTTATATGTGTGTGTGTATGTATGTGGTGTGAGCATTGAGACTACTCTAGCCTATGCTTGGGGAGAGCTTTGTGCTCTTTGAAAAATTCGTCTATACTGTAATATGATTTAGTTAGAAGATAAAGTTTGAGTTTTTTGAAAAAAAGTTTGTTTTTATTTATTGTTTTTAAGTTTTCTGGCAGAGCATTGAATATTTTAGGCCCTAATATTTGAGGATATTTACTGGTTTTGGTTAATCTATGCTGTTGAAAGTTGTAATTTAAGTTTGTGCTTCTTAGGTTGTATTTGTGGCAATCACTTCTAAGCTTTGGAGGATCTAGTTTGAGAATTTTCAAGGTTTCAAGGATGAATAAGGATGGAACTGTAAGAATTTCATTGGATGTGAAGAAGGGTTTGCAGTGTTCTGTGGGTTGTAGCTGTTCAATTATTCTTAAAGCCTTCTTTTGTAATATGAGAATTTTTTGGGTTTGCTGATCTGAGGCAGTACCCCATGCCGTAATTCCGTATCTCAGGTGGCTTTCGAAGAGGGCGAAGTAGGCTATTCTAGTTGTTTTTTTGTTTGTTATTGCTCGAATTCTCCTCATGGCGAATAGAGATGATGAGAGTTTTTTTTCTAATAATTCTATGTGAGGTTGCCATGTTAGATTTTCATCTAGTGTGATGCCTAAAAATTTAGTTGTTGCAACAGTAGAGATTGTGTTGGAGATTGGTGATAGATCTTGAGCAGTTTTATTTGAAGCTGTGAAATTTATGTTGATGGTTTTGGATCGGTTTATTTGAAGATTTAAAGATGAGCAGATGTTCGTTGCTTGATGTAGGGTTTCTTCTACTTCTGTTTGATGATTAGATATAATTGGGAACAGTATAGTAGTATCATCAGCAAACATGATACATGTTTTTTCAGGTGATAGATAGTCCGGAAAGGAGTTAATGTAGATTATAAAGTAGAGTGGGCCGAGAATCGATTCTTGCGGGATTCCTTTGTTTGTTAGTTTTATTTGTGATTTGGTTTTGGTTTCAATGCCGTTTACTTGATGTGTAATTTCTACTTGTTGTTTTCTATCCGTGAAGTAATTTATGATCCAATTTAATGCCTTATCTTTGATGTTAAGTTGTTCTAATTTTCTTATTAATATTTTTCTATCTAGGCTATCAAAGGCCTTTTGTAGGTCCAAGAAAATTCCAGCTGCCGTTTGTTTGTTCTCCCAAAGGGAAGTGATAGTTTCACATAGTTTATTTAAAGCTGTGTTTGTAGATTTGTTTACTCTAAAGCCGTGTTGTTGTGGAGAGAGAAATTCTAGTTGGTTAAGATGTTCCAAAATTTGTTTGTAAATTGTTTTCTCTAAATATTTCGAGAGCGTAGGCAAAATTGAAATTGGCCTATAGTTTTCTACTGCCGACTTATCGCCTTTTTTAAATTTAGGGTAAACTGTTGCTAGTTTCATACCTTGGGGTACTGTGGCTTGTTCTATTGATGAGTTTATTATATCTAGTAGAGGTGCTGAAATTTCATTTTGGCAGTGTTTGACTATTTTATTGGTTATTTCATCGTATCCTGAAGAATTCTTGGGTGGAAATGACTTGAAAATTTGATTGAGTTCTTCTCTAGATATTTTTTTAAAGGAGGTTATTTTTATGTTGTGAAGCTTTCCGGTAGAGGGGTTGTTGTGGTCTGGTAGGTTTTGTCGACTTCCCTGTGTGATGAAGAAGTTATTAAAAATGTTGCTGACAGTGTTGGGGTTCTCTATTAAATTATTGTTATATTTCAGAATGAGCCCTGCCTCGTTATCTTTATTTATTTTGTTTTTTTTCCTTATTTATGATGTTCCAGATTTCCTTTGATTGGTTGTTTGAGCTTTTAATTTGTTCAATAGTGTGGTTTCTTTTTTTCTTTTTTATTTCTAAGTCATAAATAGTTTTGATTTTTGAGTATGAGTTTTTATCTTCGTCCTGTCCAGAGATTATATATTTGTTCTTGGCTATGTCCAGAAGGTTTTTTATGTCTTGCAGTTCTTTGTCCCAGAAGGAGTTTTTTTTATTCCTCTTTATTGTCTTGAGTGTTTTAGGCATAGTTTCTTCCATGTTCAATTTTATGGTCCTAATAAAATTGTTATACTTTTCTTCTACCGAATGGCAGTTGAAGACTCCTGTCCATGATTCCTCATGAAGTTTCTGTTTTAGTAAATCCAGATTTTTTATGGTTGTAGGCCTAATCATTTTTTTTAAGGATGATTTAAGAGTTACTGAATGACTTGTAGTTTTGCAGATTATAGCCTCATGATCTGAGATGTTGCTTTGTTTGGTGTAAGCTTCTATTTGGTGGTAGTTAAAGTTACTCGCACAGCAGTCTATACGATTTTTTGTAGTTGGCGTTATTCTGGTATAGTCTGTTTTGGTGAGTTTGAGGTTATGTGTCTCTAGTATGTTCATGAGGTCAATAACTTCCTTTTCATCTTCATTTTGAAGTTTAAAGTTAACATCACCTAAAATAATTATTTTTTTGTTTTTGTTTGAATGTGTTTGTAGAAAGCTATCTAGATTTTTGTAGAAAGAATGAGGGTTTAGGCCTGGTGATCTGTAAAGTCCAATTAGCAAAAGTTTTTGTTTCTTTATTTTAATTTCAAGAGCAGCAATTTCGATGGTGTTTTCGAGGCTAAATTCCGATGATATTATGGGTTGTATTGACGATGCTTCTATGTTTGTTCTGTAGTAGATTGCAACTCCTCCCCATAAGTGTGTTGTTCTTGAAAATTGTGCTCCAAGTTTATAGCCTTCTAAGTTTATCTGATTTAAGTTGGTTTCCCGATGGCCATGTTCTGTTATGATGACGAAGTCGGGATTTATACTGCTAATTTCAAATCTTAGTTTGTCAATCTTCTTATGTAGGCCTCTTTGTATATTTAAATAATGAATTGTTAGGTGATTATTTTTTCCAGTTGATTTTTGTTTAGGTCTCGAATTTTTTTTACGGTGGTCCAGTGAGTCTTCCTTGCCTATTTTGTTTTTGTGTCTTCGTGATGAGAGGAGTTTGGGTAAGAAATTTCTTGTCCATCCTGCACAGTTTTGCGGGTTGTTTTGTCTTCGTCCGATGTATGCCAGCTTAGGTCCTCAGTGAAGGAGTAATTTTCCCAGTCTGCGTTTCTCGTATGATTTTTAGTGGCTGTGGTTTCCATATCTGGTGAGGTCTTGTTGGATTGCTTTGAGGTATCAGTTGTTACTATTTCCAAATTTTTTGAAGTCTCAGACTGCGTTAGGTTGTCGTTGAACTTGGTCATTTCCTGGGCTTTGGGTGTTTCTTCTTTTGAAGTACGGTTGTTTTCCGTGGGGGTCTTTAGTAGATTTTGTGTTGTGTCATCTGGTTCGTCTATAGGGGTGTGTTGTAGTTCCGCTTTTTCCAGGATAGTCTTGGCGATGTTCCAAGCCCCTTTTTTATTGGGATGTACACCATCATAGCCCAAGGAATCGTCTGGTAGTTTGGAGTTTATGTCTATATAGTGAGCGCCTAGTTCCGAGCACATAAATTTCAAGGCTTCGTTAATTTCGTCTATAAATTTGTCTCTTACATCCCGTCGATATGGAATATTGTTAACATACCATGTGGAGTGTCGGAAAAATTTCATACAAGCTTCAATTGTGAGCCATAAGGGCCTCATCACCTGGTTGGGAGTCTTTGCGTCGGGGGGGGGTCGGCGGCCTCGAGCGTCTAAATCGGCGTTCGCGCGTCTTCGGTCGGCTGTCGCGAACGTCTCCGATCGGCGGACACGGGCCGATTAAAAATCCCGGATTGTCACGAAATTCCAGGCTATTTCCCGGTATTTTCCTGGTCTGTTTTAATTCCCGGCATTTTCCCGGTTTCCCGGTTTTTCCCGGTTGGTATACACCCTGAACTAGGCCTACGATAGCCGGATCAACAATCTCAACTTCAACCTCCATTTCCACATCTTCTTCGTCTTCGTAGCATTCGTTGTCAATTTCCAGGGCCACAGCATTTTCTTTGAATGCATTACATTCAACACTATATTCACTATCACTAAATAAAAAACCGTCTTCGTCAATAATTCGGTCAATTACGACAACACTTACGCGCCATAACAAACACTCTGTTTACATCGAAACAGCTGCAGCTATATAAGCTGCAGAACACAAGTTTTGTACAAAATAACAGTGTTGCCAACCCGAAAAACCAAATAAATATGTCTATATTCTAGAAGTTGGAAACAAAGTTTGGTCCGTATTGTGCTCCTATCTGTTGAGTAAACAGAGAACTATTACGACACAAGCGAGCGGCGAGACCGTGTCGTCGAAGTATTGCCGCGCGCTCGGCAGCAGCGGCGAGAAGGTTTCGTCGAAGTAGGCGAATGGATTAAAGATCTGTGATATTAATTGAACTGTATTATTTTGTCTTATCTTTACTTAGAATAGTGACAGCATTTATGCTGAACTACAATAAACATATTCTTATATTTTAAGTTTTCAACCTGAAAGGGCTAGACAACAATATTTTGTATCTTGATTATCTAGAGAATCAAATGATCAGTGCATTAAATGCATCAGTGTTTCAAATAGCAATTGAGAAAACCGATATTCCCGTTCAAGTCTGCAGTATT
Organism: Neoaliturus tenellus; assembly: GCA_030545055.2. NCBI lineage: Eukaryota > Metazoa > Arthropoda > Insecta > Hemiptera > Cicadellidae > Neoaliturus > Neoaliturus tenellus. The sequence continues at coordinate 60,820,528 of CM061535.1, read as the reverse complement.
GACAACGTTGTTGACAAGATATACTGTCTCATTCTCGCACTCACACACACACACACACTCTAACATTCGCTCCTGTGGCATTCAGCACGCGTAAAATGTAGGTTTAATAAGAGTGTCTTAAACACTCACTGCTCATTTCAAAAGATTTTGATTCTTACATTTCTGTACAACACTGCTAACTAACTGAGCAAACAGAATAATTATAGAAATTAATTATGAATTTTGGTTAGCATTACGGCACCTAAATATAAAAATCTAATCAAGAAGTCAAAGTTAAATTATGGTTCATATGGCATATAAACACTTGTTAGTAATTAAAATACAATTACATAGTGAGTGATAAATGAGATATTAGTAGTCCACTGGGTTGAAATCACAAATACCTTTAAAAAATGTGTATTTTGTTTATATTATTGTTGTGGTAAGCAACTTACCTTGTTTTTCCTGTTGTACTGAGCAATACCAAAGCCAGATATCTTAGGTACAAGTCCGTCAGCCATGAGTATATTGCTGCTGGTCAGTTGTTTATGCACAATCTGTAAAACAAAGAAAAAATAAATATTCTTGTGCGAATAGAAAATATTATTCTTTTGCGAATAAAAATATCTAAAAAATAAATAAGATTAGGGGGCAGACTTCTACTTATGGTTTATATTAGCTTGGACCATATGGTTATTGTTGACTTGCTGTAATGTGTGTACTACCCGTAGTATTGGGTACACAGTATCAATACTAGTTTAATATTGTTAACACGTTGAGTGCGGGCTACGTTAATTAACCTAGTGCCACAGTGGCGCGGGCGGCGGCCTACGTTAATTTACGTAGCGCTCCTACCCGAAACATATTGGTTCACTGTGGGCTTAGCCATTGCTGGAAGAGGCTGATTCGCTCACCGCCTGTTGTGCCAGTCCCTGTGCTCACAACGGCGTAGTTCGTTTTCCGGTCCGCCATGTTGGGTGGGGGGGGGGGGTAGGGAGAGCAGTGGCACTTGCAGCGGCCTGCGTAATATTACGTAGCACTCTCGAATCGTGTAACATTGGTTCATTTGTTTAGTTTGGGCTTTAGCCACTGCCGGGAGAGGTTATAAGTGCTCGCCGTTTATTGGTGCAGTCCATTTTCTTGGTTAGCAGACGATCGTTTGCCGGTTCCCCCGGGGCGCGTCGTGAACGAAGTGATTGGGCTTCACAGTGTTTTCTATTGTTACTTTTTGTGTTATTTGCGCAGTTTAGCAGGTAATTAAGACTAATCGGTGGAGAACGTGTATTCTGATGATAAAAATCGCTTCGATGAGAGTTTTAAGTGACGATCCCCGGCACCACTGGCGTACTAGTTAATTTACGTACCGGAAATGACGTCATGATATTTGACAGAAAATAGATGAATAGACAACTTCTGACGACTTTTTAGCAACATACAAGCAATTACCTAGTGATTAAACCAAAAAAAATTTTTCGCATTTTTGTTGACCCCATATATGGATTTTCCGCACTCAACGTGTTAACATGACATTGACCTACTAAATGGGAGCAATTCATTTATTTATTTCATAGCACTCTTATTTACAGACACAATAACCAGACACAATAGTAACAACTTGTTTGTCTGGGATAGTGATATGATTTTATCGGTACTAAAATTTCAAACTCAGTGCCGGTACAGGTTCTTTAAAGGATCGGTTCTTGGTACTGGTACCATCGGTATCGCGACAAAATAATAACTTTTTATGAAATTAATCTAATAGGCAATAAGAAAAAAATATTTGTAAAAGTATTATTCTATCTAGTAATCTAGTACTTGAGATTTTGATTGATTGATTGATTGATAATCAATTCCTTAACTAATCTATTTTTAAATCAACTTAGTTGATTTTCACTATGCAAATTAAAATCAAACCATAACTTCATAAATAATTATCTATCCAAGTTGTCAAATAACATAGGCTAATACGCATGAAAGTTAATTTAATGCGTCACGATCAAATTAACGCATAAGTAAGTGAATGGAAATCACGAGGGAAAAATACTATGCCATACAAAGCATATTGGCATGCATGGAGGAGAAGTAAGTTGTCTTCAGCCGACATCGAGTGACATCGTATTATTTCAGGAGTAATTTCAAAATAAACTTTTTGTTAGCCTAGGGAGCTAATTTTAGTTTCAAAATCATGTATTTTCATTACAGTATGTTATGCAATGAATTTATTCTGTATTAGAGCGGTTTAAAGTAGGTACATGCCATTTTTTGTAGGGTTACAATACGTCCTTTTTTCTCCACTCATGTCCTCATCTTAGAGATTTAAAAACTGTCCAATCGCTCCATTTGTCCAGCTTTTTGGAAGCAGCAAACTGGATTTCTGTATTTATGTTTTTATCAACCCCAAGAAGTTCTTATATTGTTAATTTGTCCAGATTGTTACTATATCATCATTTATTTTGTTAAAAATTTTCAATGAAGAGTAAAAAGTAATCCCAGTTTTACTTTTCACACTATAGAACTGTAGTTAGAAGAAAAGTCACTGCGAGTAGTTTATTGCTGTCAGCAGTCAGAGTCTATTGAGTAAGCAAGCGATGTTGTGTTTTAGCAGATATGTTGGCTTCCAAATGATTTTGGCTTAGATTAACACTATCATTAGATTTTTGACATAACTTGATTAGTTGTTAATAGTATTTTTTTTACCATTTTTACATAACTATTATTTTAATATAAAGCAAAGGGAATATTGAAACCACTCCTCTATCTGCGCCTTAAGGAAACATCTTTAATATTTGCTTGTTTAATACAATTTATATGTATTTAATTGCATATTAACGTTATCTAGTCTTGATTAACAATTTTTTTCTCTCTCTTATTCTCTTTCTTATAAAATTATATTAAATAAATTACAAAATAAAACCTACTGATTTGCTGAAACCTTATTATTTTAATATATATTGAATTTAAATATTTTAATTCGCACCTTCTAGTATCCCAAGAAAAACTAAATTATTTGAAAATAAAAAGGTGAGGTGTATAATTTTATTTTTAAACATCTGTTTGTTCACCAATTGTTGTTCTCTGGTATTTAATTCGAGGGGGTGGCAGGAATTCAGATTTTTTCGATTCATTAATCCGACCCGCAACGGATACTTGGTGTCCTCTTTTTCATCCCAGAGAAAATGGTCAACCTATTTTTTATATGTTTATTTATATGGTTTTCCTGATAATCATCCCAGTATCCGGACTATTTCATAATCCGGCATGTGTCAAGTGCCGGACTGGAGGAAGTTTATTGTACTATATGACTTGCCCCAACCCTTAAAATCAATCGATTGTCGTACCGGTTTGTGACAGCACTGAAAAGAGTATTTTTTGAGCGGATGGCCTTGCCTGGTGCATTTTAGGGGTCCTATGTATTTGTGGGAGCATTAACGGATGAGTGTAGAGTGTGATAAATAGTTATTTGTGCTTCTAGGGACTAAAGTCTTTTTCTCCCTAAAAAAAGTAAAACTTTTTATCCCTGAGGGAGAAAACGTACTTTAGTCCCTAGATGCACATAAAATTTTTCCTCCACTAACACGAGTAACAAATAACTAGGCCTATAACAATAACAATTTTACGTTCATATAATCCTTTGCTCGAACAAGCTGGATTGGTCACATTAAATTAAAAAAATACACACTCACAAGGTAGGTTATAGACTATCAATTTTATAGAACACAACAGAAAGAACAAAACATAATTTAAGCCTAGTCAAAATTCTCACTTAGAAAAAAAAAACTAAACTAAACATATTTTAACCTAGTCTCACTTCTGATAACGGTCCTTGACAGTTTACAGTATTGTAAAATTGTGTGCGGGAAATTTGATGTCACATTTTCTGCCTCTGATTTAATGTTTGGCGGAGTAAAAACTAACAATTACTTACCATTACCATCACTATAAATCATTGGCTATCCACACCGTGATCCATTTTACAACAACAACTAAAGACTGAAGCCAAATGTAAACGAATAAACTGCTTACAAAACAGTTGACGCTACAGACGCTATTGGTAAACAAAGAATAACGAAAGGAATGCAATGACTGACATTTGACTGTCACTCATGTTCTTATTAATCTTTCTTTTAATGTTATTCTTAGGTAACTAACTTTAGCCCCGTGGTGCAAAAAAAGTTCAGTTTTCCTTAGGTAAAAAAAAAGGTTAAGTAAAAAATGTACCAACCTTTTTAGAAGCTAGAAAACTCATTCCTTGAGCAACACCGATTAAGAAATCTAACAGACTCGACTCGGAGAGAGAACAAAACCGCGTTTTGGGAAACTCAGAGTGCTGTAGACAGCGACTCTGAAGCAAGACGTCTTTCAACGAGGCTGGATGGTGTTCCAACACGATGTACAAGGTGTCCTGGCTCTCACAGGTTCCAGTTAGAGAGATTGTGTTGTTATGGTCCCCCCCTCGCACAAGCACGTCCAAGTTCTCCAACATACTCCGCTTCTCATCGCTTGGTAAATCTCCATCTGTAAGTACAACACAGAATGGCCCTCTTAGTTGTTTTAATGTTACTTTAACACTTTGTCTTAAAGTAATTGTACCAATTGTTGTGTTGTAATAATAGTGTTGTCTATGGGCTAGTAATTTTACTACATAGACCATGTTTGTAAGCCTACGTGTCCAGACCAATTAATAGATTTTCAAGGACTTGCCATGTAAAAAACCAGAAGCTAAATGTATTAAGAGATAAATCTTCGATTTTATACATAAACTTATTACATGATTTTTTTAATTTTTTTAAATTTTTTTAAGTTTATGCAACAATTGTATTATGAAGGCAAGCTAAAAGTGAGTTTAAGGCTGAATAAAATCATTGCATACACTACTTTATATACAACCAAATTTAAATTTCTCAATCAAGTGTAATAAACATGTAAAAAATTTATTCGTTAGGGGTGATCACCATAGAACTTTATAGGCATATATAAACCTGGAACGCTCAGAACGTTATCAAAACCCGCAAACTGGTGGAAAGAGGGCAGGCAAGAACGACCAAATTACTGTTCTGACAGTGCGCGCGCTGACATTCACACTCTTGTTTGTCGCACATACAATAAATAAACCAATTGAACCCTATGTATTCTTAATCTGCATAAATTTGTGATACCAGCAACATAAAAATATTTGCTATAGTAAATATTTTGAAAGTACAAAAATTATTAAAACAATTACTTTTGAAAACGTGACAAGAAAAAGTTTCAAAGCGAGAAAGTTTTTTATTTTTGGGCTAGGAACAAACTTTTAGGGGCAAAGTTTCAGATTGGAAGTTGATCTAAGAAGTTTAAATTTAACGCTTTTCTTAGCATTTTTTGTTTGTCTAATAATCAAGCACAAAGGTAGTTAAGTGTTTTCCTCCTGCTGCCGCACTAGTGGCTATGCAACAACGCATAGCTAAACAAACTGTTTAGTCGGTCGCGTTAATTATTGTCTAACATGTTTATTTAACATAAATAGCTAAATTAATAATAAATTTGTTCTGAGGATCAGTAAAAACACTCTAAATTGTAAGAACTTGTTTCTAAAACAGTTTAAATACTATCCCGGACATCGACAATAAAGACGCAATTCTCCGAAATCCTCACCAACTCACCAAGCACATGTTTACACATTTTTACCAATAACACTGTTCATTTTATAAAGAAATGTTAACTGTTAAGATTAAAATTTATTTCATTATCTACAACTTTGTCCCTTAAAGTTTTTTCCTTACCAACAAATAAAAAAGTTTATGTTTAGTAACTTTTTCCTGTATTAATTGGGTATTGATGTACATTTACATGAGTTTTTCTAATTAAACTTAAAGGCTAAGATATTTACACTGTTACAATCAGCAAATGTTTTGCTTTAAAACCATATATGTTTCAATGAATTTGGAAATTTAGCAACCGGTAGAGAAGCGTGTAATTGAGGGTGCGCACAAAAACTTTAATTGCTCATTTTGCGTTTTTGCCTGCCCTTCAGATCACGGGTTGCCGTTTTTGGTTTGAGTTTTGCCTTTCGTGAGCGTTCCAGGTGTGTATATATATACACATTATATATATATATATATATACACACCTGTGTATATATATATATATATATATATAGAGTTCTATGGTGGTCACCCATCCAAAACATAGCTACACAGCTGATGTTGCTTGACGTATTTGCCGTTCTCACCTACATATTATCACACTCTTTTGAAGTTAGGCACATAAAGATACTAAAACATGATTCGTAATGAAACAAACATCTGATGGGCGAATTGCGTGATTGTTATTAAGACACAACTTTGGCAAATTCCAAGCTCTCATTAGCCTAGAATCAATTTTTTATATAAAACCTGTACGTTCAAGACCTCATGAAGCAACAAAGATGGATTTGGTTCGATAATGTACCAGGGGCGGATCCAGGAAATAGTTTTGGGGGGGGGGGCTCAGTTCACAGCATGAAATCTTTTGTAGAGGACCCCCCAAAGCCCGCGAAAGCACAATAAAAAGGAACAAAATATCTCAATCTTTCTGCAGCAATTTACAATTTCCGCGGATTATTTGGAAGAGGTTTTCCGTGTACGGTTGAAAACGTGTAAAAATCCATTATATTCTGAATCATATAAATAATGTGAATAGTTTAATTCTCATACTGTTCAATATTTACATTAAGTGTAAATTATTATTTTTCTAAGGTTGCTTAGGTTTAATTCACGATTTCACTAGTTATTCATTCACTATTTATAAATTAAATCAATCTAACATAATAATAGGCCTCACTTTCCTTCAGTAAGTTAATAATTGAATGTAACTTAATTGTAATTTATTGATAGGTAGGCCTATACGTAAATATTAGGCCTATTGTGATTATTTGAGGCTAAAATGGTTAAAAAAATAAGCAGTTATGAAATTCAGTGAACGAAATCTTTTTAGTGGGAAATCGTTTTTATGCTTATTATTATTTAAAAAGACGAAATTTTATGCTATATATCACCCAAGATGACTGTAAGGCCACAGGTGAACTACATTCCATAAGAGCAATGATGCCAATTTCTGCCACCGAGAAAACAACAATTAAAAATGTGTTAAAAATCAACATTTTACTCTTTGCTACACACAAGTGTTGCCAACGCTGCAGGAAAAAACAAATTTCTCTTTTGTGTTGGAAATTGTTTGACTCAACTATTACTAAAATAAAGAATTTCAAAGTAAACCATGGTAGAATTTATGGTTGTATATTTATCTTGTTTGATAATTTTTTTAATTTAATAACTATTTAATGTTGTGTTATTAAGTAATAATTCAAATGTAAATTAGAGTAATATGATGTAGGCCTAAGTATCGTACACTACCCGTAGAAACACTGCTTCGCTCTACTTTTCAACCAGTTGTATAATGGTAGGTCTAAATATTATAACGTAACTTGACTTCCGTTTTAGTTTTCACACTTCATATCCGGAACACAAAAAATAGTTCAACCACAGACCTTTAGAAAGCAGTTATTTTTTTCCTCTACCGACCTTGTAGATTACCCACTGTTTACTATTTCTAAGAGCTTCTGGATTTGGACTGAGTCAAATCTAAATTTCTCGATCTGAGCCATAATACTACTAATAAATAAACAACATACAATGATGACAGTGTTGGCACTGAGGATTTCACTCATGATGCGTCTGCTTTGCAGGATGAAGTACCAGTAGAATCACAAGAAATAATTTCACTGTTACTTCGGTTCGACTTATCATACTAGGATTTCGTGTTTTCACCGTGGATTCCCGCTCAGTGGCAGTAGACAAAAATTAATAATATTTTCACTGTTGCTGACTTGTATTTTTGAAAAAAATTTCGGGTGATGCATCGAGTACTGTTTTAGGGCCTATATGATTTTTAAAAGTATCTTTTCCGAACAAGCCATGAAGACAATCCGTTCATTTGAAAACATCCTATGTAGGCCTACTGGTTTCATTTTAATAGTTGAACAAAAAATAAAATCACTATGATGGCGTTTTTCAAATAGTATGATAAGAGAGAACTACATCGTTTGTAGGTTGGGCAGTAGACCTACAGAGTACTGAGGGCTGTGAGCTGTGCAGGGCACCGGTAGGGTGAAGAATTCATGAACGCCGTGACAGCGCTGAACGCTCACTGCCGTCGTCTGCTAGCCGGCCAGGCAACACAATAGCACACATTTAATCGTTTTTACTGTAACATAAATAATAACTAATACTTTTTAGACGTTTTAATTTGGCGGATTTTCTCATGGTGTTAGCAATACCCGCGTCCAAAAGGAGGAATATAGAAGCTTTTTCCACTCTCCGAGAACCTTTACTCACGCACCAGCGCGGCCCATTGCTATGACGATGACGCAATGACGGTAATTGAAATAGTAGTATAAAAATCACAGGCAAATGAGACTATTTTGTCTGTGACCAATGACCATATATATGTAAAACAAACATTGAGATAGGTGGAACAAAATAAGTTATAATTAAATAAATACTACATTTTCCGAGAATTCAACATGGTCTTATTCCTTTTTATATAGTGTATTTTTTGTCCGTCGGGGGGGGGCCCGTGCCCCCGTGCCCCCCCCCTTGGATCCGCCACTGTAATGTACCTCTTTATGATGTTACTTGTAATATCATTATTGGTTCTTATTGCAACTGTCATAGATAAAAATTCAAACGTAACCCAAACCGATAACTATACCAACCTTGTATAGCATATATAGCAACTGGAGTGACTTGGCCTTTGCGTTGCACAGTTCCTTTGTATACTGAACCAAAGCTGCCTTCGCCTAAAACTTCTGCCTGAAGATCCAAGAAGTTGCGTGGGATATTCCAAATTCTTTGATGCAACATGTCATAGTAGTCTATTTTCTTATTTTCTTCCTCTGGTAAATATTCGTCATAGACAAAGGCACTGTTTTCCTGTAAAAAATTCCAAAATCTTATAATAACCATTTAACTTCAACAGGAATAATAATTATAAGGACAACATTATAATAAAATCTCTTTGTATAGTGAAAAACACTAATTTTCATACAATAAAAATTATTAAAAACCATGTTCATAATATAAAAATATGAAGTACTAACTGGGTGTTTAAAATATTGTTAATGATACCCACAAATCAATAATTTTTTTAACAGACAGGCTATTGTCAAAGACAACCTAAAACTAATGGAGTGCATGGCTTTTTGACATCATGGCAACTCACAAGATTAGAACTAATGTCAAATTTAATCTATTTCGCTTTTCACATTCAAAATAAGTTTTCCAGCAGTTGAGATAAGCCCAATTTAATTTTTACCCCAAAGTATTGTTTTAATAGTTTATGAATTATTAAAGAGTTTTCCAAGTTCAAACAACAAAAGACATATACAATTATTGCTCTTTTAAGGTTGTACCATATAATTTAACAAATTTACTGTAAACAATTTCTTGGCAATAGTTTTGCCCCAAAATTTACTCCCCAGTAATACACAAATAACCAAATTAACATAGTAGATAGTATGGATGTATGATATGGGGATTTTTTTCCTGATTTGATGCGATTCAAAGAATTGGTATTTGAATCTATGCAATTCCTATTTGATGCAATACAGTGCACTATACACTAAGTCTAATCCACTATGATGAATTAATGGGCCTAATTCATAACACACAGACATTGAAATTTCTAAAATATTGCAGTCATTTATAAAAAAGTATTCAACCGGATTTGGAGCGATCCCAATAAAATTTAAGGGTCTACCTAAGTGGTGTTAATTTAATTAACTTTCCCTTGTGATAAATATAATTATTTTATGAATGACTATCATGTGTTTCTGTACTTTTTCCACGCCCACCGTTACTCTTAGTTTAAAACTGTTCAATAACTAACAGAACGAAATTGAAAATTTAAAATGAATAATACAAAGAAATATTTTTGTGTGCCACCTACATATTGTTGTATTATTTTGCACATTGAACCCTGGGTGCTTAACATTGCTTATATGCTAGAATACTGGGCGTTTTTGCATAAACTAAAAAAAGTTATTAATTCTTAACTTTTTAACAAAACACCATAAACTATACATCATTTTAAACGGAAAATCAATACCGTTATAAAAACATAATGTGTTACAGAAAAATATATTAATTTTTTTTAAATAAAAAACATATATTGTACATATACATAAACATAATATATATATATGTATATATATATATATAGGCTATATATATATATATATATATATATATATTATATAAACATACATTTATATATAACAACATAAAATAAAAAAATATTTTTTTTAAATATAGCCCTTGCTTGACCTATACTCGTGCTTCGTTTTGAACGGCATTCGCCCCACCCTGAGCTATACTCGGGCATAGGGTTCAATGTGTTAATTCCTTTTTTGTAGGGACACAAATTGTAAGAGAATTACATTTTGTTTGGATAATATTGTTTTAGTTTTAATTTTTTATAACAGGTTTTCATGGTTCTGACACATGTTTTATGTTTTATCATATGTAAAATGTATGATTTAATGAAAGCAGATAAATATAATACATTATTATAGATTATTGTTAACTAATCATACATACTACGGTAAAATAATAGTAGTTAGTAGTAGATTAATTAGCGTATGTCAATGATGTAATAAAAAAAAATGGTGCTAAACCTCGATATTTTGTATCTCAATCGTATTGAGAATCGAATGAAATCATCGGTGTTTTGAATGAACATATGAGTCAACCAATATTTCTGTTAAGATAAGTCCACGTATCAACAGCAGCAGCAAACCGACACTGTTCCTTAGCACTAGTTGGGAATAAGATGAGGAATGATGAATTGTTTGTTAGCACTTAAAGGCTTCAGGTGCAAATGGTGGTCGGAGTGCTACCTCGGCTGCTGTGGAGTTCATTCACACAACATTGAATAAGATCAATGATGGCTCTAGGGTGGCCGGGGTGTACTTGGACCTCTCCAGAGCTTTTGATAGAGTCAATCATAACCTCCTTCTTCTTAAATTGGTACGCTATGTTGTAAAAGGAAAACGTTTGAGAATATTAAACTCTTGCTTGGAATTTAGGTATCAGAGCACCCAAATATTAAATGAAAAACATAATTTCTTACAAAGAATTCAGCCTCCACCAGAACAAATGTTTTGTGGGGTCCCACAAGGATAAATTTTGGGTCCCTATCTCTTCACTATTTTTGTTAATGACTTCCCTATCCGGCCAGAAAACTTTATCTCAATGTATGCTGATGACACTTCAGCTCTCTGCTGGTCAAAAGATGTGAATAACCTTGAAGTTATTGTGCAAAATTTTTTCTCTGAGGCATTTGGCTACTTTCAGGAAAACCAGCTTTCAATGAATACTGACAAGACTGAATTGCTTTTGTTTAGGCCGCGTAATGAAATGGACCATATTGAGATTAACATTGAGAATGATCTTATATACTCAAATAACAAAAGTAAATTTTTAGGTTTGTAACTTGAAAATAATTTATCTTGGTCAAATCATGTAGATTTTTTTGTAATAAGATTTCTTCTGGTTTGTATTTAATGAAAAGATTGGCTTTTCGTTTAGATGCTGATGGGCTAAAAACTGTTTATTTTGGTGTAATCTATCCTTATATTTCATATGGATTACTGCTGTGGGGTAGCACCTTTTACACATACACTAAGAGGGTTTTTACTTTACAGAAAAGAGCTGTGAAATTAATCACAATTGTTTTTTTCAAAACATCTTGTAAACAATTTTTTATAAAATATAATTTACTCACTATTTATGGATTGTACATTTACTTAACAATATTATTGGTTAAAAATGATAATACATTTTGTACCAATTTAGATTAATTAATTTAATAAAAAAAATTGTCACTCCAAAATTATCAATTTAAATCAAATAAATTAAGCCGGTTAATAAAGAGGTTGAGATCCATTTGTAACTGGAAATATCCAGATTAGGCTTCAAAATAAATTGAAGTTAAATAAACTAAAAGTAAAGAGTAATTTAAGAAGAGGATTGTTGAATATGAAAAACTTTAAATTTTAACTTGAATGAATAAACCGAATTCTATGAAGATGTTTCTTTATGCTTTTAAGAAGAACCTGGAAAATACCTTTTTTAGGGTGGAACCTGGAAAATACTATACCCCCCGAACAATTTTCAATAAAAAATAATCAAATTCACAGCAACAATACTCGCCAAAGTGACTTCATACATAGAAACAATTGCAAATTAAATTTCACTTCAAACAGTCCCTACATTAAAGGAGCTATATATTTCAAGATGTTGCCAAATAACTTAAAAAGATTAAATGGAAAAGCTTTCAACAACAGACTTAAAGCACTCCTCATAACAAAGTTCCTTATAACCTAGACATAAATTTCAAATAGATGGGCCTGTTATATTTTATTGTTGTATGATGCATGTTGTATGACCCTATGCACAAATGTAATGATATGATCTTGACAATAAAGCATTATTATTATTATTATTATTAAATTTACTATACAAACCGAAACCCACATTCAGCGGTGAGTAGGGGTGTGCAATGCATTGAGAATGCATTAAAATAATTTTTTAAATATATTTTTTTCTTTGTATGATTGATTTAAAATTGTCTTCCTTTAATTTTTTTCTGTTAGTTATTGAACATTTCAAAAAAACAAGAAGGGGCGGGTGGGGAAAAATCACAAAAACATATAGTAGTCATAAAATAATTAAATTTTAACACAAATGAAAGTTAAAATTATTCATTTGAATTGTGAAACTTAAAAACATAGGTAGATAACTATTTTTGAAATTATTGTTTGATTTTATGGTAAAAACCAACTAAGTTTAACAGAGATTAGTTGAAGAATTAATACTACATCACATCAATCAAAAATCATTTCGGCTCAATTTGATTTTTGCCTGAGACCCCTAGGTAATGACTCTTTATGTCACCCGACCCTGAGTGTGAGGGTGAAAAGCTCGCAGACCCCTAGATCTGTTACATAAAATATTATTTATTTAGTTAGTTCAAAGTTTGATAATTTAATTTAATTTCTTCATTCTAAAAACATTTTACTTAATTACTTTTATTTATAAAGTATTGTTACGAGTAGGCCTTTTAATTCATCAAGGTGGGTTAGATCTAATAGACTTTGATACTGAGTGTAGATTGCAAAAATAATGTCTTGTTGCATCAAATTGAATCCCATTGATTCAAATTGAAATCCTTTGCATCACACACCCATGGCTATTGTGTTAGACTGACCACTTCGGTGATGGGCCCTCGCACATTCAGCTCCTGCTGGTCCCGTCGGAGGTAACGTCTGCCTCCGTACTTTTTGTGGACAAACACGTACAGGCAGATGGCCACCCCCAGCAGCAATCCACACACCACGATCGCTCCTTTGAGAAACGAGGTCAAGCCATCACTCCCATTCAAATCTCCTGTAAAAATTACACGTAATACAATTAAAAAGGATTCAAGCTATACCTGAATTTATAATCAAAGATGTTTTACACACATTTTTCAGCTGAGTGCATTGAGGTTGCAGCTTTAAAATTAGTGTAGCTTAAAAGTTAGCTCATGACATCATTAACTGGCATTAATGTAACATTCACAAAGTTCTCGGATGTAAAATATAGTTGTAATATGGCATTCACAAACTTAGATTTTAAAAAATTTATTCAAAATCATGTATAGCTGAACATTGCTTTGTGCATCAGTTACAGTAAAACCCCACAAATTAGACTCATTGTGGACCTGGGCAATGTAGAGTACCAGTATGGGAAAAGTCAAGTTTCCTGAAGCCGATGTTACCCCAGCCGTTTCCTTATCATGTAGTTTAATATCGGTTTTCGAGAACGATCAAAACCATGGAAAAGCATTAGTTAGCGATTTAACCACGTTAATGGCCAAAAAATACCTACTGACCAAAAAATATCTTCTTTCAACAATGGTCCTTTAGAAAAAAACGCAACAATAGCTACGTCTAATGACCATTTCATAAATTATCGAAGATCGAACTACATAAAATAGAAAAATACCAAAATAAGCAAGAAGCGAGTCCCCAGGCATATGGTCGAGCACCGTTGGCATGACCGGAGACGGAGATGATGAGCTATAAGAAGCCGAGTTTGTAAGGTTTTGCTGTATATGATTGAATAGTTGAAAATTTTACATCGAAGAGGCCTATTTCCCATACCATTAAAATTAAGACAAATTTTGCCACATAACATGAGATAAACATAAATTAATTAATTAATAATTCCCTTTCATTGTATAAAACATTATTTTACAAAAATCAAAGTTCATGTTTTTTTGTTTATTATTTTGAGTTTACAATGAATTATGCAACATTCTCTGACTATAAAATGTCAGGTGTTTTTCCCTGACACTCCCGGACTTTGCCATTCTCCCTGACTTCTCAGAAGGTGACAGATGATGGTTTACCTGGAGGCACGTCCAGGAGAATGACTCCCTGCTGGGACCGAGCGGAGGACGAATATGAAGCCTTGGTGACGCCCTGGAAGCTGCTCACAACTCCCAAACTCACCAGGAACTCTCTCTTGGCTTGTAGTGGAGCATTGTAGTAGTCACGGTCACCCTCTAGTCTGTAATGCTTGCCGTCCCCCACCACAAACTCCGTCCCGTTGGTGACATTCTGTACATCACAAACTGGTTATCACATTGTTTACTCACAAAAAAACACGAGACAGTAAATATTTTTTTTTTTTTTTTTATCCTAACAGTGAGCTTGTAGGGATGGTCTGGCTATTGCTCTGATGTCTTTCTTTTGCCACAAAAATATCTTATAGAGATTTCCTTTGGTCAAACTCCAAAGGTAAATGAATAGTTAATGTTAGTCTCAAAATGTGATTAATAAACAGTTCTGGCCAAGTGAGCTTATTTCATCTTTGCTAATTATTAGACTAGGTGGGGTGTTATTTAAATATTTTCTCTGCTGTGCTTAATGAGAAGAAAATTAGTTTTGGTTGGATTTAAATTGAGCGAGTATCCAAAAAAACATTGAGTTAGCTGTTGGTAATCTGAAATGAAACTATTTCTAATTTTCAAGGATTTTTTTAAATGTTGGTGTCATCGGCAAACTGAACAAATTTTGAGTTGGGATTGTTTCAGAAATATCATCAATGTACAAAAGGAAGAGAACAGGTCCAATTATCGATCCTTACGGAACTCCTGCTTTGACGGTTTCTAATTCAAATAAAACAAATTATATATATATATATATATTTTTTTTTTTTATTTGTGTTGGATGTTGGATTTCTGTCATTTGTTGTCTGTCTGTTAGGTAAAATTGAAGCAAAGCTGAATTGATCCTCTGAACCCTATTTTGGAAAGTTAAGAAATCAGCAGCGGCACTCAATGAGTCGAAGGCTTTCGACAAGTCAGCGAAACACCCAGTCACTGACTGGCCCTACTCAACCGCCTCGATGCACTCGCTGACGAAATCTAGCAGAGCTAGTTTGGTTAATTTTCCCCACCTAAATCCATATTGTCTTAAATTCAATAGTAAATTAGCTTCATGGAAGTCTGTTGATATAAGTGAATATATAATTGGGACCTACTAGGAGTTCAAATGTAGAGCTCTACTACAGAGCTCCATCTGTTGCCCTACAACAAACACACCAGTTTATATAACTTTACATACACATTAGGTATTATTATTCTGAAACATACACTTCAATTCTCACTAGATTCTAGTTTGAATTTCAGGTATTATTATTCTGAAACGTACATTTCAGTTCTCACTATATTCTAGTTTAAATTTTATTGTCGGTGGTTCTGTGGTTGTTGACAAAACCAATTCTTAGATGATTGTAAATTGTTTAATGCAGTGGTTCGAGGACACTTGGGGGTCCGCAAGGCATGCCAGAGGGGTCTGTAAGATATAGTTAGAAATTGGAATACAAATATATATTTGCACAGTGGTAACAAATTTCAGTTTTCAGCTTTCTGAGCACTTTAAAGAATGTTTTTTTTGCATCTGGCTTTATTCAGCGACGAATGGTAGCACACTCTAGCGCCGTCAATGGATCTAGATGGCCGAATAGTTTTGTTTGATGCCTGCCTTTTTAGAATGTGCGCGAAACCTGCTTGCAGCCGACCAGTGACAGCCAACTCGTATTTTAGACAGTCGCAGCCAGCTATTTTATACGTATTGCATGAACTATGTTGCTTAAATAGGCATGATAAATCAGTACAGATAGAAATCGGTACATGCAAGAAATCAGTAAAGCTTGGGACGACAAAATTTTACCTGAGAATGCATAAACATGTTGCTAAACATAGTAACATACTGACCTTAATTCATTTGTAGTAAAATGTTTTACATCATAGCCTATCAGAATATAATGCTTCTATTCACTGTATGGAAATCATGGAGTTTTTAAGATCTTTCCACTTTTTTGTTATTACCAGCCCGATTTTAATCGAATCATAGAACTCTTGGGGATACGAATAATTGGACAACTTCACAATCACCCTGCTCTCAATCACTTCTGATCACACAGCTGATTATAAGTATGTATCAGCGGAGTACCTGAAATGCCGAAAGAGAACGTCTACAAACTGGTGAAACATGTCGGGACTGCATTGGGGATTGAGATTCAAGACAGCGAGATTTCTACTGCTCATCGGGTTCCGTCTTTTAAGAAGGATCGTCCACCGTCTATCATTGTCCAGTTCTCAAGGAGGATAACTCGAGACAAAATGATCGACAAATTTAGAAATAAGAAGACGGTGAAGGCCCAAGAGATCAACCCCGTGCTTCCAGACCAGAAGGTGTATATAAACGAACATTTATCGCCAGAGAACAAGTTATTTCTCAAAAATCTGAAGGAGAAATGTAAAGAAATCGGCTACGAGTACGCCTGGTGTCGGGATGGAAAATTCTTTGTACGGAAGTGCCAAGGAGACCGAGTGCGCCGGATCGACAATTTCCAGGAACTAAGCAAACTGAAATAAATTGTAAGTCACTGCCGTTTTTTGTTGTTTTGTTACGTTTCATAGATTTTATTGTTATATTACTTATTGTTATGTTATTGCAGATTATTTATTTATTTTGATAATATTTATTAATTATTTATTGTTAGAGTTTATTTTTAGACTATTGTTATATTATTTATTACAATTGTTAAATTGATTTTCATTTGCAATATTGAGCCTTTGCGTTAACAAATCTTATATGAACTTAAATAATTCACCACAGATTTTAAATTCAGATTTTAATAATTTTTTCGGTTCTGGAAATTATTTAAATAGCTATAATTTTATTTATGCTAACATCAGAAGCATGAGAAAAAATTTTAATACTTTCTTAGTAGAATTAAGTAGTATTAGACATAAAATTCATTTCATTGTTTTAAGTGAGATTTGGATTAACAGTGATGAGGTTAATTTATATAATATACCTGGGTATAAAACGTTTGTTAACTGTAACAATTCATATAGAGCTGGAGGTGTTTTGTGTTTTGTTGACAATGCAATAGACTGTAAACAGATTAATACACCATTTGTAATGACTACAGTAGATACTCTTTTATTAGATATTAAATTAACCAATTCGTATTTCAAATTGTTTTGTTTATACAGATTGCATAGTGCATCAGAAAATTCTTTTATGAATGAAATTTCACAAGTAATACCTGAAATAAATCATAATGTTGTGTATATTGGAGATATAAATATTAATTTGCTCGAAATGAATGCAAAAACACATAGTTATAATAGTTTAATGAACAACAATGGTTTTTTGTCTTTGATAAGTACTCCTACTAGCATAACAAAAAATTCAAAAACCCTTATTGATCACATTTTTATTAAAAATAGATGTATAAATCTCTTTGAAAGCGCGGTTTTTGACCGAGGTATTACTGACCACTGTCTTTTAGGACTCAAATTTGATAAATCTCTTAGTGTAAACCAGAGTAATAACTTAGTATGTGAGCATGGTAGAACAATAACTGATTTAGATTTACTCAAGGTTAATATAAAAAAGGTTGACTGGAGTAATGTTTTTTCAGAAGATGATGTTAATATTAGTTATAATAAGTTCCAAGAAATTCTAGAAAATGTTATTAATAATAGTAATAGATCAGTAGTTACGGACAACAAACTAAGAAAAGCAAAGAGTTTAAGTCCTTGGATTAGGATAAATATAATTAAGAAAATTGAGAAGAGAAAGAAACTTTATAAAATTTCCAAAAGACTGCTTTTATTGACTATTTTAATAAATTTTGCCATAACTTAAAATTAGAAATTGATTCTACAAAGAACAATTTTTATTCACAAAAGTTAGAAAATTGTAAAGGTGACACTTCCCAACAGTGGAAAATAATTAATGAGCTAACCGGAAGTAGCAAAAATAATTCTATTGACCGTATCGAGCTTGCAAATGGAACCACGATAACCGAGCCGAGCGATATCGCCCAACAAATCAACAGCCACCTTATCTCCGTACAGTCTGCCCAACATAGTACAGTCCCGTCAGAAACACTTCCTACTCCTATATGCCGAATGTCCTTCTTCATTACACCTACCTCGGGGGAAGAAGTCAAATCAGTTATTCGTAACTTAAAAAACAAAAAATCCACTGGCTTTGATAAATTTACTGTTTGTCTATTAAAACACATAGCTGATGATATTGCCCACGTTCTAGTTTATTTGATTAATAAAAGTTTCAGTAAAGGCATATTTCCTGAGAATGTAAAATTAAGTTCTGTTGTACCTATTTTGAAAAAATTAAACTCATATAAATTAGACAATATAAGACCAATTAGCTTGCTTTCAGTTTTTTCCAAAGTGTTTGAAAAAGTAATGGTGTTAAGATTAGACAAGTTTTTAAAAGCATGTAATTTTTTCAGTAATAAACAGTTTGGTTTCATTAAAGGCAAATCAACTGAGAGTGCTTTAATCACAGTAACTGAGTATATTTTCAATGGATTAAATTCAAAATTAAAAAGTACTGGTCTTTTTATTGATTTCAAAAAAGCTTTTGACATGGTCGACCATGAAATTCTTATCAGAAAATTAGATAATGCTGGTATCAGAGGAGTGGCTCTAAATTGGTTTAAGAGTTTTATTACTGGTAGAAGACAACAAGTAAAAATAAAAAATGTTTTAAGTGACCCACTCACAGTTCAGACAGGAGTTCCGCAAGGATCAATGACCTCTGGGACCCTGTTCCTCATTTTTACTAACAATTTATTGCAACTCGATTTTTTTTTAAAATATAAATGCTTTTGCTGACGACATAGCACTTTTTTATTCACATGAAAATGTAAGTACTTTGGGAGAAGCAATAAATAGGGATCTTGTTTTACTCAGGAAATGGTGTTTACTAAACAGAATGCAAGTAAATGTTAGCAAGACAAAATTTATAAATTTTGATTTAACTGGTTTTGACATTCCCTCTCCTGTGACCTTCCACTCAACAAACTGCAATTTTCAAACCTGCACTTGTCAACCTCTTGAAAAAGTACAAAGTCTCAAATATTTAGGTGTACTACTGGATGAAAAGCTCTCTTTTGAAGCTCACATATTAGATTTACATTCAAAATTAAGATCACAAATAAGAAAGTTTTATTTTTTGAAAAATTTTTGTAATACTGAACTTCTGCGAACTCTATATTTTGCCCTAATAAATTCAAGACTACAGTATGCCTAGGCATTCTGGGAGGTGCTTACAAATCTTTAATAGAAAGATTAAGAACAACACAAAATTTCTTTTTGCGTATAATTCTAAATAAACCAAGAAGAACGAGTTCATTTCCTTTGTTTCAGCAGTTAAAAATTTTACCCATCCAACATTTGTTTGTATTTAAAGTTTTAAGATTATTTTTCATTCGAAGTGGAAATAGAGAAAACTGGAGGGCATGTCATCTTTATAACACAAGAAGTATCACTAGTAAATTTTTTAAGTTGCCTAAAGTCAATAAGACAGTATTCAGACACTCTTTCCAATATTTATGCCCAAAATATTATAATCAATTGCCACTTTATATAAAAAACGCCAGATCACTTAAACACTTTTGTAAATTAATTACCATCTGGCTTTTTTCAAAGGAAAATGTTTACTATTTAAGTGACATCCTCACTTAGATACGTGTAGTTACATTTTATATATTTTTTATTTAGTTGGTCATTGTTATCGTTTATTGTTATTGTTTATTGTTATTCTATCGTAAATGTTTATCTTTTATTATTATTGATCTTTCATTTATTATTTATTAGCAAAATATACAGATGTTACAGTTGGCGGAATCACAAGTATGTATCGCGATGCTAGACTTAGTTAACGTGTTTTTATTATCAATTGTTGTTATCTTTCATTTCACTGGCCACACTACCGGACAAAGTGGCCAGTTAATTTCTCATTATGTTTTGTACCTCTTTGCATGTATTTTTGTATGAGAAATAAATTCATTTATTCATTTTAATTGCAGCGGATTTATAAAACAGTTATGGTGTTTAAAACTTTCTTTTTCATGGAAATTTACAGTATGCACATGGCAATAAAAAATTAAATCGTTGGTTGAAAAGTGCATCCTTAAAACGAGATAGTCCTACATATGAAGAACATAATGCATTTATTTTACACTGAATTTACTAATGGACGTACTCTTTATTTTCCCAAATAAATCGTGACTTATAATATTCCCAAATGAATCGTGACTTATAATATTACTAATTGTTATTTATACTTTTTTCCCTCATGTTTTGAACAATAACACAGACAAAATTGAACGCGAATATAAAGATTCTCCATTTTTATCAAAATGGCAACCTTCATTCCTAAAACATTTTAAAATATGTGATATGACAACGTACCACAAATGTATTAGTATTACATTGGCATAGCAGTAGCAAAAATAATTATAATTAATAGGGGGGGGGGGGGGTGAGAACATTATTTTAAGTTTAAGAATTAGTGGGGGGTCCTTGTAATTATAATGAGTACCGGTAGATGATAAGGGGGTCCTGGAAAAATTTTGTTAGGAATCCCTGGTTTAGTGTTATAATTTTTTGTTATTCTTTGAAAGTAAGTTGATAAAAATAGAAAACCTCAAATAATGCAATGCAGGCTTTTCTCCTTGCTGTCCAGCCTGGCTGTTTATTTTGCTTGAGCTCATAGTCTACTATACTAATTTTAAAGGAAATAGAATAGTAGGCCTAAGTCAATACTCACCTGTGGACTAAGCTCGGCAGCAATATAGTATGGAAGATCTTCGCTTTTGTACGCATACCAAGACTTGAGGTTGTTGTGGTCTAGGAAGGTCTCTTCTTCAGAGACGACAATCCTGTACTTAGTGATCGGTCCAAACTCATTGACGGCTGGTTGCAGCCTGACAGTTATGGTGCTTTTGTCTTTCTTTACCACCTCAGGGCTTTCTGGAGGAGAGGGTTCTTGAAAAAAAAAAAAATACATTGTCAGTTAAAAACAAAGCTATATATTATATATCCACCAAACTTCTAAAAAAAATAAAAGATATTTTGCAGTGCAAAGCAACTGCGTCAATATATTTAAAACTAAACAAAAATCAACATTCTCTTAATCTCTCTTGATAAAGCTAAATCCAGGGCGCTAAGCCCAGCTTCACTTGCACAGTGCAAACTGATTAACCCTTCGGGAAAGCACTCAATGGGCACTCAGTGATCCATAGTCCGGTACTCCGCTCCACAGCCACATGACTGGTCTTCTGTCATACTCCATTTGTATTTCTAATAATCACATCTACCTATTCCAGTGCCGAATCGATTGAGAACAGGCCACTGCTTCTGAAGAAGATCCATACCACCTACTGCTAAGGTCAGGTCAGCTATCAACAAGTGATTCAAACCTTAGGATGGGCCCCAGGAGGAATTCCAGTCCGTATGGATGGAGAAGTTTGTGTCCATCAACTGGGGTGCTGTCCACAATGGCGGATTTCAGGACCTCAATCAGCCCGTCACCTGGGTAGATAATCATGGATGGGCAAGTGTGGAGCAGATTATATCTTAAAATTTTCCCTAACCAGTTCTTCCCTTCATCCTACATTAGGTGTAGCGATATTGCACAGCACTGAGATCCACGGTACAAACGCTGCCATGAGTATAACAGTAATGGCTCTCGTAGTCCTGTTTAGATGGACATCGATCTCTCTGACATGCACACTGTTCAACCATACAGGAGCACAGTACTCAGCAGTTGAGTAAACCAGGGACAAAGCAGTGGTTCGCAGAACTCGTGTGTTAGCTCCCCGTGTGGAGCCAGCAAGATGATGGACAATGTTGGTCCTAGTTCTTTTGGCTGTTGGATTTTGTAAGTGGCTTTTGAATGTGAGAGACTGATCTTAAGTGACTCCCAGGTACTGTGGGTGATCACTGTGCTTTAGCTCCACGCCGTCAAACATGATTTTAAGCTTTTGGTGAGCCAGTCTATTGTTTAATTGGAAGCAAGAGACCTCAGTTTTAGTTGGGTTTGGATTTAGCTTCCAGGCTTTAAAGTATTCACTGAGGGTCTTGAGGTCATTTTATAAGTACTTAAGTCGGACTCCCAGGTGCTGATAAGCCAGTGAAATATTATACTTTGAGACAAACTTTGAGGAGTGAGTGTCGGGAATATCAACAGTATACACATTAAATAAACAACAGTGGGGCGAGCACTGACAGGCCTGGGGGACATGGCCTGCGGCAGGCCATCTTTCAGTTGCCCATAAGTACTTCTCTTAAACCACAAATTTACTTTAATCATCCTGTTTGAGAGCATTGAGTTCAGGAGACACAATAAGAAAGGTCAACGAATCCGTTAGAAAAATTTAATAAGAAGGCCTTTTTAATTTGGACAGTGTTATAAGTTGCAGTCAGATCTAAGAAAGCAACAGAGGTTTTCAGTCTTTGCTCAAACCCAACCTGGATGTAAAGAAAGAAGTAAGAGCTATAACCTGGTCACAAAAGTTGTGCCCAGTCCTAAATCCAGCTTGTTCGATGGGGATTCTAGAATCGATAAAAGGGAGGATTCTGTTCTATATAACCTTTAGAGACAGTAAATAAAACTTTACCTAATGCAGAGAAATTTAGCCAGTGTTAATTTTCTCCATAGTGTGCATCGTAATAAAATACTGTTCCAAAAAACAAAAAAAAACAAATACAATTATATTTTAATAAACTGGATGATAATCCTAAAAAAAACTATAAGTAGGAATCTGTTATATTTATTACATCGTCTTGGATGACTAATTCATCCTAATTGGTGTGATATGGGCTCATTAAGTCCATAGCTATTTTTTAAAGGTCACCTAGAAAAAGAAGCGGTTCTTTAAATTTTGTAGTACAATGCAAAATGACAATACATGCCTCTTAACTTGTGCTTTATGTTGTCTACAAAGAAAAGTCAATGTAGTCTTAGTCACTCAAGCTAGAATGACTTAAGCATCAACTTCATTTTAACGCACCTCAATTTAAAAATATTCACCTCTGATTTGTGTCCATACGAGGATGTAGGCCGGTTTGCCGGCTCCAAATTGGTTGGTAGCAGTGACGGAGATGTTGTATTGAGTTCCGGGGGTAAGACTGAGCAGCCCTGCTCGGGTGAGGCTCGCCGGATAGGTCCAGGACCGCGGGTGAACGGGTGACTGGGAAAACGTCTCAGTGACGTTGGCTGATATCAGGTAGGAACTGAGGTTACCATTGGGTGCGTCCGGGGGCTCCCATTGCAATCCTATTCTGGTTTCCGTTACACCGGTTTGGTTTACTGTGATATTCTTCGGAGGTCCTGGTACTGTCGGAACATACATTACAGAATATTAATTCTTTCATTTTTTTCATTTGCGAATAAAAATTCATAGCCTACTTAAATTTTAAATCACTCATTGAAACCATATCCAAACAAAACTTCAGCTACTTTTGTTATTTTTGTCATTACACAAATTTTGAACATTAATTCTTCTTAATGCATTTTTTTCTTCTATCATGAATTATGGACTAATTCCATGGTGATCAGCTAGACAAACTATAAAAAAAATATAAATTTACGATATTAGAACTAGGTCTTTTGCCAAAGTATCTCAAATTACTTGCTGTTATGCTGTAAGCCAATTTTAAATAAATTAGTATTCTCACATTTTACAGATCTTACATTTATCAAATTTCCTTAATGTGAAGACATTTTTGACAAATTCATGCTTCACTAGCAAAAACACCCTTTATCACACTAAAAAAATCATGTAAACCGACATAACACAGACTTAAATATTTTACTGTCCCCTCAATACATGAGACCAACAATTTATAATAAACTACCATCAGCAATTAAAAAAAAATATTGATTATTTTTCCATATTAAAAAAAAATTTTTAAATAGTGGTTACAGGAGAAGACATTTTATTGGGTGTAAGAATTCCTGGATGGGGAGTAATGTGTATACAGTACACTCTCGTTCATCGGACTCGGCGACATCGGAACTCCGCTTCATCGGAACTGAAAATCTGGATATAATTAATTTTTTTCTTACGAAATAAATAATTTTTCCGTTTTAGCGCCTTCAATTTCCATTCGTTCTAACCGCACAACAGTGAAGTATCACATTTTGCGTCTAACGTCATCAGGCGTTTTCCATAATCTGTACGTATCGATATGATTTACAAGGCCGTGGAGTATTAGTACAAAAATAAAAAGAGGAAGGGGGCAGGAAGTGAACATCCGTTTCGACCGCTTCCCAAACTGTCATTAGTCTGTCTCGCGTCGCGACTGCACCTGTGTTACGTGGAAGTCAGTTGACTGCTGGAATATGAGTGGTATATAAATATGGAATATGAGAAAAACGATTTTGGATCTTTATTTCCTGCGTTGTTTTTATTCCTATAGGTTCATTTGTTACCATGTTCAAAGTTTGAGTGCCTTATTTTCATAAAATCTCTAGTGTTGCCTTAAAAACAAGAGTGAATACAATCACGATGGGTCACCATACGGGCGGAAATGATGACTCACGACGGCCTCCGCTTCATCGGAATTTTTTGACATCCGAACCGGCCGTCCGCCACATTAGTTCCGATGAACGAGAGTGTACTGTAATTATTGTTAATATTATTATTTCAATTTTTAAGTGACCAAGGAAAAAAAACTTTATATTGATAACATTTTTAGCTATAGGATGTATGTTGTATTTGACAAATGGGTCATTTTCTCGAATAGGGAGTTTTTACGGCCACAGCATGATAAATATCACAAAATTTTAAAATACCCATGTCGCAGCAGACCTGCGCATGAAGCAAATTTCCATTGAAATTTCTTCATTTTAACTATAACATTATTACGATTTATGTGAGTATGCTTGCTTCATTTGGGCTTTTATAAGCAAATATACGTTTATTACAACCTAGTACAGGTACACAACAAACTGTATCAAGATCTGGTAGTTTTTTAATCTTTCCCATAAAATCCATATGGAATAAGTATGTAGGTTTGCCGCCATATAGGTATTGTATTAAGCAATAAATTAATGGAATATAAATATTTTATAATGTTTAATATTATTTCAATGCTTAACTATTTAAATTAATTCTTATTAATTATAAATTAATTTAAATATATTGTTAAGGTACGTGCCAAATTTGATCAAATTAGGCCTATAACAATAAATAATCGAGATAGAGAGGTTTGTTGATTTCCCATTCGAATAACATGGGAAAGGTTTTTTGATTATTTGTTTTTTTTTTTCAAGCTCTTTTAAATAGTTTTCGTTGAAATTGCTCCATTAAAAAAATACAAAAAGTGCCAAAACCCATTTTTTTATTTTGAAACACCATAAAACACTACTCCCATAATTTCATAACCCTGGTTTTTTAAACTTAGCATTAAGAATGCTGCCCTACACCTCCATACCAGAGGCTCCTTCCAAAATTTATCGGTACCATGGACACACCCATACATGTGAAACTGAACAAGTGGTGTTTTTGGCTTCTAGGGACCTCAAAACAATAAAATATCCTGGTGGACTCGCAAAAAATGTTTAAAATTTGAGGGTATTATATTGTATAAAACGTAAGTAAACACTACACATAACTAAAAAATTAAAATAATTATAAATAACTTAATAATGTACTTAAGAAACGTTATTTTGTCCAATCCGTGAACGTCCCCAAGCCTAAGGATGGGGTAAATATGGTACTTAATTTCCATGAAAAATTAGTTACAAGAAAATGAATGTGTGTTCAAATACCGCCAAAATGCTTTTTCTAACTAAAACACTACTTCAGTATATTTTAATGTTATTTGTTTACTTATAATTTAAATGCAATTAGCTGTCTCCAACTTTGCAGTCCACTCAAGCACAAGTTGCATGGACAAGCTGATTTTTATCATTTAGCCTCTACAGTGTAGCATTAGCCAGTTCAACTATGTAAAAGCTAGGGTGAAAGTTGCTATCTTGGTTGCTACAGCGTCAAATCTGTGTTGTTGTGAGTTGTTACGAGATTACAATTTGAGATTTCATTTGGCAAAGTTCTATGTGTCCACTCCATGGTCACCAAAAGAGTTTATACGTTGTATGTTACTTTTGTTGAAGAACAATCAAATTTAAAAGTTAATTTGGAACATAAATAATATGCAAAATAAAATGCCATGTATCTTTTTCTTCAGTAATAAACAATTGAGTGACATGAATGACCTCCGTGGACGTCCACTCCAAGGTCATTCATGTCATTGACATTTATTTGGTTGGATGGTGGTGAATAAAAAGATAATGTAAAAGCAGACAAATGCTAAGATACTTAAAAGAAGAATTCGGAAAATAAGAATATGAGAAAAGCAAGGATGGAAATTAAAGAAAATCGATTATTGTTGGAGAAAAAAATGCAGAAAGAGAGGAATCTTTAAGAACCAACGTTAAACCGAATATCATACGTTTTCTTCATTTCTTTACATATTCATCTACTGTATAATATAATGTGTCTTAATCTCAATTAAGTTTGTCAAATTCATTTTGTGCCATTGATTGTATGTAAAATTTTAATTAATTAAAGATAAAATTATACTAAAATTAGATATTTTATTTAAAATAACTTAATATTTCTGGCAAACAATATCTGTCTTCATGAACCCTTTATTTTATGTTATAAAATACATATTTTTCTGATTCCAAATAAAAGAGTTATTGTGTATACTGTTTAACATTGTATTATTATTACTCACTAAATTCTTGCTAAAGGTGTCATATCAATGGTCAGCGTGATACTGCAGCTTTGAATCTGCTACGATTCATCTTCGGTCACACTTATACACTTCATTTGGCACTAAATAAAAATACTGCCCACATCTGTGACTGTCAACACTTTAAAGTACATTGAAATGAAATGAAATGGTTTATTCACCACACAAAGTTTACATACTTGTGATTTCTTCACACATAACCTTGTTCCTAAAAAATACTGGGTTACCTAAATCGATGAATTTTCTCGTTCATTTACAAACAGTTTGACAAGAATTTTTACACTAAACAAATACTAAAATACCAATCAGCACTACAAAACCTCCAGTTAATTTTTTCATGACCACACACGGTGACAATTGTAGAGCTACTAGCTTAATCTTGCTTATTTGGTGGGTGATCAAAGTTCCCCGGTCAGTCAGCTGTTCCCTCTTCCAGGCTATTTAATAATTTGGCTATTTAATACAGTGGAAAACTACGTTGAAAACTACTTTTAAATGTTAACAACCACAGATATGGGCAATAGTTTTATATAATGGCAAATGAAGTGTATAAGTGTGACTGAAGAGAATGGTAGTAGATTCGAAACTGCAGTATCACAATGAAAACTGAGTCTACACCTTTTGTGAGTATTTGGTGAGTAATAATACACATCAATGGTGTCGAGGCCTTGAATATAACATGTTTAACATTCGTTTTAATGGGAAATGACAAAATTGTGATCGGCCCTATGAAGAAAACGTGTGTATTATATGTATATAATACCTGTTATATATGGCAATCGGAGGTAAATGGATCTAGAAATACATTATGTGGTAAAGAGTCTACAATAAAATTAGTAATAGGCCTAGTGGAAAGTCACACAAATAGTCAAAATGTCTCCTTCGTTGACCACTGTGTCCACTCCGTGGACAGCTAAAAATATAAAACACTCCCGTCGCAGCAGAGTTGTATACTCAGAAAATCTCCAAAGAAAATTGATAATTTGTATTTTCCCTAAACACCATAGGAATGAGTATGTATGTTTACTGCCATGAGATTTTGTTAAATACTGTTAGTTGTTAAGAAATTTAATGGTCAGGTAAGGTAAAAATCAAATTATATCAATATTCGGCACTTTTTAACTTTCCCCATCCCCATAAACCCCATGGGAGTGAGTATGTAGGTTTTCCACCATATGGGTGTTGTAAACAAATATCAGTTAAACTCTACCTAGTAGTGAAAACTTTCATGAACTGTACGATTTCTCAGATGTGAATTACATGAATAATATTCATAGAATGAATTGCTGGAAAAAATATCAGCCAGCAATGCAGGTAGGTCAAGATTTTAAGTCATGTTTATTTAGATTAACTAAACTTTAGGTGTTTAGTTAATCAAAATTAATTTAAACAAATTACAACAAATTAGGTGTTACAAAAATTGATTTCAACAAAAACAAAACATGATTTAAAACATGATGAAAGGTGAACTGAACAGTGAACAGTGGAGTGAGAGTGGTGTGGCGGCCGGCGCGAGGGATGAGCAGTGTCTGACAGGTGCGCGCACAGTGTACCGCCTAAGAAATGTCCTGTCCGTAGCCACCCTATCAGAATTTTTTTGTGAAGTTGTCTTCTGTGTCCCGTCCGTGTCCTGTCCTGCTATATGTAGCCGTACGTTTAATACCGTAAATAAACAAATATTCAGTTAACATACTCTTTTTTCAGGAAATATTTCCAACCACACCCAAAATGTTCTAGTGTCTGTAATAATTGTAGTAGGTTGGAAAAAGTTGATGAAATTAAATATTTAGGCCTTGTTATACATTCAAATCTGTATTGGAAGGGTTATATATAAACAAGCTAAGAAAAGATTTATGTATTCTATTGCATAAATTTTAATTAGTAAGAAATAGTTGTCCCAAAAAAGTTATGACACATGTTTATCATGCTCTTATTAGTTCTAAGTTAAATTATGGGTTGAGCTGTTGGGGTGGAACATATCAATCTACCTAACCTATACCGGGTGTCCCAGACCACCTGTACACCCCTTTTAAAATCTACAAAATTGATTATTCACAAAAACTAATGGTGCCATTATAGGTAAACCGGTTGCGCCCTATCCATTGATGATATTTTCAATGTACAGGGTGTACCAAAAGTAACCTCCCTAGACCGTAAGTCATTAATTTTAAATACGAACTTCCACTTTTTATGGCATTTTTTTATTCTAGACATAATTTTAGGACTACTTTACAATTTAATGTGCATCCCTAATCCTAACGGTTTGGGAGATAATGGAGGTCGAAGTTTGATTTTTTCCCATAAGAATAACATGGGGCTAAATTTCACATCCATTATTCTGTAAATTTCCTGTTAAACTAAAAAGGCCTATCATAAAAATGCCTGAATTTCTTCTTTTAAACAGTTTCACATCATAAATTATTAGTTTTGTCACAAATTATTTTATTTTCCCATGAAATTGTCAATATGGTGGAAATTATTTAAAATGTGTAGAAAACAAAAATTAATTACGTGAAAATCGGTATTTTTTTATGAAACATTATCTAAAATGAGGTTATAAGATATTTTTATACTTGGACAGTTGTGTTAAATGTAAAAGTTTCAGTGTAAATGGATATGACAATTTGCTCCATGTTATTTTTATGGGAAAAAATCAAACTTCTACCTCCATTATCTCCCAAACCGTTATGATTAGGGATACACATTAAATTGTAAAGTAGTCTTAAAAGTATGTCTAGAATCAAAAAATGCCATAAAAAGTGGGGGTTCGTATTTAAAATTAATGACTTACGGTCAAAAGTCAAAAAGTCAAAAAGTCAAAAATATCTTTATTATACAATTCTTTAAGAATTACAATAGTGTCAAGTGGTTTGTTTTAAAATTGGTTGATTGTTGGTTTACAGTAGGTCTTCTCTCCTCTCAAGAAATTCATCCAGGGTGTAGAAAGGTCTTGCCGTCAGCCATATCTCCAACTCCGTCTTGAGGTTGTTCCCAGTAAGGTCTCTCATGGATGCAGGTAGGTGGTTTCGTAGCTTGCAGCCGCTGTATGATGGTTTTTTCTCTGCAAGAGTCGTACGGTGGACTGGCAAGTTGAACCTTGAACCGTGACGGGTGTTGTAGGAATGGAAGTCTCTGTTCCTTGGTGGTTGTATTTTGTCCACATGCAGGATACTTTCTTGAATGTACAGAGATACAACTGTCATCATTTCGAGGTCCTGAAATGCCTGTCTGCAGGTTTGGCGTGGTGCAAGGTTGGCGAGGATTCTGACAGCTTTCTTCTGCAGGAGGAGGATCCGGTTCATGTTTTGTGATGATGTTCCTCCCCACACTAGTAGACCATAGCGGATGTGGGATTCTACTAGTGAGAAATAGGCAGTTTTAGCTGCTGCTAGTCCTGCAATCCACTTCACTCTTCGAACAACATAAATACTTGTGCTGATTTTTTTGCACAACGCATTTATGTGTTCGGTCCAGGTCAACTTGCAATCAAGCGTAATGCCGAGGAATTTGGTCTGAGTTGCTTCTGTGAGATCTGCTGCATTTTTTACTATGTCTTTCTTTGTTGAAAAGTGCATCTGGGTTGTCTTGGATGGATTAATGGCCAGATCATTTTTCCCACAATATTCTATTGCAATATTCATGGCTCTTTTTATGCTTAGTGAATGTTCATCTGTAGTATTGTTGCTGATTAAAAGGGTAGTGTCGTCTGCATACATTACTGTGGTTGTGTTTTGGGTCAGCATTTCATTTGGGAAATCGTTTGTTAGTAAAATGAATGGGCCCAAGACAGATCCCTGAGGTACTTCTCTTGTCAGTGGTTGAGCTTTGGAGCGATAAGTGTGTACCTGGTTTTGTATTGAGTGTTGTAGCTCAACAACTTGTGTGCGGCCTTCAAGATAACTTTTAAACCATTTATTAGCCAAGCCAGTCACTCCCAGGCTCTCCAGCTTGCTACACAGCAGTTTATGTCCGAGGCAGTCGAAAGCTTTGCTATAGTCCAAGAATATAGCAGAAACAAACTGTTCATTATCAATTTGTTCAATAACAAATTCAATTAAGTCTGTTAGAGCCGTGGTAGTAGATTTAGTTTTTAGGAAGCCATGTTGTTTTCCAGTTAGCAAGCCATGTTGTGTTATGTGTTTCATAAGTCTGGCAAGAACGATTTTTTCTATGATTTTGGAAAAGGTGGAGACTAGAGTTATTGGTCTGTAATTTTGGAGCTCTGTAGTTGAACCTTTTTTGTGTTTAGGGTATACTTTGCTAGTTTTCAGTGTTGAGGGGAATTCACCCTTTTCAAGTGATTTATTTATTATGCTGACTAAAGGAGCAATGAGTTCGTCCATGCAGTGTTTTACCATTTTGGATGAGAATTCATCAATACCAGCAGAAGATTTTGGCTTTAAACTGTTTATGATATTTTCAACTTCCTTAGCATTTGTTGGAGTTAGAACTAGAGTTTCTGGGCATAATATTTCTGGGGAATTAGTGTGTTCTATTTTGTCTTTAGTATCTTTGTTCAGCATCAGAGTTGTATCTGCAATTTTGGAGGAAAAAATGTTCAAGTGTTCAGCTATCAAAACTGGGTCGCAAACTATTTTTCCATCTATTTTCATTTTCATTTCTGGAGCTTTTTCCTGTTTAGCTCTTCTGCCAGTGTTGATTACTTGCCAGAGTGCTTTTGGTTTGTTATCAGATTGTTCAATGAAGTTGTGAGTTGATGACTGCCTAAGGTTCCTTAAGTGTAGGTCATAGCTTCTTTTTTTGTCCACCATGTCTATTTTATCATCAATTTTCCCAGTCATCTCAAACTTGTAAAGGGCTGTTAGGTATACACTCTTCAGTGTACGAGATTTTTCATCGTAAAACCTTTTTTGTTTCTTTTTGTTTTTATTTTTTACTTTCCTCAGTGGGCAAGTTGTGTCTAAGGCCAACTTGAGCAGGTGATTGAAACTATCGAATGCGATGTCGGTGTCAAAGGCTTCATGTATTGTTTTCCAGTTTTGTTCTGAGAGGAAGTATTTCAGGTTTTGTAGGTTTTGGTTACTTATTGTTCTCCTTGTAGTGGTTTGAGGTTTCCTGGTTTCATGCATTAAATTTAATTTACAAAATTGTGCTGTGTGGTCGGACAGGCCTGTTTGTATTACATAAGCTTCTATATCCTGTTCTGGTACGTTGTGGCATACACAGTCGATTGAGGTAGCTGTGTTGTAAGTTATTCTAGTGGCTGGTAACGGATATCTTGTGATGGCATGAGTGTCTAGTTCTTCCTCTAGTAGTTCATTTTTATGGTTTCTTTCTAGTCTGTCAATATTTATGTCCCCAACAATCAAGGTCGTTATTTTATAGGCTTCGTGGATCTCAAGTATATCTGACATAATTTCAATAGCTGGCTTCACGTTCTCACCTGGGGGTCGGTATATTCCTAGAATTTGAAGATCTTGCTTTTTGGTTTTGAGTTTCACCATTGCAGCTTCGCACACAGATTCTTGACTAACGGTGGAGATGTCGATTGGTTGGATGGAGTACGGTCTGGGTAGGCTACTTCCGGTAAACACTATACATTGAAATTATCATCAATGGATAAAGCGCAACCGGTTTACCTATAATGGCATAATTTGTTTTTGTGAATAATTAATTTTGTAGATTTTAAAAGGGGTGTACGGGTGGTCTGGGACACCCGGTATACAATCCAAAATACAGTAGAATCTTGATAGTTCGACTCTCGGTAGTTCGACACTCCTTATAGTTCAACACGGTCCGTGAATACTTAGCACATGTCAGTAAGGACTGATAATGGCCA
Organism: Neoaliturus tenellus; assembly: GCA_030545055.2. Lineage (NCBI taxonomy): Eukaryota > Metazoa > Arthropoda > Insecta > Hemiptera > Cicadellidae > Neoaliturus > Neoaliturus tenellus. The sequence goes on along the minus strand of CM061535.1, from coordinate 60,787,524 downwards.
TGTTGGGGAGTGACAAAAGTGAAAATGAAAAGAAAATGATGAAAGATTTTAATTTTGGCTATGTTATAGTTCAATCAAGATATGTTTTCATTAAAATTTAGTGTTTCCTAGCTTCAAATCATTATTATTATGCCCCCTGTAATAAAATTTCCTATATACTTCCTATAGTTAGACTTTTGGATGGTTCGACACTTTCTAAGTCCCCAAATAGTCGAACTATCAAGGTTCTACTGTGCAACCTATTCGTACTCTACAAAAAAAATTTATTCAAATCAAGTTGAAGAAGAAAGGAACAGAGTATTTTATGGCCTTTATTCTGTGAGTTAAAATTCTTCCACTCTGACATTTTTTAGTAGGCTATTAAAAATTTTAAGAATATTTCATATTAAATTTGTACATGATTGTAAATTTGTTTATCCTGATAGATATAACCTGAGAAATTGTAATTTAGCACCTGTAACTAAAGCTAAGTTCACTTTTTACAGACAATTCTAGAGTTTTAATGCTTCCCGTGTATATAATTCTGGACACAATATTCTAACAACCTTTTTAAGGGAGATGAAAGTTTATTTGAAGTTTTGAAAGACACGACGACGTTATTTTTGGCCATTTCAGCTTTTAAGGTGTTTAGAGCTAAGAAATAGTTCCATATTCAGCACATACATTCAGTACATACACACACATACATTATCACTGTCCTTACTGTCACTCACAATTTTATTTCTGTGTTTAGTTATCAGTCTATCTATCATTACCGTTGGAGACAGCGATGTATTTAATAATGTATTGTAGTTTTCTTGGTTTAGGGGGAGAGAAATTAACCGGTGTAAGAAGATCCACAAAACAAACGTCCCCATCAGACCATTAGTCAACTTTACACCATTCCCCTCTTACAAAATAGCAAAAAAGCTTGTCTCCAACGGTTACAAAAGCTCAATGATGGATCGACTGATAACTAAACACAGAAATTAAATTGTGAGTGACAATAAGGACAGTGATAAGAAGTATGTATGTGCTGAATATAGAACAGCTCTAAACAACACCTTAAAAGCTGAAATGGCCAAAAATATCGTTGTAGTGTCTTTCAAAACTTCAAATAAACTTTCATCTCTCTTAAAAAGGCGTTAACAGACAGTACAAGATAAGACCAATATGACCTGTGTGTATAAAATTAAGTGTGATGACTGCCCGAGTTCAGGGTGTTTACTGAAATATGATTTTAGAATTCCAGTATATTTCCAGTATTTCCAGTATATATTTCTCAAAAATTCCAGTATCACTCGCGAACTATTAATTCAAAATGGAGTAACAATAATGAAAATTTATTCATCTAATCAATATTGAAATAGATTTTTGTATAAAGATGAAGCCCTTATGATTATGATTAATAGGTACTTTCCAACAATAACATTTGTTTAATATTTTTTGACATTTTTTGTGAAGGCCCTTTACTCACTCTATAGCCCTCTGTTCCTCCTACTTCATTTTGCGTTTATTTAATATGAAAGATAATCATAAAGAACATTTAACTACAACAAAATAATGAAATAGGTTAATACTTAAAAGTAAAAAAAGAAAAATATGAGTAAAATTTAAGAAATAGAAATACATTTTTAGTATAAAATAAAAAATTTTCTAAGCTCCATCATTACACAAATGTTTACATTTCTTTATTAACTATTTGAAGAGAACTAAAAGTTTTCTGATTTTGGTTTGCAAACATACTTAAACAGCAGAAATGACTTGTAAAATATTTTTAAATTATTATGTACAGATCAAATGACAAAATCTATATATTATGCATTTTAAAAAATACGCATTTTTAATAAAATTCTAAAATTCCAGTATCTATTTTGAAATTCCAGTATAATTCCAGTATTTCCTGTATGGAAATAAAATTCCAGTATAATTCCAGTATTTCAAGTATTTCCAGTATCAGTAGACACCCTGGAGTTTTTATATTGGCCAAACAGCCTGGTCATTCACCCAGCGATTCAAAGAGCACATCCCAAAGAAATCTACAAAGTATGAATATGCCAATCACCTTGTTGAATCAAATCATAATTACACCAATGTAAATATGAATCTAGAGATCCTTTATTTATGTAAAAAGATTCGTTTTATGCACACGACAAAAGAATTTGATATATATCGTGCATCTAAGAAAAATCCCTAAAACTTGTTAAATGAAAAAGTGTCTTTTGAGTCCAATATGATATACAACACTGCAATAGAGATAATAGGTGATTGTGACAGGGATAGAGGAGGACTGGACATAGAGATAAGGGCGAGGAGGGGTAAGTGACGTCAACAGTCGACACGGCACACAGCACCAAATCAACTTGCCCAGTCATGACTCACCACCCGCCGCCAGCGTTCCATTTCACATGTCGTTTTACTTTTTGTACTGGCCAGTGTTTTAAATTAATGTTTTCGTGTGTATTTGTGTCTATGTGTAAATTTTATTATTTGATAAATAAACTCTTCACACCTCAGCGTGGAAAAGGAATGATTTTAACTTGATGTCAGACTTAAAAATGAACACCTGTTGTTCGAAACCTACACCTAATCTAGGATCACTTGGCAGTAACAGGTAATTTAAACATTTTAGTTAAAACTAAGTGATCCAGAGGCTATACCAACATGAAATAAAGATAAATAAATGTTATAGATATTTATTCAGTCTGTGTAACTGCAAATTTATTTATGTTCTGTAAATTTTTTGTAAAATATTTGGTATATTTGTATAAATGTATGTATATGTATGATGAATAAATAAACGTATTTGACTTTTTTATTGAGTGGTTTTCTAGGTGATTAATCGAGAGTAGGAATGTCAATCTCGGGATCCTGGGATCCCTCCTGAGCAATTCTAGATACCTAAAAATCCCGGGGTTTTCAGGATTGTCACACACATCTTTTTTATAGTTTTTGAATTGTTTCGGTGCATAACTCCAATTAAAACTTGATAATAGTCAATAACCCAACATGCCAATTTATTCCAAAGGCCTAGTTAAACTGCTCGCATCAGCATCCATACCTGAATTATTCCTCCCACTAAGAATAGTTTTATTATTGTGGAAATTCGATGCGCTTCCTTCCCACGGTTGACGGTGAGGGAAACCATTTTTTATGATTTTATTTCTGTCTACGTCACAATAATTTAAGTTGCTATTAGGCTCTTGTGAACAAATTTAATGATATGATGTCAATAAATTATCTTTAATGTTTTATAAAATAGATGAGTATGATATTTAGTTATTATGCTAATGCTAGTAACACAAGCTAATTAATTATGGTATAATGTATTGACATTTGAAGTACTCGTACTTTTATAATTTCTTAATTCATATAAACCAGTAATATAAAAAAATGTTGGTGATGTTGCTTTGAAATGTCCTTTTTTACTCAAATTATATAATTAATTTTAAATAAATAGTTTATTGTGTTTTTTTTTTTATAGTAATGTGATATATGTGGTATTGTTGTTGTTATAATTTATTAAATTAATCTTTTCTTATTTGGGACATTATGTTTCTCAAAAATTTTGTTATAACTTATTGATTTGAGTATGAAATAAGTTTGGACTAATGTATACAGTTTTTGTAAGGTTTAAAGTAATAGTGCGACCTGAAGATTTCTTCGATGGACTCATAAAATTATAATAATATTGTTCTGCTTCAATGTACTTGGTCTTGACTGTTTTGAAGCAAGAAAATAAAATAAAATAAAAAATTAATTGTGACAGTCTCAATGGAGGTTCACAATGCAAACTCATTTCTGTGTATTTTTTTGTAGTTTTAGTTTTGGGAAATATGGTCAAAAAGAGAGGACTTTTTAACGAAAGATGTAGATTCAAAGTCGTAGGTGTGGAAGATACAGCAGCAATGAAATGAAAGATTTCATACTACAGTAGAAGTGTATCACCATTGATTTCCACATACAAAAGCTGTCGGTTGTGGAATAAATTTACTAGATGCTAGATAAGCAAAGCGTAGTCTTCCAGATTGTCAAGTTACTATGAAGTGAGTACCGGTACTCTTTGTGTAATTTATCACGAATTAGAGTAAAATTTTCTATTACAAAGCAGAATAGCCTATATTCCTATGGTATACGAATCCCGGGATTGATCCCCCCCTGACCTGAAATCCCAGGATTGGAATTTTGGCCTGGGATTGACCCCCATAATCGAGTGTAAGTGCAGGTCTATCCCAATCCCTGGCGCCCTGAAGGTGAGTGCTCGTGAGTTTCAGGGGACCTGACGTGGACTCCAGCCGCACCCATTCGCTGCTATTACTTGAAATTTAAAATAATTCCAACATAAACTTTTCTATTTATCTTCACTATTAAATGAATGAGATACTAACCTATGTAACCAGTAGCATAAACACTGACTGCTTGCAAACCACCACAGGTTTGTGTAGAGTTGCCGTAACATTGCTGAGTGCAGTTGCCGGCTCCTTGACTACCGAACACGCTGCCACACATACACCACTGGCCATTCAATATACCTGCATACCTGCAGATCAAAGAGTATATTACTTGACTTTATATATTTTAGAGAAGTATCAGTTGGGCTTGTAAATAGAAGAACATTATCAGAATGATGAATTGGTGTTCACTCATAATTTTGGGACTAGGCTTATCAATTAATTAATAACTCAAGAATCAAAAGATTTAAAGCTACAAACAGCAGGCTTTTGGAACAAACTATAACACCCCTGTCACAGCAGACCTGTGTACAAAGTGAATTTCCAGTGGAATTCAGTTTTTTTCCCCCATAAACACCATGGGAATTAAGATGTATGTTTGTTACCATGAGGGTATCGTAAGCAAATAAAGGATAATAACTTCCCAGTAGAGAGACATACTAAATTGTATTAAATTCTGGTATTTTTTGTCTTCCCCATAAACCCGTTAGGGTGTGAGTTTGTAGGTTTGCCTAAATATAGGTGTTGTAAGCAAATATTTAAGTTAAACATTACCTGGCGAATGTACATACCAAATTGTATCAAGTTATGTCGATAAATAAGCTAGATACAGAGTTTTGCTAATTTCCCATCAGAATAACATGCGAAAGGTGGTTTTGGATTTACACCGTAGTTTGTTAAACCAAATTAAAAACTCAAAATACTAAATAGTTCGTTTTATCAAGCTCTTTTTAATGTCCTTAGTTGAAATTGGTGATGTGGACCCAGTAAATAATCAGTGGGTAGACATTTATAAATTGGGTATTTACCCCAGGCCTGGGTACAAACCTGAACATTGGCTTTTTAGAATTTTTCTTGGGTATTTATGATTTTCTTCAGTTTTTTTGTCATATAAATATAATATTTTTTAAAATAAAAAAATAAAATTATTAATTATTATTGAAGGAAAATTTTATCTAGTATGAAAAAACTAACCCGAGGTTAGTTAAAATAAACTAAAGGATGGTAAGATTTATTAATTTTTAAAGTATATTTGTTCTACATCTTTTATTTAATCAAATCTTTCTTTTTGTAGCTCTATAGGGCACAAAGCTGTAATAGAGTGTATCATTAAAGGTTGTGGCCTACACACTGATAGTAATAAAGCTTTTCATGGCAAATTCAACTGATCTTAATAGGTACATGATTCTCATAAATACCCAAAAATTCCTTGATATTCATAAAATGAAATACATTTTTTAAATTTTGTCAGGTTATTCATAACACACTATTGGCACATAACCATGTATTTTAAGTTAAAATAGATTACATTAATTGATAATTTCATTTTATGTAATGTGTTATTATTTTCTGTATGACAAGACACCAGTTACTGCTGTAAGCTAATACTCATGTAACATTAATTGTGTTAATAAACAAACTGGAATTAAAATTAAATTAATTGGAATCACCATAACTTATCCTAGAATATTATTCATTAATAATAATAATAATATTACAGATTCAATAGTAATAATAGTTAATGCAACTGATTTTACATGATTTTAGATGCAGAAAAATCTTCTTAATTTTATCCCGTTACAAACTTTGGATAATATTCCAGTCATTATAGAAAAACATTATAAATAATTAGTTAAAGACTATATCCATATATCATATAACGATAATATTAACATATTCAGGGGAAAATATCATTAATCTTGTTCCATTTCACAAATACCCAAAATAATCGGGTATTTATGAATTTTGGGTACTTTTCCTGAGTTTTAAATAACTCAAAACTTTCATGTAAAATATCTGGGTAGTAAAATTTGTTAAATTTACAAAATTGACTAAAAAAAAGCCAAAACCCCATTTTTTAAACATTTTTTAGTTACAAAATCCCATTTTCACAACCCAATTATGCTAGTTCACAGACTAATGAAAATAGACCTGGTCCTACATTTTCATACTCAATTTCATCAGAGTTTGAGGTTCCTTTCAAAAGTTATCAGTACCTGAGACACACACACACACACACACACACACACACACACACACACACACACACATACGTGCATATAAGTCGCAACGAGATCCATGTAAAAATCCAGCGGTATGAGATCCACTAGAAGGAGTGGTTTTTTAAATAAAATAAGTGACACTTTTCTTCCCTGTAGTTAGTACAATGCACCAGTCCCATCAGATTTGCGATAGCTTCAAATTTAACCATACGTTTTTTGCGGTCAAAGTGAGATCCGGTATGTAAGGTCACAGTGAGATCCATTTCGACCTTGACTATACACACTTTAACAAACCACGGTCACACTGAGATCCGTCTGCAACTTCCCGATTATTGTTCGACCGCCTCGCTGGTGTTTACACACACTCTATCTAGTTGCTGTCGAAGTGAGATCCTTTACGGCTTGCATGCGTAATTTAATATACTATAAGAACAAATTGATACATTATGGTATTTTAGCGTTGCAGATTAATAGTTTAGTGATTACGAGGCTCTGTTAAGAAATGTAAGTCATATTGTTTGGTGTACCGTATTGTTAAACGTTTAATCTATAAAGTAGAATGCATGTATGTGTTTGTATGTATGTCTATGGGTGCGAAAACGACTCGACCTAAATGGTGATCCAACTATACTTATTTTACATAAAAGAAAGTTTGGCCTATTCTACTGTAATTTTTTCGTACGCCTAAGTACTCTGACCCAGTGGCCTTGCAAGTTCCGATATTATTTTTATGGACAAAGTACTTTTATAAAACTAAATATAGACAAATTTAATAATAAGTTGAAACTTAAACATGTACACAAAAGAATGTTGTGAATGAACAGTAACTGGTAACATAAAAGTACGTTGAATTATACTCTATATAAAAGAAATTCGTGTTGGTTATTGAACGGCTGAACTGATTTGGCTGATAATTGGTGGCAAGGTAGCTTAGAACGGGGAGACGGACAAAGTTTTTATTCCATTCTCGTCGTATGTAAAGCTTTAGGACCGTCATAAACGTACCCATGTAAGGTTGTTTTTTAGTATTTCATCCGAGTTTTATTGAACACAACCTATAGAAATAATATTTCTTTGCAATTAATTCTATAAACATATATTCTCATTTAAAGTATTAAGGTAAGTTTCATTTTTTAAATATTGAACGAAGAGTCGTAACAAAATATAGAGGTCCACATCTAGGAAGTGTTAATGACTTGAGGAGAGTGAGCGTAGCGAACGAGCTCACCTTAAGGGCAAAGATTCTCAGGTTGGCATAACAAAGCATGCCAGATAACAGCTAGTATCCAATAAATTTCTTCGATATTTTATACATTCTACAGTAAGAATCGTTTAAAAGTGTAAACTTTTTTATTTTAACCACGATTTTTTTATTATTATTTTGAACCACAAATTTAACCAAATTTTTTATTCTTACTAATAATTAATAATTGCAATTACTCATCTTTTTTCGGGGTTGGATGACTTATTTTTAAAAGAATTCAAGTTAAAGGTATAATGTACTGAAATCCTGTTGTATAAATAAAGAAGCAGATGGCATTAAATATAAAAAGTGAAATCTTGAAGTTTATGTAAAAAAAATTATAATTTTGCTTTTTTATGAGTTAAAAAGTGTATAATTGATTGAAATTGTACACTAATAGTTGAAAAAATCTAAATTTAAGTCCATAGCAGAACAAGCGATTCAAGTGACTATGGCCTAAGTGATACATAAATACAGGCCCGTTCGTAGAGATGATTTCTCACCCTCTAGTTCTGAAACAGACTCATTTTTCTCTAAATACCAACAACAAAAAGTGAAATTTACTAAAAGATGCCTCATGTAACAGCTTTAAACGTTGTCTTAAGTAAACAAAACAATAATTTATACTACCGAAATTGAATCAGGGTCATTCTTGGACTAGGGTAATCGACGATATTACCGAGGGGAAGACTGAATTCTACAACAAAATGGAACTCGTGGTCCACATGGCAGGGCGCAGGGTGCCCTCGTCCGGCCAGTAATGAGAGCTGAAGAAGGGGGGTGGGGTGGAACGAGAGTCTGCCACTGCCCTCTTCATTTTGTCTGCCTGTTGATATTTGTCACTATAATGAGTGTAAATAACCTCACACAGTATGCCTATTTGTGACATGTGTGGTGAATTATTATTTTTAGTCACACTGTTTTGGTACACCTTATAGTGTACCGAAATGAAAAAAAACGAATGCGTGTTGGTGTTTGTGTCTTGAAAGGGTGCGAACATCACTCCAACAATCGAGCTAATATTCTGTCCAACTGTAGGCCTACTTTATTTACCTAGGAGAAAGATCGGCCTATTCCAATCATTTCATGATTTAAGTATCATTGGAAATGACACTCTCCTAAGCCGAAACACATTGTTAAGATAAGGTTTCACGCGTGAAAACCATCATTAATGATAAAAAACATGATCCTGTGAGCGTGAATAGTGAAAACACTCAAGAAATTGTAATAGTGATAACTGCTTCAATCATAAATAGTTCGACCTCCACGCAAACATAAGCTTGATGAGCTTGTGGGCAATATTCTTACACGACCGTTTTGCTTTTACATATGTATGTTTCTATTAATTTCAAAGCATGAAACTCATCCTAACAATGTGTTTCAGCTTATGAGAGGTTATTAGACTTGCTACGAGTGAGCGTAGCGAACAACCGCACTTACTTGAAGGGTAAAAAATTCTCAGGTTGGCATTGCAAAGCATTCCGGATAACAGCTCGTATACACAAAATTTCTTCAATATTTTCTACCATAAGAAAAGTTTATGAGTGTGAACTCCTTTTAGTAACACCACAAATTTTTGTTAAATTTTAAATTATTAATTTTTCCATTTTTTTACTTTAAGAAGGAATACAAATTTAAATTATGTGTCTGTTTAATAACTAACCATAGAAAACAAATGTAGAATAACCTGCTGCCATTTATTTCCCGGGCTTGACTATACAAAGCCCCATGACTTGGTATTTTCAGGTGGTGGTGTTGTTGTTGGTTTCCATTTGTATACCATCAACGATTATTCTACATTCCTGTATCAACAACACTGGTTGATGCCATATATTGTTCTGAAAAACAAAATGTTCCAAAACAATCCAGGAGGTTGTTGTACACATTAAAATAAGAAAAAAAAGACCAGTTAACATATCAAATGTCCCATAACACTTTTTAAGCCACTAGCTGCCAGTTTTTTTTTTTTTTTTTTTTTTTTTAGTAATTTTTCTTTTTGTATAGGATGGTTATATTAGGTTCATATTTTGCATGAACCTTTATATAACATAAATGTTTCCAGGGAAAAAGTATTTTTCCATATGTGTATTTTATAAATTGGCGGTCAATTTAAAGTTTCAAACTAAAATATTCCAAAACCAGAAACTTTTATTTATATTTTAAGAGGTACTAAAAATTTTCAAATCTTAATACATCTAAACAATGATACCAGTTTTTAAGATTTCACAACAAATAATGGAGTTAATGCATTTCTTTCTATAAATAAAATAAATCTGCATTAGTTATAACGTAAAATCAATGGTTTTCTGAAGAAAACTTGAAGTAACTCTAATATTTGTGGTCATATCTTTACAAACATGATATCATTGTTTGGATAATTTAATTCACCAATTTTTTTATCTTGTAAAATGTTGATTAAATATACCGCTTTGGAGGTATTTTAGTTAAACAATTAAAATGGCCGCCATGTTGAAAATGCACTTTGGGAAAATTTGTATTTTTAGGAAAATGAACATTGGTGTGATATAGGTTGATGAAAAATATAATAAAACGGTTCGGCTTTGGTTTCCTTATCCACCAATAACAACAACATGATTGAACCATCCATTACGCAAATAAAGATTTATTAACTAATAAATACAAATATTAAGTAATTTATATTAATTATATATTAAGTAATAAGCAAATAAATACAAAATAACGGCTAGCGGTTAACGAAGCGTTTTAGTTCATATCTTTACGGAACCATTGTCTCGTATTTTAATGGGTAGAAAATAATCGCCTGACTTTTTTTATAACTGTATACACTGTTATATTTTAAACTGTGTTCCGCATCATCTACTTGACACTTTTTACTGAACTATAAATATGTTCAAATTATACATGAATAAATTTGGTGATTTTTGAGTTCTGCTAACAACAATTAAGCCATGTCACCGATGAATCAAAGTAACAAACTTAACTAACCAGACCAGCAGTAAAATAGAATTTTATGTCAAACAAGCAAGTACCATAATACCATGAAAACCAACAAAGTTAAAGCACTTTTTTATACTTAACCATATAATAACCCATAAAATAACGGATTTTGCGCGAAATTCTAAGTATGTTTTCTAAAAATACACCAGCATGTAAAAACGGCGCTGTAAAAAATGTGTATAAAAACGGACGCGAGCCACGACTCCAAAACTAATTATTTGATATTATTAGGCTGATCATCTTGCCCCTTCACCGTATCCACTCTGGCAAAATTCAAAATCCCGGTGGTTCCGGCTCCGGGCTGAATTTCCCATTTCATTCCATTTATTGTATAGATATAACGGTTTATCCCGACGCTTGTGATGTGAGATGTTTCATCTTTAAACACCCAGCAATAAGTTATCTGCTGATTTTCATTTTGGATTTTCTGACTCTATTTCAAAACAAAAGATCCACTTATGGTCATGACACAATATATATTTTTTCCATTTCATTTGTAGGTCTGTTTATAATGCAATAACGTAGCTTACGATATTACTAAAACTAATTGTGTTGTACACATTTTCGTCTCATATTTGAATATCTACAATACAATTGCCGCGTCCAAAGCCACTCTGGGATTCTGTTTTTTTTTTCTTTGTAGCTGATTTTGGTGATTTCATTTTGCCGTCTGCTGATGAACCAAGTGACTGGTTTGTGAAGATTGGCTGTTGTTTAGCCACAATATAAATCAATCTAAGTTCTTATGTAGTTTTATTATTTGTACAGAAATACTATTTTCTGTATTGGTAGTAGACAAATGTACGACAGAGAAAACTGGGGCGACAAACACGGAGATTCTAAACCCTTGCATTAGCGCGCGGCAGATGGGTAGAGCGCACCCTTAAGTTTGTAGATCCACGCTGAGTCTAACATCCCCCGTCCCCATTAGGTATTGGTACCACCACTATCGCTGAACACCAGACCCTGAGCTCTTCCGTAGGACTTATGAAATCTAATTGAACCTTGCTTTCAAGTTCTGACTTGAGTTTATCATGCAGTGGTTGAAGTACATCCCTTTGCGTACTAAGTGCTACAGGACGTGCATTGTCCTCTAAGTCTATCAATCATATAGTAGGTTTTTACAGTCATTAAAACACTATTTAAAATGTTTTTCTTTGTCTTTTGTTTGCACTTTATTCCATATCCTTTTTTATTCCAGGCATTTCTTCGAGACCTTCTTGTATATTTCATTACTTATTTATTCATAGTTCATAGATTGCATCTTCACATTATTATATTTCATTTTTTATATCAGTGAGAAAAAACTAATTGTTAAACATGTAGAAGCATAAGCCTACATTACCATTTTAAGAATCTAAATTAACAAAAACAAAATTATTAACAAAAACAAAAGTATGAAAATACCATGGTGAGTATTTACAATCAACAAATTGATTATGTTTTTGTTTATTTTTCAAAATATAAACCTCTTTAGTTGATGGTTATAAGATATAAAAACATATGTGTAAAGAAATATTAATATAACTGATAAGTTTAAATAAATACATTAACTCAATCATCTAGGTTATAATATGAATATGTAAACTTTCTTTATAGTATATCAAGAAAATTTTTTTCCAAGCACCAGCTGTCAAAAATTTATTTTACTGCTTTAAAAATAACTGCAACCTTAGTGTCTTGTTTAAATTGTTATTTGGCAATGAGAATTAAAGTTGTCTGTTTTGTTTACAAAAACTGCCATGTGAATCAGCAGTGGTATAAAATTTAATTGCAAGGTTTGGACCACCTGGAGCAGTAAACAAATCGACAAATTGACGTCTTAGATTGGTCTAAATAAGGTCTAATTTTCATTTTACGGAGTTATAAAGCATTTTCCAAGGGATTCCATATTTTTCTTATCATATAGGGACGATAAGAAATCCATAGACACCAAAACGACCACGATCCGTTCAGTAGTTTTCTCTCTAGACCCTTAAATGCACTCTTTTATTATATAAGATACGTGATGCCCTTTTTTGTTAACACTACTCCTCCCTTATTTCTGGACCAATTTTAATGTTTGAGGTGTCAAAAGAATGGCCTCAGTTCGTCGTTTTGCAATAACGTTTTGGATTTTTTATATTTTAATTCTGGAGCCCACGGGAAGCCCTTAAACTTCGTATTTTGTCCATAAGATTAACATGTGGAACAATTTATATTGAATTGCTAAATAAAACAGCTGTTGATATTTAAACAAACAAACACATATGTTAAAAGCTGAATAGAAGCAAATTGAATTGGTACTGAAATAACTTATCAATACAATTTCATAATTTAATACGAGGAGTGTCTAATCTGAGGTTATAACCTTTTCTCAAAATGTAGCTGTAAATATTAAAAAAACCTGTGTAAAAGATAACATTTAAAAGTTTTTACCTCCAGTAAAGAAAACAATCTTATTACAAAAATGGTTTTTATAAACAGAAATTTTAACCTAAATAAAAATTCCACTAAAAACAAAATGGACCACACCAACGAAGATGTAGATTATCTTAATATTTATGATTTCTTTATTTAAATTTTGTAATGTCATGGAAAGTTAAGTTAAAGAAGATTAAGGCATAAATAGTAATGTGGACTCATTCACTATGTCATTGACTACTTCATACAGTAGTACTACAAAAACACCCGTGCAGTGAGTGCTGCATAACTCATACAGGACTGGGGGGTAATGAAATGTTGATTTTTATTCTGTTGTCATTTACGTTTTATGTTTGATGAACTATGTGGATCCAACATGAATTTAATCTAAATTGTATAGGAGGGTTTAGACAAAGGCCCTAAGAAATATCGGAAAAAGAACAGCTACGTAATCTCAGCTAATTTAGACCTAAAAGAACGAGCACCACATCTCAACACTATCACATTGGGATGTTGGAGAATTAGTAATGAAGATCGATCGATGAAACACCAATAATGTTCTATCTGATTTTCACTATACTGAAATTTTTTTCAAAGTATTACCATGGAGCAAAGTTTGATCACCAGGTACCCTAATAGATGCAGCGCATTGCGCTGCACAGGCCCCTAGTATATATATAATACGTGATGCCCTTTTTGTGAACACTACTCCTCCCTTATTTCTGGACCAATTTTAAAGTTTGAGGTGTCAAAAGAATGGTCTCAGTTCGTAGTTTTGCAATAAGGTTTTAGATTTTTGATATTTTAATTCTGAAGCACACGGGAAGCCCTCAAAGTTCATTTTTTGTCCATAAGATTAACATGGAAAACAATTTATATTGAATTCCTAAATAAAACAGCTGTTGATAGTTAAACAAACAAACACATATGTTAAAAGCTGAATAGAAGCAAATTCAACTGGTGCTAAAATATCAACACAATTTCATACTTCAATACGAGGAGTGTCTAATCTGAGGTTTTTAACCTTTTCTCAAAATGTAGCAGGTATATTTTGCTTGAAAGTTATATTTACGCGTATTTGGGCACAAAAATAAGTTTTGTAACTTAACCCTGCAAAAATTCATTTTTGTGTACGAAAACAATTTTGGAAATTGAAATTTTTGACATCGGTCTTATTAGTTGTCTGACTGGTATTGGAATAATAATGAAAGGTAACAAATATTAAAATAGACCACTAAGTGTGTGCATGGGGTTTCAAACTGCTGTAAACTATAAGAAAGGGATAGTTGGTTGTAAGTGTAATATCCAATAAAAACACGTTTTATGCAGAACTCTACCGGTACACATATTTAAAAACCTGTGTAAAAGACAACTTTTAAAAGTTTTTTTACCCCCAGTATATAAAACAAGCTTATTACAAAAATGGTTTTTATAAAGAGAAATTTTAACCAAAATATAAATGCCATTAAAAACAAAATGGACCACACCAACAAAGATGTAGATTCTCTTAATTTTTGTGATTTCTTCATACTTAAATTTTGTAATGTCATGGAAAGTTAAGTTAATAGTAATAGTAGGCCTAATCTGGATTCATTCACTATGTCATTGACTACCTCATACAGTAGTAGGGGCCTACTACAAAAACAGCCGCAGTGAGTGCTGCATAAAGCACCGGGGAGTAATGAAATGTTGATTTTTATTCTGTTGTCATTTATCTTTTATGTTCGATGAACTATGTGGAGCCAACATCTTTGAATTTATTCTAAATTTTATAGAAGGGTTTAGACAAAGGCCCTAAGACATATCGGCAAAAGAACAATTACGTAATCTTAGCTAATTTAGACCTAAAAGAACGAGCACACATCTCAACCCTATCACATTGGGAAGTTGGAGAATAGGTAGGCCTAATGAAGGTCGATCGATGAAACACCAATAATGTTCTATCTGATTTTCACTATACAGTAATGACATTTTTATAAGTATTACCATGGAGCAAAGTTTGATCACCAGGTACTCTAATAAATGCAGCGTATTGTGCTGCACAGTCCCCCTCGTTCAACTTTGAATACTCGTTTACTTTTCTTCTCTTTTATTATACTACTTTATTAAGATTTACCTGGACCATTAAACAGATAAATATTAAAAGCGATACCCTGAAAAGGTATCAAAAAATATTATAAATTTTCTGTTCACCCCAAATAACATGCAGTCTTAATTAACATTCGACCTAGACCCAGATAGTGAGGTAAGGGCCTATAGCTTATGAAAAAAATAATGTTATCATGTGAGGACATGGTTCTACAGTAGTAGGGCCTATATGCACCAAAATAAACAGTACCGTATTGAAATTGTAAGATTTGATATACTTAGTTTCACCAACATATAAACGTAGGTTTAAACTCAATTAAAAACATGTTCAATATGACCTCAGTCCACTTGAGGCAACACTCGTATAACCGTTCTTGAAGTTTTTGTATCATTTTGGTGAAGATGACTGATTCAATTTCAGTGCTGTTTATTTTGGCACATATTGTACAACGAATATTGTTTTGGATTTAACATATTGTTTGTGGATGTGGAAGGGGGGCGGCAGAAATATTTTGGACCCATGGGCGGCAAATTCGTAAATCCGGCCCTGGGAAGGCCTACTGTATACAGGCTATATATTGTATGTACTGTAATTTTAGTTTAAAGCCAAGACAAACATTTCAATAAGCAGGCATTTAGTAATCTGAAAGTTACATTCATCCAAAAAATTAACTTAATGGGTTAATAAAAAGTAAATCAAAACTTTTGTAAAATGGAGGCAGCCGAGTGAACCTACCAGGCTGACTCCGACCGCCCGCCGCCGCGCCGTTAAAAACCGGATCTCAGTGTGACCGTAGATTGTAAATGCGTGTGTATCCATACACACGGTCACAGTGAGATCCGTTTGTGTATAGTCGATGCTAGGGCGACGTGGTGCCGTTTGATGGAAGCTTATACACACGCACACTATAGAAAAATCCATCAAAGTGAGATCCGATTGCTGTCGGCTTGTTTCGAGCTGTTTCGACTATTTCCGTGATCCTGACGACCTCAGGAGGACGAATCAGAGGCTTTGGCGCAACGAGATCCGGGGGGGTGGATCTCACTGCGCAAACGGATCTCACTGTGCCGGTGTGCATCCATATGCCGGATCTCACTCCGGCCTATTTGTCAGAACACACACACACACACACACACACACACACACGTCTCATATAGGTGAAAATTAACAAATAAATGGGGGTTTTGGCTTCTGGGGACCTCAAAATGAATGAGTAACATGCTTCAGAGCTTATGTCTTACCATACCGATCCCATCATCATTGAATTATTAGTTAAGATGATAGTTGTCCCTTTTGTTACTAATCAAATTCTAACCATAATAGCATATTCCCTAGGTTAAAATTCTCTAAAACATGACAATTGTTTTTAAGATTCTTAATATTTGGGTACAGATTTTCGTACTCTACTATTAGAAAAATTTAAGGCTAATGAAACTGTGTAATATGCTGTAGGCCTACTTAAAAATTCAGAATTTTTGCTTGATTTTAAAGTTTTACCTAAAGAAATGTTCCAAACATGACGACAGACACCTCTCTACCGTCTGGGCAACCGAGGTGCTATTGATAGTTAGAGTCAAGTCTGAATGGTTCGATGACAGGTGCTGGAAACATCCCACGTAGTCGCCATTTAACTCTATGTTTAGGATTACTTTGGTGTTTATCCAAACAGCCAAAATGATGAAAAATATCAAACGCATTTTGTTTGTGTATCTGCAACAAATGTTTTGCTTAAGTAAAGGTTTTACATTGTTTCACTACTGTACAATTAGTTATGTACAAAACAGAGAAAATCCTCTAGGCCTGCATAAATTCAAGTCGGCAACACATTTTACATCAACTTATCGACAACCAACTTTTATAGTCTTTAATAAGTGGGAGATTTTTTTTTTACTTTAAAAAGTTCAAAACCATTGTAAGAAAGTTTTTTTCTATTAAACTTGACTTAGTCTAATTTGAGGCATCTGGCAAAAACTTTTTTTAGTTCTAAAATGCAGTTCTTATCCAGACGCCACAGCATTCAGGCATCTATGCTCTAAAGGGCCATTATCTAGTGTCCAATCTGTCATGGCAAGTTTGTTGGAACCTGTGCCAAATTATTCTTTCGTGATTTGATTCCATTTGGTCAAAAGGAGGTCTCTATTGGTAGTTCCCTATCTTCTGAACGCAGTGTTGATCATGGGGTCCCTCTGGGCTCTTTGCTCGGGCTTTTCCTCTGTTTGATAGCCATCAACATCAGTTCAGGACATGGCATCGTGCTGTAGCGAATGACACCACCTTATAGAACATAAGTGAAAGACCAAACGAAGCATTGCTGGATTCTAAAACCAAACCCACCACAGGATACAAATGAGGAAAAGACCCGACAGCTCATGTGTACATTTCTGAAAAATGTGGAGTTATAAAAAAAGCCAGTGAAACTTTTGGGTTTTGCCCTTGCCCATCAACTGGATTAGAGTGCCCACACAGGGCCGCCCACAGGGGGGATTGATGGCGCAAACTGCGCCGTTGAGCCAAAATTTGGGGGGAATTTTTTTGATTAGCGGGGATTTTTTGGATTTCGGGGGGAATGAAAGGAAATCGTGTCTCCAAATTTGTATACAAGAGAATAAGTTTTGTTGACTCAATGTTGAATTTAAAACTACATAAGAAGTGTAAAATACATAAAACAGAGTTATTAATTGAATTAGTTTTTGGTTAACCCACAAATTTGTACTGTCAAATCTTGCACAGTGGATGGAATGGCAACAATGGAAGCAGACTAAAATTCCCTAGATTATCATGTCGCTCTGCAAGTTAGCAACCGTGATCGATCAGTGGCAATTTCAAATTGCCATTCTAGACCCTTTTGTTTTGTAAAATGTTAACAGTGACGAACCAAGAGCAGTATTTTGTTTTGAGGGGGGATAGTCCCCTCGAGGTTCATCTCCCAGGCTTAACTCAATTCTGTATGGTAATTTGGCCTGCAACACGGTTGCAACAAATGCTAAGAATGAACAAGTTTTACTTTTAGGTTAGTTTATATTAGACCTTTATACTTTTATTATAATCTAAAAAGGACTGTGTTTCAAAACGAAAGAGTATTAATATGCAAACTTCAAGTAATATTTCAATACAAAAATGTAACTTAAACTATAAGAAGATATGATACTGTGTTAAATATCTATGTTATTATTTCGTTTACGATTCCCGGCGATTTGAAGTGAATCGTTTAGAAATGAAGCAGAAATGTAGCCTCAAATGAAAGTATTTCATTTGGTGATTTATAAAACTAATTAACATTAATTTAGCAAATTCCAAAACATAAAATTCTTCTTCTTAGAGAAACGTCAACTTTGATTTCAGTAACTAAAGTCGTTGGTATATAAACTAACGTGAATAGACTTCGATTAGCATTAGGCATGTTCGAAACCTATTTACGGTGGTGCGATCTTCTGCGACATACATGAAGTACAAGTGACATATGATATGTAAATCAGTTACCACTCTTCTTAACCAAGGATGAAGCATTTATCCCTGAAGGTTATATTTTTTGTGGTAAAATATTTTGTAGCATTGTAAATCCGGCTGAATTATCACAACATCAATCGCAACCCCTGTTATCGAGCCTTAGACGAACCTTCTAAATTTCTGTATCAAACAAAAAGCATTAAGTTTATTCACGTTAGTGTATCTAGTCAATTCTAAAAAATGTTGAAGTTACCCAAGGTTTCAACTTGATATCTTGTAATACATCAGATATAAAATGTTAATTTTTAACATCACAAACAGGCAGACGGAAAGCCAACCCAATTCATAATATAAAATATAGTAATATATTTTAATAAAATATATGACTGTTGTATATTATTAATTTTTATAGGCCCTAAGATTGAGATTTATTAAAATTCTGTACATTATGCCTACATGTGGCCTACCGTACCCATTTATTTTTATTTTTTAAATTTTGTTTTCATTGCTTTTTTGATGAAAGGAAAGGGGAAAGAAATTAAACTCCATAAAAGTTATGCCTTAGTCACATCATACATAATTTCATAAATCCTACAATTTTGTGATCCGATCATAATTTGCTGTAAATTGAATGTAAAAATTTCAATAAGCCTAAAATCATTGCATTTTAAATTTAGTAAATGTAATTGTAACATGCCTAACTGAATGGGGTTTTTGGCACAGTCCTTTCAGGGTAAAACCATTTAAATCAACATAATTTATTTGAAAATAATTAAAGTTGAGTCAAAATTGGAATAATCGGTAACATTTGTCAATGCTGCCGTAATATTTAAATGTGTTTATATTCAAGAATCTGATAAAGATTTAAAGTATAATACAGTCATTAATTTAGTGGAAGGAGAGAGATCGCTAAAAGCCAACCTGTGCGTTGTTGATGGGAGGCCTACAATTTTTGGGGGGGATTCGCGCCATGGCCTTTGGGGGGATGGGCACCCCTGTGCCCACACAAGGCAAATATGCAGTAAACTGGCCCGTATCATTTTCCTTCTGGCCGCTTTCGGAGATGTATCACAGAACAATATCTGGCCATGGTATGTCACACAATGTTTCACTGACACATAGCCTATGGTATCCATTTATGGAGGCAGACTGGTCAAGGCATCCAACCAACTGCAAAAGCTAACTCTGAAATTAACAAATGGTTCAGCAACCCAAGGGCACAGGAGGCCAATTTTTAAACTGTTTGAAATCCTAACAGTTCGTAACTAAGTTAGTTTATTCTCAACTATCTTTTGCTTTCAAGGAACAGATTTGATTTTAACTACCACACCAGAGGCATTCTACATGACCATGGGATAAAGTTGGATGTTCCTCACTTGAGACAGGCTAGAACACACAAGTATTTTCCAAACTGCACTGTTAGATTTTACAATAGGCAATGGTCATTTAGCAAGAACAACACAGATGGAAGCTTTAGACAACTGGAGTTTTACCTACAAGATTACTTAGCTCCAGAGAGAAGTTCCTTTCTACTTAGTCAGTGAGTTTTTAACAGCTGAAATGCAACTAGTTTGGGAATTAATGGGGAAGCCCGCCGTGTGGGTAGCAAGTGTGTTATTGTGAGTTAAAAAATTGAGAAACAAGTAGTTCTTTTCTTGGACGCAGTCAATTGCTCAACAGGCAAATGGTCTACCAAGACTTACAGTAACTTGTACCTTGATAATTGAGCGTAGTAAATATGTTAAGCATGTTTATATCTTTGCTGATATTTCAAACTGTAAGACTTGCAAGTAACAGTATCATTCTACATGCATCTGAATTTGAGTCATACTCTTGAAAATCCTAAACAAATATAGTTTACTCCAGAGAGCTAAACTTACTACAGAGTGTCAACTATCTCATTTTGGAATTCCAGTATATTTCCACAGGGTTCTTACAACCATATCTCGACAAAATTCAAGGACTTTTTAATGACCTTCCATGGTTTTTAAGGACCACGAGGAGAAACTATATCTATATCGATTGGTACAATTTTGTTGCTTAAAAAAAGGATAGTAGGTTTATCCAGAATGGATAACACTTGGCATTGCAGATTACACAAGTTTAAAATTTGAAAGCTCAAAAGTCAAATGAAAATGGTTATGGCTCATAGTTCATAACGAGGTGTCAAATTAAGGATTGTTATTGCTCAGGCCTATGTAGTATGAACCAGATTTTTTATTCACTAACCAGGGAGTTATCTAACCATAAAATTTAGAAACGTGCAATTTTCACACAAAGATTAGTAAATAGTCTTCTTTCAAGTGAGGTGTTTTTTTAAAACCTCAAAAAAAGTGTGGCTTATAAATAACAAACAAAAACTAAATATACACAATAACAAAAGAAAGTAATACAAATTTGTTTCTAAATCATTAATTTTGACATCACTGTGTCCATTACAGCTGTCTAGTATGCAGCTGCAGTACTATACCTACGTATTATATGCTTCAGTTAACTTTAAAATATATGTAAAAGAATCCTAAAAAATTAAGGTAGTAAAACTATTTCATAGAACTCAAGGAGACAATACCAACATTCCCACAAAATTCAAGGACTTTTCAAGGACCATACAAAAATTTTTTAAATTTCAGTACTTTTCAAGGCCTTCAAGACCAGGGGTTAAATTTCAAGGACTTTCAAGGACCGTAAGAACCCTGTTTCCCAGTATTTCCAGTACCTTTTTTTCAAAATCTTTCCAGTATCACTCGAGAGCTATTAATCTGAATAACTAATAAATGTAATTTCTGCAAATTTGGAAAACGACAAAGATAATACGTTAGTTGTGGACTCAAGTGCATTGAAGAGTTTTTTGTTGTATTTGATATAAAAATAAACAATATTCAACAGTAACAATTTGAAAGAGCAGTTACAAAATAGTAGAGTACCACAGAAGAAATTCCCATATCTGACCATGACGTCCATGGTCAGAATGACCAAAGAGTCGGATATCGGGGGCACATGATACGCATTTCCTAGGTAGAAAAACCGCAATACAGTGTGGTAATACAACTTTATTGCATCCATAACACACTAATTGAAACATCAAGATATGTAATAACTGAAAATGACAATATTTATACATGATTGCCTATACAAAGAACAAATAGTTTTAAGTTTCGACAGGCTCAGCAACGATGGGAGCACAGATATCACAAACAGACAGTCGGACACTAGTTCAGATATCGGGAGGAGTCGATTATCGAAAAGTTGGACAAGGGAGGTTCTACTGTACGGTACTTGTAAAACAAGCTTAGAACCACACATTTTATATTCAATAAAACTTAAAATTTAAGAGGAATATTAAATAAAATCTTTCATTTTATTTCAGTTCAAATACCTTTATTCAAACAACATAACAATGTACAAGAGTTGTCAGTATAAGAATTACTTAAAATGAAGTAGGGCCTAGTTAAAAAAGAAAAATTTATAAAAAGCCATGTTTTTTTTAAACTGCTGTAATTATAACCATATTAATTCAATTTTTAATTGATGTAAACTATACAAATACTTTAAATTTTTTTATTATTTTAACTGTATTAAAATATCAGCTTTTACTTTCTTTATCAATATGTTTGGTTATCTTTTATCCCTGGAAGATACATTTCATCCCCTTATAAGTTGGGATTTGCTAGTATTTTTCTTTCCTAGTGCTTTATGATTAAAATTGTATTTTTTTTGCTTCTGGTATTAAAATTGAGTAAATAAACTATATTTTAAATGTTGCCTCATTATTTTTATCATGAAAAAAAGTTTGATCGCTACATAAGTGATAAACCGTTGTGAATTAAACTGATTAAATTAATTCCTACAAGATTCATATAAATATAATTTTTCAATACACCTGATTGTTTTTTTTTTTTTTTTTGAGTATTTTATTTAAGTGATACTCGTTATGAACTATCATGGAATTAAATCCTATAAGAGATATGTGAATGAATTGTAGCAAAGTATACTGATCTCAATGGCTCATATAAGATCTAAGAAAATGAATAAATAAAACAGGCTGGAATGCTAGGAAGAAATCCTCACTTGTGGACCGGGATGTGAATTAAGACATGGAAATGGCACTCTTCTAAGACATCGGTATCTTACAATCCACTCCTTGGTTGCAAATTACAGGATCACTTAATATCACTTATATCTGTGATTCAAAGAATTCGGTTTTTTCACATTATGTAAAAAACGTACCAACAGGGATTCCATTTAATTTATTTTATAAATAATCTACGTCTTTTCCAAACAAAATGAATATGCATATGACTAGGTTATCATTAGTAGTTTGGACACTGTTAATTTTTTTTTAAACGTCTGCAAAATGGCCGAAATTGACAGGACGCTTAGCGCAAACACACCGATTTGGCCTGTCCGCTCCTAGGGTTAAACTGAACAAGTGTAAAAAATTCCTAGCGGGCTGTCTCGTGTCTCCTGCAACCAACTGTAGGGTTGTTGAGGTACCATACTATAAACATGTTTTAAATATTATTAGCCTACGATTTTTCTTTGGCTTTATATTACAGTACCGTTGTATAAAATTTACCATTAAGCTCATTTGACCAAAAATAAACGACACAAAATAGAAAATGTGCAAATTCGATCTCAGCAGCCCATGGCATTCACTGGCCGAAATTGCAATGCCGATCTCATCAGCCCGTGGTGGCAAAAAGGGTAAACCATTTTGAAATTTACGGCAGGGGTAGGCCCCTAAATGAGTTGCCATGTAGGCCTAGATTAGGTTACCATACACTCATTTACCCCCCCCCCCACCCTTATTTAACTGGATATTCCCTGCCATAAACGTCCCAACGGGGATACCATTTGTCATGTGTTAGTATCCTAATTCAGAGACCTGTTGACCAATGCCCTTTTTATAGAGACCAAGTGGGACCAAAAATGTTGTTTAGAGACTTTGAACAACAAAGGTTAATTGATATTTTTAATAACTTGAGCCATTTGAATAATTTAAAGATGATTTAGTTAAATATCGCATAGATCCCGAAGTTAAAATAACAAGAGGATTTTTTTTTAATTAGACATACAGAACTAACCTAGGATTAGGGCGTGTCACATTCCTTCAACCAACATCCCTGCAGAATCTAAAACTATTGTAAAAAATCAACTTCACTAAAATTCATGGAGGACATCAGTCATCGTCAATTCGATTATTACTGAAAAACTTGCAAAGGTATCATAAAATTTTTAAACAAGTAGGGTCGACGACCATTGCTTGAGCTAGACTCTGACTCTGACTAATGCAGTACAGTAATGCAGCACAGTGTTGCCATTGCCAATCACCTTTCATCAAATTACCCTCAGTCCTTGCTAAAATTGCCTTCAAATACCCTCAAGAATACCAAAAATACCGGACAATCTCTAAATTTGCCCACAATCTAGGTTGTAAGTAAACAGGGCGATAAATATAAGTGTAGTGTAGTGTAGTGTAGTGTAACAACTGTTTTATTAGAAAATCATGAGAGAAATTGAAGAGAAAATTGACATTAATTATTTATTTTTCATATTCCGGTTATTCTTAATCCATTATTTCATTCGTAACCAACCCAATATTGCTTGTAAGTTAATAGAATTTATGAAACGATTGCCCTCGAAGGCCCAAAATACCCTCAAAAAGGGTAATTACTCTCGAATTGGCAACGCGGCTAATGCAATGCAATGCCACGAGCGTCTAGATCTAGCACACTTTAATTCGAGATCGGGAGGTTCCGGCCATCGTCGTAACTGTTCGGCTCCCAGCCTGTGCTGTATCTAGGACGAGCGTTAGGGACAGCACATACTGCGAGTTATGACGTAATGCAGTGACGTCATGGCTCGCAGCTATATGCTCGTCTATCGCCGGAATAGTAACAATGATGGCAGGAAACCGTCGACTATTTGACATTTATAAAAACAAGACGTCATTACCTTCACAAATAGAATAATACATTTTTTAAAAATTATAAAAAGTAATTAATCTAAAAAAATCAGAATGATTTTAAGATTTTAATACAGAAAATCTTAAAATATAATGTTAGTGTTGAAAATTTTTTTATTTATGTAACTTATATGAAAAAAAGGTTGCCGCTGTAGATTGAGGTGATTATTAGTGACATTTATTTGTTTAGAATCCTTTATTACATATAATTTTTTCTAATTGATTTAAATTTTGTCGTTCGCTACATTATAGCCTTTAAAACATATTGCATTTATTCTAGGTAAATCTGGAGGATGAAAATGGGAGAATGATAGATTAATTAAGCTATAGAAGACATTAAATATTAATTTTTTATTTCAATATTAATAAAAATATATACAGTAAGGTATGCAAATATGGAAACTGTCAGGCCATCAGCAAACTCATCCAGAAAGTAAAACTCAGCATAAGTAGTGATAAAAGTTTGTAAATCACAATTCAAATTGGTAATAATGAGTTTTTAGCAAATTTCCCTTTAGGGAATACGCTACTATACGGTAGTAGACACGGTAAGACCAAAGCCCGGTAGTTACCCTATTATTTTTCATTTTATTATTTCAGTTATTTAGATTATTATTAACATCTTAGTCATATAACATTAGCAGCCAGCCCTACAATTTGAATGTGAAATAAACATATATCTATGGTATAAATTACATACATACATACATACATACACACACACGCACATAACTTGTACTTGTAACTTGTACTACAAAACCAAAAGAGTTAACGCATTAGTGTAAATTACAAAGTTGCTCAGTTCAACGAGAGCTTCAAGATGATATACAAAATGACATGGGTTAGCATTTGAAATTTTTGAGTTTTGTTTATGTAAACATATTCAAAAGTATAAAATTTTGGAAATTTTAGTTTTAAAATAAATGTGATCTTGTGGCATATCATTGTAAAGCTTAGCTTATTTCAAATAAGTATTTTGAATCAGAAGTCGTTTATGATTAATAATAAAAGAATTACAGGGTATTCCGTAAATTTTGATTTTGGCTACAAAAATGGACGCCATTTTGAAGCGAATAATGATAACTAAATTCTGTTTTCACCAAAATGTTTCTATTAAATAGACCTTTCTAATGATGTATAATATGACATATGTTTGTATTTGAAATTTCCAAGATTCGAACCTGTGACTCCCAGTTTTTGGTACACCCTGTATTTATACAACGTTAAAAATATTTTAAAATTATTCCTTGGGGTCAATTTAGTGGGAAATAATTTTGTTTGAAGGTTGTAGGGCAAAGCGTTTGTCTGTAATCCATCTAGGACACCTTACGATATTCACCCTGTATGTACCGGAACTTAGCAAACCAACGGGGTTTATGGGGATAATAAAAAGAATACGATAATGATAAAATTTGGTATGTAAGTACATTCGCTAGGTAAGATTTAAATACACAGTTTGACAAAATATGTCAAACGTTGGGAGTTTCCGGCCATCATTGTTACTATTCGGGCAACATAACTCGCAGTATGTGCTGTCCCTAACGGTCGTCCTAGATACAGCACAGGCTGGGAGCCGAACAGTTACGACGATGGCCGGAACTTCCCGACCTCGAATTAAAGTGTGCTAGATCTAGACGCTCGTATGCAACAGCCAGCCCAGTGTTTCTTCTACTTTGAAAGTACCAATTTCCCCTTTGAAAACCAAGATTTTCCCTTTTTCTCCCTCAGTCAAGCAAAATATTCCCCTTTTATTTCCCTAGTTATTCTTATACACTATCAGAATACATTACTTTTTTTGTTTTACCATTGACTATATGGATAGTATCCAGAGTCGATGGTTTTACCATTGACTTTATATACTAAATATGAACACTTTAGTATCTAAAGTCAATGGTTCTAGTTTTACCCTAAATAATTCAGACTTACTAATGTAGGGTACTATAAAATATTGTATCTTTTGTCACTATCAAACATTTGTAATAATACCATAGGCATTACGAAATTTTTAAATGTTGTATGTAATGGGAAAAAACAAATAAGGTTATAAATGGTATCTTATCAAACATTTATATTAATACCATGGGCATTACGAATTTTTTTGAATGTTGTAAGAGTAATGAATGGCAAAAGAACAAATAATTTTATAAAGATTTTTTTAAGTCACTGGCATAATCGGTACTTTAGTAATTAAGGTTCACGAATAGTTCATTGCGCTCTAAGAGCTCAGTGATATAATATAGTTAGCCCGAACCCGATGACAGCTGATGCATTGTTGCCAAATCCATCCAGAATAGTGGTTTTCATCACACTATAAAAGTATTGCAAACTATAATATAACCAAGTTAAAAATAAATAAATTAAAACTTCATTTTCGGTTTTACGTTTAGTTGTTATTGACTTCAAACTTATTTGAAATATTCCTTATGTAAGTAAATTACACAATTCCTTATGTATTTAATTGTGTTGTTATAAACTGTATTTTAATTACATTTCAATTCATTACCAATGAAATAAACGGTATCATATAACTGACACATACTTTCTCCCAAGAATATGAAAAGGTGTTAAAAGCCTCAAAACATCAATGTCTTGATGGCTCAGTCGGATAGCCATAGGCGTCATTTCAGCATTCTGATTGGGGGGGCAAGATTTTCATAAGGTCATACCCCCTCCCCCCTTCCCACAAATACGCCAAACATCTTAAATTTCGCTAAAAACTGTCAATAAAAGCTAACTAAGTTTACATTGTGACACTAAGCTGTCCATAAAATGTGAACTTATAATATAATCTCACAAACCCATGAAAACAATACCCTAATGTATGTAAAATTTGATTATATCACATGTTTCTATTTGTAGAAAGTCATTATTCTCCTGGAACTGCCAGTGGTTACTGTGATGTAAAACACCTTAAGAAATTTAATGAATTTAATTGATTAATGGATACTAAATCGTTAAAATAAAAAACATCATTTTATAACTATTTAGTTATTTTTATTGTCTATTATTTACAACTCTAAAGTTTTACAGTTGGATACATAGACAAAAACTCCATATGTTTGTATGGTAAAACACATTGATTTATCTTTATCAAAAATTAATTTTTGACAAAGCACCTTTGCAGTCTGCCGTATAAAGGGACAAAAAATCATTTAACATTTAACTACTGTTGGTTAGGATCAGTACAGCTACGGTATATTGCCCATTACATTACCTAAAAAAATTAAATTGTTATTGAGGACAATAGAGGTAAAAAATTACTAAATGATTAAAAAAAGATAAATAATGATTTACAAAATCATCTATACATATTTAAGACGTGATACGGGTTTTTGTACAAGAAACTCCTCCCTTGCAAATATATTTTAATGCTTTTAGTGCCATTGGATAGAGCTCGGCGTGAAGTTGTAAATTGAATTACAATTTACAATTGTAAATTGAACTGTATTTACAATTGTCAATACAAATGGTATTGATTTGAAAAAATACAAATTGTATTTTTTACAATACAATTTGTATTTTTGTGAATTAAAGTGAATTGGTAAATTGTCCATTAAAAAGATAAAACCTTCAAGTCCTTAAAGTTTGTAATTTTCCCATTTGATTACCCATCAGTAAGGAAATCGATTGATTTTCAAGTGAACAACAGTGTAAACATCGGACATCAGCGAAGGTACTATATCTATACCTTTTCACACGATAGAGGTTATGTTTAACCAAGGCAAAAGGCTCCGGTCTACCTGAGCCCGAACGACGTTACCGAATGCCGCCTCGCTGCCGTAGCTAGGCGAGTTTGATGGCTGCAGACAGTGCAGAGGTTTACGGGAATCGTGTTTTAAAGTTAACTAATTAAGATAGAGATTGACTCTTAACTTTTTAGAAAAGTAGAGAGACGGATCTCGTCTTCTCTGGTTTTAGAATTTTTAAATACAATTTCTAGTTTCAGTTTTAACAGTCTAAAATCATCTGTTTTTAGTGGCAAAAAGTTTTATAGATGCAGAGGTTTACGGGGACCGTGTTTTAAAACTAACCAATTAAGATAGAAATTGGATCTTAACTTTTCTAAAATTAAAGAGACGGGTCTCTTGGTCTGTTTTTAGAATTTGTAAATAAAATTTTTTAAATTTCAGCTATAGGCCTAACTGTCTAAAATCATCTGTTTTTCTCGATACAAATGCAAGGGTTTTTAGAACCCTGTTATCTTTTGCTAAATGCAGACTAGAGCTACAACTAATGTGTCATATTAAAGAAAAATAACGGTGCTAAATTTCCTTTCTTACACTTTGGTAATCTCACTTTGGTAGTGTTATCAAAACTAATGGAAAACTTAAGTTAAAAATCGAGAAAAAAGATTATTTTAAACAGTTATAGCTAAAATAAGAAATTGTATTTAAAACTTCTAAAAACAGAGCCGACGAGATCCGTCTTTTTACTTTTAGGAAAAGTTAAGAGCCAATCTCTTTCTTAATTGGTTAGTTTTAAAACACGATGAACCTCCCCGTAAACCTCTACATCCTTAAAACTTGCCTCTAGAAAAAAGAGACGATTTTTAGACAGTTATAACTGAAATTATAAATTTTATAAAAAAATTCTAAAACCATAGAAGACGAAATCCGTCTTTCTACTTTTACAAAAAGTTAAGAGTCAATCTCTATCATAATTTGTTAATTTTAAAACACGATTCCCGTAAACCTCTGCAGCCATCAAACTCGCGGAACTCGCCTAGCGCTACGGCCGAGAGGCGGCATTCGGTAACGTCGTTCGTGCAGGTAGACCGGAGCCTTAACAACTCAACACGTGAGATGGGACTTCCTGCTACAGATGACGATTGCAGAATGAGTCAATTTAAGAGTTTTGTGTAAATAATACAAAGTAGACATTTTGTTAAAGTCTGATTCAGAAGTTTTGTTAATCATACAGTTGTGCGAATCAAAAGGAATTTTGTAAAACCCTAATTGAAAACCGTTCGTTCGTGA
Organism: Neoaliturus tenellus; assembly: GCA_030545055.2. Lineage (NCBI taxonomy): Eukaryota > Metazoa > Arthropoda > Insecta > Hemiptera > Cicadellidae > Neoaliturus > Neoaliturus tenellus. The sequence continues at coordinate 60,757,989 of CM061535.1, read as the reverse complement.
GATTCACCATTAATTCGTATGTATTATTATAATTGTTATATTCAAATATTTCACCATATTACGTAACCTAACATTTTAATTTCCAATAAAAAAATAAAAAAAAAACCAAAATTATTGGGGGGGCAACTGCCCCCTCCCAAATGATGCCTATGCGGATAGCCACCAGGTGAGCAGCACGAGTTTTTGCAAATCCAAATTGAGTTTTTAAACACATTGTGCTCTATAACTTTTGAACGCGCATTTTTCCGGAGATGCGGGTAGTGTCATTTTTATCAGCATTTTAATCTTAATAAACCACAAAAGTTTAATCAAAATCGTTAGAGCCGTTTTTGAGAAATTTTGATTTTTCACGTTTTTTGGGGGGTTTTGAGGGTAAACTACCCTTAAAAATAAAAAATTGAAAAAAATGAAAAAACGGCTGGAATCATCGTGGGTTTGAACCTACATACCAAGTTTCACCAAAATCGGACCATTGGGGCATTCTCTATAGCTCTGTTTACATCCTCACACACACACACGCACACGCGCACGCACGCACTCACACACACACACACACACACACGCACACACACGCGCACACACGCGCGCACACACGCACACACACACACACAGACATCACTCTGAAACCCCCTTTTTTGGACTCTGAGGGCACCAAAACGAATAAATTTACCAATAGCTCAAATTTTAAAATTTTGACGAAATCAATACTTTCTCCATATATACATATTTATAGTTGGAAAGGGGGCTCCAAAATGGATATATACATCATCAAACTAATGCGAAGATTTTTACGAAAACAATACTTTCTCCATATACTATGGTATAGGGGGAGAAAGTAAAAGAGTTAATTGTTAATGAAATGTTTAGTTTGTTGTTAATATAGTAGAACCTCGATAGTTCGACACCGTTTGTGACAACTAGCATGTCGGTAATGACCGTTAGTGTCCACTTGGAGACTGTTAAAGTGAAAATGTAAAAAAGGGTGAATTATTAAAATAATGCTTATCTTAAAGTTCAATCAAGTTATAATTTAATAAAATTTCGTGTTTGCTAAATTAAAATCATGATTTCTATGCTCCCTCTGTTTAAATTTCCCACATAATACCTATATTATAACCAAGTTAAAAATAAATAAATTAACTTCATTTTCGGTTTTACGTTTCGGACTTCAAACTTATTTGAAATATTTCTTATGTAGGCCTAAGTAAAATGAAGTTTTCAAAATACTTCATTTTGCGAAAAAAAATTTTCAATATAGAAATAATATTGAATAATCATTATAGAAATGTTCAATATCGAACATTTCTAAAGTTTGATACTCTCTAAGTACACAGTGTCGAACCATATTGACTATTGATACTATATATGAGCACATAGTATATAGTATCTAAAAAAGTCAAGATTCGAACTATCGAGGTTCTACTGTATTTCCCATCAGTCTTTGACATTTACATTTTTAACGTATTTTTTATATGAAAAAATATTCTTCTTTTCACGAGAAAAAAACGTGATTTTCACATTTTGTGCTGACTGGGAAGTAGATTAAAAGGTCTATGGATTTGTATTTGTATAATAGGTATTATACAATCAGGCAGGGCCGACGGACCCATTAGGCGACCGCCTAGGGCGGCACTTTCCCGGGGGTGACAATACCCCCGTCGCAGCAGACCTGCGTACTCAGCGAATTTCCAAATTAGTAATATTAATTTTGGCCAGATAAACCTGTAAACCAAATATCATCACATGCCCATAAATGGGGAAATAAATGTCTATTCTCCTTATGATAAAAATATAGGGAAAGAGTATGCAGGTATGCTGCCATGGGGAACACTAAAAGTAGGTTTATAGCTTAAAAATATAAATATATTTCTATATACTTCGTTTCTTATACTTCGTTTCTTCAATATCTGTCCATTGCTAAATGAGTTTGCCTATTCTCCATATGATTAACATGGGAAAAGAGTATGCAGGTTTGCTGCCATGATAAGCATAAAAACTAGGATTTCTTTATCATAAATGGATTTATCTCAACTAAATAAAGGTGAATACCAAGTTTCATCCAAAAATATTGGTTAACAAGTGAAATATTAACACATCCTTATTCTACATAAGATTAACATTGGAGCCCCAAAATACAATGTACTGTCTTTAGACTTTTGAATATCTCGGTAACCAATGGAGGTAGAGCAAAGCTTCAAAATACTAAATTATGTGTTTTTTTGAGCTAAATACAATGGTCAAAATATAAATTAAAAATTTAAAAAAATTACATATGAAAAATGCAAAAAACCCATTTTTGGGGTACAAAACCCCCCAAAACTACCCCTTCCGGTAGGTCGATATGTCTGGTTTACGAACTCATCCGAATAAATGTAGGATTACACATCTCTACCAAATTTGGTGTCGATCGGACCATTTTTACGAGAGTTATCGTGTCTAGGGACACATATATATATATATATATATATACATATATAAATATATACATATATATATATATATATATATATATATATAAATTTTAATGACTATTATTTTTGGTCTCTGGGCACCTCAAAACGAAAAAGTAACATGGTCCCGGGCTTAGGTCTTACTATGAGACCTACGGTAATAGCTTATTCCCTATGGGAAATTCGCTAAAAATTGGAACAAAATAATTATTTTCAAAATCTAATGAAACACAAGTGAAACAAGTTAAACAAAACAATTAATTAATTGTTGATGATTTTAGTTAACTTGTTAGTTAGTTTCCTTTCCATTTTGTTGCGCTTAGTAAAGCACTGACTGTATCGCTGCCGCCCCTGGCACCGACTGCGGGACTGCGCCGTACAATAAATCTGATTCGAGCGAGCGCTTGTGCTTATCAGTTGTCAAGGCCGTGTGCAACAATGCCGCCCCTACAACACTTCCCCCTCCCCCCGCACCGGCCGAACCTGTGCACAACCTTCTAGCCGATGCGACATTGATAACATCTAATCATCACGTTTTGGATTTATTATATACGTTATTTAAATAGGCTACTTAATATTTTTCATTTTTGTCCATGCCATCAGGATTTTATTCATGTTTGATGTATTTTGGTTCATGATTTGCAAAGACGATTTAAACTTGCTGTAACCTGTGAACATAATCAATATCCTAGTTATAGTAAAATGTTAAAATTCTGTCAATTAGATTTTTGGCGAACTTTTGAATTTGATTATATATTGAAATTGGGTTATGTAAAGAATCTAAGCTGAGTAAGAGTAGTCAGAATCAGGATCTATTCTTCTATTTTTCATATTATGCCACGCAGCTTTTTGGCACCTGGTGGATCTACGTATTATTTATATTCCATAAGAGCAATGTTAAACCTTTAAACATCATTTGTCATAGGCCTAAAACTTCTTTATTTTTTGTCAAATTGATGGGTTAAAATAAATTGTATTTGAATCTGAATCAAATAACATTTGTTTGAACAATGTTTTAAAAGTCGTAAAAAATTATAAGCGTTCTTCCCATTTTGTAAAAAATAAACTATACTACTTGATATAAAAATATACCTCACAAACTATATCCTGCTTGATTAACCCTTATTTATTCAGAGCTATAAACCATCTTTTTTATCTCAAATTAAGGAGTTACTCCGTTTCCCGTTTAACATTGGTCATATAAGAAATAGATCACGGAATTGGGATTGACTCTAATCCCTTGACACTCCGGAGTTTCAGTCCCCGCTTTTAGGCGTGACTGCAAGTGGCATTGCATCATGAGAACCGACCAATCCCGCAGGTCGGTTCCCGCCCGTCACTGCAAATGTTACTACAGCGGCAAACACACTGCGCTACTCCAGTGTGTCAAGTCCTTTTCTCGTCGTTTTGTCTTTTTGATTTCATTGTTGACCCACCGAATTAAATGTGAACGTGAAAAATATAATAGAGAAATAATATTATCCCACGCAAAACGATCTTCCATGGAATGAAAATTTTAGTGGATATTTTAACGAGGGTATGGGTGTAGGTTCGGAATGGCGGATAGGAGGGGGGGGGGGCAGGGGCGGCAAATGTAACCTTGTTCTAGGGTGGCAAAAGTGCTAGCACCGGCCCTGCAATCAGGTAGAAATAATCATGACAAGAGTTTGTAAAAAATTTTCATATATTTTCTATAATGTAACAAACGTATATAAAAGTGTAAATATTTATAAAATAAAGATAGACAAAACTCACACCTATAAAGATCTAAGAGCTATAAACTTTCAAGAGGAACTGTATCAAGACTTCATAGGCCTTTTCATGAGATGTAATTACTGGAGTTCCTAATAAATTTATTGGTACTTGAGTAGGGTAAACATTATATAAAATTTTATAGTATGATTAAGGTATATCGTAACGTGTCAAAGCTTAAAAATACAGAATGAAACAAAACATAAGGAATAAGATTACACCATTACTTGACAAATGTTAACTGTGTGCAAGTCTTATTTTGAAGATTTCTCATGTGATTATCACATCAACCAAGATATGACGAGAGTATAATACAATAATTTATAATAATATCATATTCAATACAGTATGTAAAATATGTTTGACAGAGTTTTATAACACAACATGTCCAAAATCTTATCAAACAATTTAATTTCAAAATGCCTATCTGGTGGCACTTGAGAGTGTAGTTCACAAAATATTTTACCATACCAAAGTATGTTGTTCTAAGGCATTCAGTAAAGATTTCACTAATGGTTTATTTCATAGGCCTATTCGTAGGGAATAATTAATGGAGGGCTCTTTAAATTAAATGATACTTGAGAAGAGAAAACATTATGTAAAACTGTTGTATTATGATGTATCATAATGTGTCAAGTTGAAATTACTAAGTAATAGAACAAAATATAAAAAATAATTATGCCATTAATTGACAATTATGTTAACTGTGATTATACATCCAACCAAGAAATTATGAGTGTAAATGTTATAATAATTAATATAAAAATCATAATCAATATGACAAAAAATAGACAAAATAGACACAGTTAACACAAAACATACAAAATCTTCATATGGTTTAATTCACAAATGTCCGTTTGGTTGCACTTGTAGAGTGTAGATAAAAAATATTTTATACAAAATCTTCATATAGTTTAATTTACAAAGGTCTGTTTGGTTGTACTTGTAGAGTGTAGGTTTCAAAATATTTAATATCACAAGACACCATTAGTATTTTGGTTTACTAGAACAAAGTATGTTGTTCTCAGGCAATCGGTGGAGATTTCACTGATGGCTAGTTGACTAGACGAGCGTTGGAGGTACAAACCATGGAGGTTGACTACGACCTTCTGACTGTGGAGGTTGAACTGCCATCACTTGAAGAGTCCCTTCTCGGACGCTTGTTTGGTGGGAAATTACACGTTCGCGGAGCAACATTCTCAACCCCTCGTGAGATGCATTCCATCAGCTTATTCATCGTTTCAATCATCTTCTGGTCCTAAAATGAAAAACAATGATTAACATATCAAGTTAAGGGATTGATTAGAGATAAAAAATCCTGGTAGTGTACAATAACCTAACACTGTATTAACAGGGTTCCTGGTATTAAGGTTAGAGCGGACTTAGGTGTTTCCTGTGCATTGGAATCTAAGATTTTTTTCCCGTGTGACGATAAGTCACTACATATCTTCAATTAACTAATTCAACTAATTCATTAAATTATATAAAATATAAAAATTTTGTAAATGGTTCTCAAATCAAGAGAGGAAAGCTTTTAATATTTCACAACAGTTGTAGCCTAGAAGTATTGCTGATTGTTAGCAGTTTATGTGCTATATGCTGACAATCAGCAGTTTGATTGGGAAATAACTGCTGGAGGCATGGTTTCTTGACCTAGTTCAGGGAGCCATCCCTTGGGCCAGAGAGCGACACGACTACACTGGACACCAGCCACACAGCTGGGCCAGGTAAGGCCGATTATACTTTATTAGATAACTTTGGCCATGGTGGCGAGAGGTAAGCGCAAGCCCCTCAGGGGGATCGGGGGTCGGCTCTCATTAGAGGGGCGGCGGACCTTTCCCCAAGACCGCTGTGAGTCAGTTGCTTCGGGCAACTGCACTGTGATGGGTATCACAGCCTGCACGGGGTGCCACTGCCCTAGCTAAAGGCGGCGGATCTAGACTTGGCGGTCGATAAACAGCCCCAGAGTCGGGGAGCAGCGACTCTGGTAAGGACCTGGGGCGGAGGTGAGGCACATCGGAACGGCTCAGCGTCCACTTCAGCGGCAGGCGGAGCGAGAGGGTCGCGGTACGGCTGCTGCACTGCCAACCCAGTTCTGGTATGTGTGCAGCGGTTCTGGGGATCTACTGACGGGCGGAGTGCAAGGAGCACGGAACGGTCGTCACAATGCTAACCATGTCTGTTTCAGACTTCAAAACATGACAGAAAGACAACAAATGGAATCTACCCCAGGTGGGTCAACGCCCCGGCGTGAATCCCACCCCTCCCTTGTGGAGGGCAAGCCCGTGGATTCTGGGGAGGGCAACTTGTCTGCTGGTATTGACGTCTCGAAACTTCGTTTTGGTGGGGGGCACACAGCTGAGGGAGCGGAGACTTCGGTCGGGAGTTCCCTCGCTGAGTCCGCCCACACCGACCAGAGTTCTCTCGACATGCTCGAGTGGGCACACCGATCCGTTTCGGACGGTGCATCCCCCTCGAGTTTCAGTGTCGACAAATGTACCCTGGACCCCCGAGCTGAGGACGCGGAAACGCACGACCTCGGCATGGAGGTCCAGGAAACTAATACATCTGTTCCAGGAACCGATGACAAGCAGGATTCCTTCAAGTCGAGACAGCGGAAAAGCGAAGCTAGGAAGCTGATCAAGGCTAGGAAGGAGGCTGAGGGCACGTGGCTGCCCTACGTGGAATGGCGAAAGACAAAAGGTCTTCCCAAGAAACACGCGAAACACGCGAAAAGGAAGAGGGAGGATGGGACTCCTAGCCCTGCACAAGACCAGCAGGGCTCTGGGATCTCTCCCTTGCGACGAAATACTAATCTGGTTGTTGCAGAGCAGGAGAGGCAGCAGCAGCGACAGACCCCGAAGCGACCCAAGAGATGGGATGTGCCGCCGGGGGCGTCAGGAGCTGCAGCCCCTGCGGACAATCTGCTGACTTTCAAGGACCAACTCACCAGCTGGAAAATGGCAATTGCTCCCGTTGATTATCCTGATTCCAGGTTCACCGAGGGGCAGTTGAGGACTCTGCAGGAGATGTTGTTCGAGAAGGTGATTTCAGCCACCTCTCCGCAGCAGATCCTGAGGACATATCCAGAGAAGGGTGCTCTTGTCATCACTTGTGGTAGCGAGGTCACCCGGGCCTGGCTTTTTGAAGTGGTTCCTGGTTTGGGTCCGATCGGGGAGGGGGGGCCCGGTGTCATTGTGGGGGATTACAAGGATCTCCTGCGTGTCACCAAGGTTCTCCTTCGGACCGATTGGATTCTCGCCAAGAAGGAGCCAAAGGAAATTTTTGACTGTGTCAGCAGGCAAAACCCAGGAGTCTCTACGGTGGATTGGCGGGTCATCAGCTGCAGGAGAGAGGAGGATAGCCAGACTCTCGTGCTTGCGGTTGACGGCGGTTCGGCCAAGACACTGAGGGACCAAGGCTGGAGGATTTTCCTGGGTCTGAACAGGGTGCAGCTCAGGGTTCTCTCTGGGGCTCCCCCTGATGATCCGGGTCCTCCAGGCGAACATCCAGCATAGTAAAGCCGCCACGGCGGTACTATGCGAGACCATCTCCAGAGGGATGGTCGACTTTGTACTGATCCAGGAACCCTGGGTCAGGAACAACATGATTTCAGGCTTGGGGGCCCCTAGAGGGCGGACCATTTCTGGTCATGTCAATAACCCCAGAACCTGCATTTGGGCCTGTAATGGGATCAAGTGCGTGCCGGTTCTGGAATTCTGTTCCAGGGACGTCACTACGGTCAGGACTACGTGCCAGTCTTCTGGAAGACACCTACTGTTGGCCTCTGTCTACATGCCAATGGACATCACACAACCCCCGCAGGAGGAAGTCCGGAGGCTGATCGATCATGCGATCGGTTCTGGTACCGACCTCTTGCTGGGTTGTGACACCAACGCACACAACACGGCATGGGGCTGCAGGAGGAACGATAATAAAGGTAATATACTGTTAGATTATCTAGTCTCCAATGGACTCATGATCGCCAATGTGGGGTCGGAACCGACTTTTGTCAGTCGAGTCGGACAATCGGTAATTGACCTCACATTGAATACAGAGGGGATGAGGGCTGAGATCGCTGATTGGCATGTGTCTCAGGAGCCATCTCTCTCTGATCACAGACACATAAAATTTATGGTAGGAAACTTTTCACCTGAAAAGAACACGTTCAGAAATCCCAAAAGGACGGACTGGGCGAAATACAAGACTGTTCTGCAGAAGAGAATAGAGGATTCAGGTCCTCTGTACTCCTGCGTCAGAGACACAAATCATCTTGACTTGGCTGCGGATCGCCTGCGCGGGGACATTGTGTCCTCGTTCGAGGACTGCTGTCCACTGTCGGCGGGACGGCAGGGTAAGTCTGGGTGGTGGAATTCAGAACTTGGAAGCCTAAGGAAAAGGGTAAGGGCTCTATTCAAACGGGCGAAGCTAAGTAACTGCTGGGACGCTTATCACAGATTGCTCACCCAGTACAACATTGCAGTCAGGAGAGCAAAGAGGCTCTCTTGGAAAAACTTCTGCAGTGATCTCGAAGGCGTCTGTGAGACTTCAAGGATCCACAAGATCTTATTGAAAGATAGGCCCTCTTGTCTTGGATCTCTTGAGGGTCCGGATGGCATCATGGTTCATAATCCCAGGGATGTGCTTGAAATCATGGCAAGCACACACTTTCCAGGGAGTATAATCACCCGGCCAACTGATGAGGTGAGTACGAATGTGCGGCGGGCCAACTTCACTCGCTGGAGGGTGGCGGGTCGCATTGTTACTCACAGTCGGATACGCTGGGCAGTCAACACTCTAAACCCCTACAAGTCACCGGGACCTGATCAGGTGAGGCCCGTCTTTCTTCAAAAGGGATTGGAGTTTTTGCTACCAGTTCTGACGGTATTGTTTAAGGCCAGTTTGGCCCTGGGACATATTCCAGCAGTCTGGAGCAGCTCTCGGATAGTCTTCATTCCAAAACCTGGTAAGGCTAGGTATACGGATCCGAAGTCCTTCCGCCCAATTTCATTGTCTTCTTTTCTGCTGAAGACTCTGGAGAAGCTGGTATCAAGGTATGTGGGGGAAACGGCGCTTAGGGCTCACCCGCTCCACGAACGCCAACACGCCTACTTACCAGGAAGATCATGTGAGTCTGCCCTACATCAGCTGGTAAGTAGGATCGAAAAGTCGCTAGAGTGTAAGGAAGTTGCACTTGGGGCCTTCCTAGACATTCAAGGTGCCTTTGATAACACTGAGACTCAGGCTGTCATCAATGCAGCCACAGCTCATGGTTTCCACGAGGTTGCAAGGGGATGGATCGAAGCCCTCTTGAGAAATAGAAACGTAAAACTATCACTCAACAACGAGGAGATAGTGGCAAGAACAACTCGAGGTTGTCCCCAGGGTGGGGTCTTGTCTCCACTCCTCTGGAACCTTGTGGTAGACGATCTCATCAGAACTCTCAATGAAAGCGGTGTATACGCACAGGGATACGCTGATGACATAGTGGTTCTGGTGTCAGGTAGGTTCAACGACACAGTCAGGGATCTCATGAATGGGGCTCTGAGTCTGTTGGACGCTGGTGCGAAGAGGTAGGTCTCTCAATCAATCCTTCGAAGATTGTGGTGGTTCCTTTCACGAGGAGGAGGAACCTGAGAGGGATCGACCCCTTAGTACTGCAAGGCTCTAATATAGAATTGCAGAATCAGGTGAAGTATCTGGGGGTAACTCTGGACCGGACGCTTCACTGGGGACCACAACTCCAAAAGGTAATAGACCGAGGTAAGTGGTCTCTCATGGCATGCAGGCGATTGGTGGGAGGGACATGGGGAGTGAAGCCAAAACTGATGCACTGGCTTTACGTCTCTGTGGTCAGACCTGCCATTACCTACGGTTCGCTTGTATGGTGGCCCAAGATGGACTCGGGGGTGGCGGTGAGGGGATTGGCGGGAGTTCAAAGACTCGCCTGTCTCCTCATCACAGGAGCCCTGAGTTCCAGTCCTGGGGCTTCCCTGGACTGTCTTCTCAACTTGTTGCCGATCGATCTTTTCATCAAGACCACGGCAAGGAAAGCTGCTCATCGACTCAAATGTGAGAATCTTTGGATAGACACTGGAGAATTCCGGGGTCACTCTCGGATCATTCTGACTGTACAGGGGAATGTTTTGGACATGCCCTCGGACTACATGTCGGTCAAATATGCCTTCGGTAAGTCATTTAGGGTCCTTCTTCCAGCGAGGGAGGATTGGCTGTCTGGAGGAAACCCTCTTCCACCTGCGGATCTGGAATGGTTCACAGACGGGTCCAAGGTAAGAGGAGGAACAGGAGCTGGAGTACATGGTGTGCAAGCGGGGGTAGGGATTCGTCTCCCTATGGGGATGTATCCCACGGTGTTCCAAGCGGAGGTTGCTGCGATAATGGAGTGCGCCAGAGTAAACCTGGTGCAAGGTGTCAGGGACAGGAGCATTTCCATTTTCTCAGACAGCCAGGCAGCTCTAAGGGCTCTGGACTCCTGCGAGTTCAGGTCAAAGATCGTCTGGGACTGCTTCACCACAGTATCTGCGCTAGGTAGATGCAACAGCGTGACGCTCTGCTGGGTCCCTGGTCACACAGGGATACCTGGGAATGAGGCTGCGGACGCCCTTGCCAATGCAGCTTCATCTTCAGAATTTACTGGTCCGGAGCCTTTCTGTGCTGTCTCTCGTGAGTATGCGTGCCAAGCGGTCATGTCATGGGCGACGGAGGAGCATCGTAAGGCCTGGTTCAGACTTCCTCAATTGAGGGTAAGTAAGCTCATGCTTCACTCTCCATCTCGGAAAATTGCCTCCAGTATTCTGCAGCTGGAGAGGGGGCAAATTAAACAGGTAACAGGGCTTATAACAGGACATTGTTCTTTAAGGAAGCACCTGCAGCGCTTGGGTCTCTACAATGGTGACCCGGTATGCAGGAGGTGTGGGCAGTCTGAAGAAACTGCTGATCACGTGCTGTTTGACTGTGGGGAGCTGGAAGAGGCTAGAGAGAGGGCCCTTGGAGGACTACGGAGGGGCACTTTCCTTCCTCAAGAGGAGCTTGTCTGCAGGATACAGAAGTTCATCAAGTTTCTAAACAGGGATGAGCTCTGAAACTACATTAGGGGAGCGCAAAAAGCCCTTGCGGCTGACGCGCCATGGGATTAGGTCCGCCCCATTGAATGAATGAATGAATGAACTTTGGCCATAAGCCCAATAGCATTTTCCACATATAGACAATCATTTATAAACTATACTTTAAATTCTCAGCTCTACATTCTTTTCATTTGATTTGAGTTTCATCCGTCTAAACCTTGTAATTGATGAGTTTCTGTTTTCTCTACAATAAAATAAAATATTCATTGTTTTATTGATATATCTGGCATTTATTTGTTAACACCTCTCACTTGCGAGTAGCTCCCCAATTGAGGTTTAGTAATTGATAATAGATACAGAATAGATCCTGGTTTTATACGGTCAAAATCATACGTGACAACTGGTCGAGGTCGCCGGTCTTAAGTCTTTACTTAAGAGTTTTTAATATAATTTTGTTTTTAATTTAAAAGTTATTGAGTAAGTGGGGTACAGCCCATGAAGAGAGATTTTTTTTATATACTGTACCTCTGTTATTTATGTTTATAAACCAGACATTGTTTTATGACAGCTACTAGATTTTACCTGTTACACCTAATGTGCTATTGAGATATATGGTTTTAGCATTAGTACATGTTAAGATATAACTACTTGGGTACATGATATAACATAAGATATTTTTATGTGAGTCGTTGCGTTACCGAGAGATTTTTTATTTAGGATATATACGTACATATGTGTTTTTTTTAATGTTGGTTCTGCCGTTTGAATTGAGAGAATATTATCGTTTCTTAGTTTTGTTTTGATCTAAAATGCTGCTGATAATGTAACATCTTGCACAGCGATTTATTATTTAAGGTTCTGCTAGGTAATAGTTCACTGTTAAAACTGCTCCTCCGTACATTTTTTTTCACTGTTAAAACTGCTCCTCCGTACATTTTTTTGATGATGTCATCTTGCTTTTTAATTTTTGTTAAAGTATGGACAAAGTATCTTATGCTCAATTAAAGTCGTTAAATAAACAGGGAGTCATACAATTGTATCAGGAACTTGGCATTTCCCTCCCAGAGGGAGCAGATTTAGAATATTTAAGGTCAAATTTACGATTGTTAAAGTTAAATCAGGAAAAAGCCACCACTGATACACAACCTTTAAGTTTACCTTCCTATGAGCCAATAAATTTTTATAATAATCAGGAGGTCATCACACACGAACTTCTCTGTGCCGCTGATTCGGATAATATTTACGAGGCCGTGGCAATAGAACCCCAAACCTTTGCCGCCTTAGGGTCTGTCTCAGTTCAAGAACCGCGTCAAGTGACGAAAGTAGTAACCATGACGGAAAAGATACCTTGTTTCACACCCCAAAGCTTTGCGGGAAAACCCTCAGAAGACGTGAAAATATTTTTTAGCCGTTATGAGCGTGTTGCCATTGCAAATGCGTGGAATGACGAGAGAAAATTACAGTTGCTTCCCCTTTATGTGACGGATGCAGCTCAGCGCGTTTTAGAAAACATAGAACGCGAACATGGGGAACACTTAACATGGGATCAGGCTAAGCAGGCGTTTTTGAAGTCATTTTCACTGGCTTCAACGACCGAAATATTGGAGATGCAACTGAATGCTCGCATTCAAACCCCTGGGTAATCTCCGATACAGTACATGTCCGATGTGATTAGGTTGTGCTCTCTAATAGACCCTGGAATGGCGGAATCCCGAGTTTGTGGTCATATTTTAAAGGGGTTAAATCCGGCAATCTTGCAACAAATTGTTATGTGGGACAACACCACAAAAGATAAACTTTTGGAAAATATATAAAAATATGAGAAATCCAGTTTGCTCATACGGCATAGGTTAGGAGCGGATGTAATTTCCATACCGGCGCAAAATTCAAGTAACGAAGACCTTAAAACTAAGATTGATAAGTTAGCCAGTGTGGTAAATCAGCTGCAGCTTGATAGAGGGCGAGACCGTAAACGATCTGTGTCTAGGGATTCCCGTGACGACAGGGATCTTTCAAGGGATGACAGGGCAGACTACTCTCGTTCTCGAGAACATAAGAATTCCTCTCGGGGATACAGCAGACGGACAGACCGTAGCACCTCTCGGGGGCGTAACACCAACTACAGAGGTGATCGTCATCCTCGCTCTAGGGACCGAGGAAGGACACCAACTAGGGTCTCATTTGCAAAAGACTATTCAGACCGTACGAATACACATATTAATGATAGGAGCATGTCGCCATATCCTCGTAATTACAACAGATCAAGACCTTCCCAACCTTGCCGCCACTGCGGGGGAGACCACTGGTCGCAGGATTGTCGTAGAAAATATTCAAAAAACTAGATAGGCCAAGGAGTAACAACACTTACTCTGGGGGCTTTAAATCTCGGAATTTTTGTGATACACCAAGACACAAATTTATTGTAAATCGTCCAAGTCCCGAAGTTCAAAAGGCTTATCAGGCGGAGTCAATAAATTTTCACAAGACTCTAACAGCTAAAAAGCAGCAATCCGCACAAGAGTCCGATGTAGTACAAGGTTCAGGTTCGCATACGTCATCAATTAATAGTGACATACTTGAATCGCCAAACAGCGCCCGCGTCAGCGTTCTGTCAGACAGTAATCCAAACATTGCACACAAAGCACAAACTTTGTTTTCATGTGAGAATAGGGCAATTTCATCTAATGAGGGATTACCATTGCACATTAGAGGAGTTATAAATGGGAAAGAAATTAATATATTGTTGGACTCAGGTGCGAACGTCTCGTGTATAAACCGCAGCATTCTAAAAGACCAAAAATTGATGAACACTAATGATTTACTAATAACAGCTGGAAAAACCTCTTTAAAAGTGCTAGGGAAAGCAAACGTTACCTTCCAGATAGCAGACCAAATTATTACGCATCCATCCTATGTAATTGAGAACCTGAACTGTTCGTTTCTACTGGGGAATGATTTCCTCAAACGGTATAGTGTAATTTTAGATTATGAACACAAAACCATTACTCTATCGCTCAACGCCGTTAAAACTTGTATTCCTATGCACACTGCGGGGGAAAATAATGTAAATAGCTTGAATCCGCTTGACACTGGTAACAACTCCACTAGCGACACTACACCATCGGAGCAACCCTTGGAAGCTGAAATCTTAACTGTAGTACCAGAAACAAATAACACAGCGCCCCAGGAAATTTCGGGGGATGTTACAGATCTTGGGGGAAACAAAATAGACATAAACCCTCAGCTCACACCTTGCCAGCTTACAGCTGCGCAAAAACTAATATATGCATATAGGGACATTTTTGCAAAGAACGACACGGATTTGGAAGAGGCTGACATTCCCCCTTATCAAATAAAGGTTAAGTCGGATGAGCCGATAGCTCTCCCACCATATAGGTTAGGGCCTAAAGAACGGGAGGAGCTGGACAGGCAAGTAGAGGCACTTTTAGAGGCGGGCGTTATTGAAAACTGCCAGAGTCAGTATGCCGCGCCAAGCTTTGTTGTCAAAAAACCTGGGGGAAAATATTGTTTAGTACACAACTATAAGAAGATAAATGAAATTATAGAAGACGACAAATACCCCCTCCCTCGTATTGACACTATCCTAGAGACACTGGAAGTCGCATCCTTGTATTCTCAAATGGATATAAATCAAGCGTTTTTCCAGCAACCCATAGTCCCGGAACACAGGGATTACACAACCTTTATTACACACAAGGGGTTGTATCGATACACTCGCCTTCCGCAGGGGATGAAAACCAGCCCAAACGCTTTTCAGCGATCAATGAATCGTGTGTTTGCGGGTTTGTTATATCATGGCGTGGTACTTTATATCGATGATTTGGTAGCTTACGGTGATACGTTTGAGTCACAGTTAACAAGTTTGGAAAAAACTTTCGAAAGGCTGCGGGCTGCTCGCCTAAAGCTAAAGACATCAAAATGTCATTTCTTTTACAAGAAAATTGAAATATTGGGGCATGAAGTGCAACCCAATGGAATAAGGCCCCTACAGGAAAACCTGCGGGCCATAAAGGAATTCCCACGTCCTCGAAAGGTTAAGGACGTCCGAAGTTTTCTGGGCACAGCCTCATATTATAGAAAATTCATCCCGAGATTCAGTGAAATCGCTCACCCGCTGACACAGCTCACAAAGAAGGAAAGCGAGTCCAAAACTTTCCACTGGTCAGAAGAACATGAAAACGCCTTTAAAATTCTGAAAGATGCGTTAACCTCGCCGCCTTTGCTGGCTCATTTTCGTGACAATCTCGAGACAGTAGTTATGTGCGACGCGAGTCGTGTAGGTATTGGTGGGGTATTGTGCCAAACTCAAGAAGATGGAACATTGCGACCTGTGGCTTACGTCAGCAGAACCCTGAAAAACACAGAAAATCGTTGGACTGTGTCAGAACTAGAACTTCTTAGTGTCGTATTTGTAGTAAATTATTTTCGCTCCTTATTGCTGGGAAGACATTTCACCATCTACAATGATCATGCTAGTCTGCAATACTATAAAAACATAAAAAATTTAAGTTCCAGACTCAACAGACTGGCTTTAAAGCTTATCGACTTTGATTTCACGATCAAACATAGACCAGGCGCGGCAATGAGAGTACCGGATGGATTGAGCAGGAATCCAATAAGTGTTAATATTGATAACGAAGCGGTCGCCGAGGAGATGCTGATAAACCTAGTAACACAGGTCAATGTCAGTAAGCTCCAAATGGAGGATGAGTACTTGATCAGTATTCGTAACGCTCTCCTCGACCCAACAGGTGAACCCAGGAAAATCAGAAGGGCTTCTAAAATGTACGTCCTGCAGGACGATGTTCTGTATTATAAGTCCTACATGCGTGATGGGAATAAACTATTGCTTGCAGTACCAAACGCACTTGTTAAAGACATTCTTAAGGCTTACCACGACAGCCTGTCTTCGGGAGCTCACTCTGGAATAACTAAGACCGTATACAAAATCTCTAGGAGATATCATTGGCCTACAATGAACAAGGATATTGTAAAATACGTCCGCTCGTGTTTCAACAGTCAACTTCGAAAATCGGATAAACGGAAACCTGCAGGATTACTAAAGCCCATATCCCCTCCTTCAAAAGTCCCATTTGTTAAGATTCAAATTGACTACCTTGGGCCCCTTCCCAAATCCAACAAGAAACAATACATCATTGTAGCAACTGATGTCACTACTCGATATGCAGTCACTAAGGCAGTGGAGCGAGCAGACGCCAAAACAACTGTAAAATTTATCTTGGAGACTATTCTTCCTAGATTCGGCTGTGTTCAAGAAGTGCAAACTGACCGTGGGACACATTTCACCGCAGATGTCTTGAAACAACTCCTAGACGCCCTAGGAATCTCACACAGCAGGAGCTCAGCTTATCGACCCCAGTCTCAGGGACTCACTGAGAGATTCAACGCTACACTGCTTGACATGCTTCACTTTTACACCAACAGCCAGCACACTAACTGGAGCAAGTTCGTGGACAACGTCACCTTCACCTACAACACCTCCATGCAGGAGTCTACTAGACAGTCACCGTTCTACCTGCTTCACGCATATGAACCTCTTCAACCTGTCGACTTAGCCATTCTCCCGAAGGCCCCCGATCACGACATCCTGGAGGCGATCAAGAGGATCCATGAAGTTCGAGAAACCATCCCGGCTGTTCTTGAAAAGGCGCAGGAGCGACAGAAATCTCGCCATGATGCCGGACATACTCAGCGTCACTTCGAACCTGGAGACAAGATACTTCTAGCAACCCCCCACTCAGGTGAAGGAACAAAGAAGCTCGCTCCCGCATACCGAGGACCCTTCGAAGTTAAGAAGAAGCTTTCCGACCTTAACTACGAAGTAATTCTTCAGAAAGCAGGGAAATGGACAACAGACATCGTGCATGTTAACAGAATGAAGCCGTTTTATGATAGAGATGGAACATGAATTAAACGAAACCAAGATGTATATAGCCTAGCGTATTTTAAGATTTTTCTTTAGCGTATATTTAGGTTTTTTTTACTAGACTACCATTATTACAACTTGATTTCACGTTAGGATTTCTAATTATTGTTTGATTATTATTCATTGAGTAATTTTGTTTACAAATAATTAAATACTTTGCAGTCCCAATAAGAATAGATATATGTTTTTATTTAAATAAGTGTTATGATTGTGTTTCTACCAATGTATTTGTTTACTCGTATTTTGTTTGTATTATATATTGTTATTTATTAAATTAAAATTTGTTGTATGAAAATGTTAACTTATTTTTCCTTTGGAGTTTATAAAAAAATGTATCAGTGGTTGGCATAGGGTTGTTTATAGAACATGAAAGTAGGATAGCCCTTAAGGTTATTAGAATAATCACCAGTACATTTAGCATGATTCATATTTAAAGTACATTTTATCTGTACATTGAAGAGTAAACAAGACAATAATCTTTTTCCAATTTTTCAATTTTTAATTTTTTTCCCTACAGTTTTGGGTAACTAAAAATCGGCCTTACCAAATTGATATAATAGAATTAGATGTAAGATAGAATGGTTCCAATAATTTACTAATTCAATTGTTTTCTGTGTTTGTTTGTCCTGAGATTGCTTGAATCTGCACTCTGCGCTACTGACTGCTGTCTCATCACAACAGAGTCACCACTACACTCACGCTGTACTACGATCCAGCGCTTGCATCAGCACCTTCCAATGTCACGGACTCAGCACCTCCCGCACACACACCTTCAATTTATAACACATCCAGCTGATAGAGAAATTGGACCACGAGGATTTGCTGTAGACACGGGGACCGTGTCTTCCGCCGGCAGGGACATGTGACGATAAGTCACTACATATCTTCAATTAACTAATTCAACTAATTCATTAAATTATATAAAATATAAAAATTTTGTAAATGGTTCTCAAATCAAGAGAGGAAAGCTTTTAATATTTCACAACAGTTGTAGCCTAGAAGTATTGCTGATTGTTAGCAGTTTATGTGCTATATGCTGACAATCAGCAGTTTGATTGGGAAATAACTGCTGGAGGCATGGTTTCTTGACCTAGTTCAGGGAGCCATCCTTTGGGCCAGAGAGCGACACGACTACACTGGACACCAGCCACACAGCTGGGCCAGGTAGGCCGATTATACTTTATTAGATAACTTTGGCCATAAGCCCAATAGCATTTTTCACATATAGACAATCATTTATAAACTATACTTTAAATTCTCAGCTCTACATTCTTTTCACTTGATTTGAGTTTCATCCGTCTAAACCTTGTAATTGATGAGTTTCTGTTTTCTCTACAATAAAATAAAATATTCATTGTTTTATTGATATATCTGGCATTTATTTGTTAACACCTCTCACTTGCGAGTAGCTCCCCAATTGAGGTTTAGTAATTGATAATAGATACAGAATAGATCCTGGTTTTATACGGTCAAAATCATATGTGACACCCGCAAGAGCCAACTATGGAAGTAAATGGCAAATTTAATAGCCTAGTAGAAACAATCAAGTCAAAAGTCCTTGAAAATTCTCCACCAAAGAAGATTTTTTCAACATATCCTGTTTGGTTCAGCCCGGAATTGAAGACACTTAGAAGGAAAAAAATGCTACATACTCTTTACAAAAGGACACTTAATTCTGAGACATACCAACAGTTCTCTGCTATTCGTACCCAATGCAAAACTTTGTCTGCCTCATGTTTCCACAACTACGTTGAACACATTCAACTAATTTTTCCTGGCAATCCCAAGATCTTTTGGTGTTGTGTCTCTTCTACCCATAAGGGTTTCTGCAGTGGGCTGTCAACAATATTGAGCCAGGATGGTATGCTTCTGACTGAAGACAGGGACAAGTGTGAGGCCTTTGCAGATTTCTTTGCTTCAGTGTTCAAGCCCCCTATGGAGCTGCCCATATATATATAAGCCCTACCTATATAACAGTCATAACACCCTACATTGCCTAACAAATTGTTTCTTCTCACGAAAGGAAATTTTAAAGGCCCTCACCGACCTTGATAGTAATAAAGGGCATGGCCCAGACTGTATTCCCCCTGCGGTCCTGAAGGGGTGTAGACATCTCCTGGTTAGCTCTCTTCAGAATCTCTTCAATGAAACCATGAGTTTCGGGATGTTTCCGGACATTTTTAAAACTAGTTACATTGTTCCAATACACAAATCTGGCCCTCCTTCTGATGTGAAAAACTATTGGCCCATATCAATCCAACCAACCATTGCTAATGTGTTTGAGAAGCTTATCCTATCCAGAGTCTTCCCTCTTCTCAAAAGTTTGTTATCAAACTCTTAGCATGGATTCGTGCCAGGAAGATTAACTTCTACCAACTTAGTTACTGTCTAATCTGACATCATGACCATAATGAAGGAAAGAAAGCAAGTCTATGTGTATCTGAACTTTTCCAAAGCTTTCCATCTCTCATGATAAGGAAGTTGAGTCTTATGGGATTCATGGTCAATTGTTGGCGTGGTTTACCAGTTATCTCCTGGATCGTCGACTCATGGTGAGGCTCAGTGCTGAAACTTCAAGGGTCTTCACAGCTACATCAAGGGTGCCACAGGGGTCACACCTTGGTCCCATCCTGTTCAACGTTTTCGTTCACGACCTGACCAACTCATTGAGTACTCGCCACCTTCTACTCGCCGATGATGTATAATTGCATGCATTTATCTCATCTCAACAAGATTGTAACTTACTTCAGAGTGATCTGCTTGCTGTACAGGACTGGTGCGTCTCTAATGGAATGAAACTCAACATTGAAAAATGTACAAGTAAAACTTTTCACTGAAAGACATCCCCGATTCTGTTTAGCTACCAACTCAATAGCAGGACTTTGATTAGGGGTGAGGATGTTAAGGACCCTGGAGTTATATTGTCTTCATCCCTGTCTTCTGAGTCAACACATCAACATAGCCTGCTCCAAGGCGAACAGGAATCTTTGATTTATCTTCCAGGTGTCAAGACATCTCCATAAGCCTGGTACACTAAGGTCCCTTTAAAATTTTTTGTCAGACCTCTTCTTGAGTACTCTTTAGTGATTTTCAGTGGTCACCTCATCAGAGATTCCTAATTGACCAACTAAACAAGATCCAGACTAGTTTTCTCCGACTTGTTGGAATCCGTATGGACTATGGCTATTTGGATGTCCCTATTCGGGATCTATCCCAGAATCTTTGCTTGCCGCCTCTAGAGCTAAGAAGACGTATGCAGGACATTATCTTCCTCTTTAAGATTTTGAATGGCCAAATTGACTGTCCTGAACTACTGCGATTGGTAAATTTCCGTGTACCAACAAATACTACATCTCGAGAGATGTTCGCCAGACTGCACCACGGAACATTGTATGAACTGAGTAGTACAATGGTTCATGTATAACGCCAGGCCAACTTGCCTGATGATGTTACCTGATGTTGATCTGTTCTGGACAACCATCAAGAGGAAGATGCTACTGTCCAATGATGATGTCCTTCGTACTTGATTCGATATGCTGTTGCACTTTTCTCATCTATCCAAATTGTTGCCTGTTATTTTTTTATGCATGTCAATTATATTTTATGTAATTTGTTGTTGTTGCTCTGTTACACATTTAGCTATTGTTAAGTTTTGTGCGTGTTATCATATTCTACTTATTCACTTGTTCTATATATTCACTTGTTGCCATCTGCATCTAGGAAGTTTGCGTGTTTAAAGCATTGTTTTGTTATGTTATTAAGTTATTTTAAAGTTTTTTTTTGTAATTATTTATATTTTTTTATAATGGAAAATCTGGTTCTCAATTGCTTTATAATATCAGATAATTGGTACTTACAGCCTGAAGCAATCTTTGGTATTTGGGTTTGTAACGTGTTTCGCCGATTATAGCATCATGTAACTGGTTACTGTACTGTTAGTTTAAGTGTGTTTGTGAAGTATGATGATGCCATAATCGGCGAAACGCGTCACAAACCCAAATACTAAAGATCGCTTCAGGCCATAAGTACCAATTATCTGATATTTTATTGTGTACTGTGTCACTTGAAATATGGTTAATACTCTAGCTGTATCTTAGTAATAATAATTATGTTTGTCAATGTATCAAATTTATAAAATGGATTTTCCGTCAATAAGTAAATAAACTCATAAGGACGTAAATCAGATAAGCGATTGATCGCCGGCCGGATGCCAAACAATAGAGCTCTTATTGACAGGTGTTTCGCATTCCATCTATCCTCTCATATTACAATTGTATTGTTATCTTCCTAGAACTGGAAGTCCTTTCCTTTATAATTGATTTCAGTTCAACTTTCTATCCTTAGTTAGTAAAAAAAAAAAACTGATAAACCGAAAACCAACATCACGTGTTATCAATTCTTGGTTATCGGGTTTTTTTGTCAAAAACCGATAAAACCGACAAAGGCTTTAAAAACCGACCCATCCCTAATAGTCACGCATCTGAGCGGGTTGCCACGCGAAAAGAGCAGCTGTGACACCAAATCAACAATGATTCTCATACCAAAACTGCTCCCGAGGAAGTAGTGCAACCACATATATATATATATATATATATATATATATCGTATGGCTATCAGAGCCAGCTACCAACTTAAAATAATAATAAAATAAATTAAAGAGGTTCTGCAGTGCAAAGCACCTGCGTCAGTACATTTAAAATTAAACTAAAACAAACATTTATGATCTCTCTATAAAGCTAAATCCGGAGCGCTAAGCCTTTGCAGCCCAGCTTCACTTGCACATTGCAGGCCCATCATCCCTCCCGGGGAAGCACTCAAAGGGCACTTGGTGACAATGTGAGTCATAGTCTGGAGCTCCACATCACAGCTGCATGACTGATCTTCTGCAATTCCCCATCTGTATTTCCAATAATTACATCTTCCTACTCCAGTGCGGAATCGATTGAGTAAAGTTTACTGATTCCGAGGAAGATCTATACCACCTACTGCTAAGGTCGGGTCAGCAATCAGAAAGCAATTCCGACCTTGGAAAGATTCCCAGGAGACAGTCCAGTCGGTATGGATGGAAAAGTTTCAGTCCGTCAACTGGGATGCTCTCGGCCCGTCAACTGGGATGCTCTCGGCAATGGTGGTTTTCGGGACCTCAATCTGCCCGTCATCTGGGGAAGGTAATCATGGATGGGGAGATGTGGTGCAGATAAGATCTTAGGATATTCCCTAATGATTGCATCCCTTCATCTGGTTTCAGGTGGAGCGATATTATACAGGACCGGGAGCCAGGGGACTGGGGTTGCCATGAGTGTACCACTAATGGCTCTCATAGCCCTATTTAACTGGATATCGATATCTCAGACATGCACACTGTTCAACCACACGGAAGCACAGTACTCAGCAGTTGAGTAAACTATGGACAGAGCAGTGGTTCGCAGAACTTGTGCGTTAGCTCCCCATGTGGAGCCAGCAAGGTGATGGACAATGTTAGTTCTGGTGCTGTCTTTTGTAGGTGGCTTTTGAATGTCAGGGACCGATCTTAAGTGACCCCCAGGTACTGTGGGTGTTCATTGTGCTTTAGCTCAACACCGTCAAATACAACTTTAAGCTTTTGGTGGGCCATTCTATTGTTCAAGTGGAAGCAAGAAACCTCGGTTTTTCTTGGTTTTGGATTTAGCTACCAGGCTTTAAAGTATTCACCAAGGGTCGTGAGGTCATTTGTTAGTGTTTCCTCAGCTTGTTGGATTTCCTGGTGCTGATAAGCCAGAGCTACATCATCTGCGTAAACGAACTTTGAGGAGCGAGTGTCAGGAATATCGGATGTATACACATTAAACAGCAGTGGGGCGAGCACTGACCCCTTTGGCAGGCCATCCTTTAGTTGCCTTAAAGTACTTTCCTTGTGTCCCAAATATACTTTAATCATCCTGTTAGAGAGCATTGAGTTGAGGAGACGCAACAGGAAAGGGCAAGGAATCAAGGAATCAGGTTGTAAAATTTAATAAGAAGGCATTTTCTCCAGACAGTTTCATAAGCTGCAGTAAGATCTAGGAAAGCAACGGAGGTTTTCAGTCTTCGCTCAAACCCATCCTCGATGAAAGAAGTAAGAGCTAGAATCTGGTCACAACAGTTGCGCCCAGGTCGAAATCCAGCTTGGTCGACGGGGATGCTCGAATCGAGAACAGGGAGGATTCTGTTTTATATCAACCTCTCGAGCAGCTTATAACAGACACTAAGAAGGGCTAAGGGTCGGTAACTTTCGGGCAGTTTATGATCTTTACCGGTCTTCAAGACAGCGATTATTTTGGATTTTATAAATATACCAGGGAAGTCGCCAGTTTCCATTATGGTGTCAAAAACTACAAGAAGACACTGTCTAGCCATTTACCCAAGTGTTTTATAAACTCCGGGAAGATTTCATCCAAGCCTACTTTGCGACCATGACTAGCCTTAGTAAAATCACTCTATCTTGCTTATTTATTAACCAATTTCCATAATCTTTACAGTGTTGGATTTTAAATAAAATAAATTTTCTAAAACGTTTATGAGGACATATACATTGCTACCTTATATAGTTTTTATGTAATTTAAGGTTAAAGATTTTAAACATCCGCAATTTAAAAAATATTAATTAATTGTAAAAAATTGCCTTAAAAACTTTCAAAAACTTATTTTTTAACTTTGCCTCAAAAAGTTGGGTACCAAGTTTAACTTATTAAAACGAACCGTTCTTAAATTTAAAATAAAAAATATACAAAATTTAGGCTGTACGGTTAACTATGGAATTTTGGAAATTTTAAATGTAATATTTTGACTTGTCTCTCAGTCAGGAATTTACTTATTTATATACGCAATACACCATCTCACAAGAAAGATTACAACAATTTCAGGATGGCAGGCACACAGACTAGAAATATAATAGCTAATAATAATAGTTGCAAACTTGAGTACGAAAATAACTAGGATTAGGACAACAATTAAAGCTTGTATGACTGACAAATTTAATGAAATAACAATTGTGAATTTGATAACGTAAAAACATTAAATGACAACAATAGTGATGATAACCTGCATTAATAAATTAGAAAACTTGTAATGAAGCAATAGGACTAATACCTTAAGAGGCCGGTAGAGTTCAGGGACACCCTGTATAAATGTTTTGTCATTGATTAGGAGTTCTGCACTCAAGATTGATGGACATTGTATTGGATGAGTTTTGTATCTGGGTGTTGATCAATCTAAGGTGAGAAAGTAATGCATGGGGAATAATTAAAGGCCAATTTAACTGAGGTTTCCAATTTTTGTCCGTCATATTTTAAACACTTGCCATTATTAAAAAAAGCAAAAAAAACAAAAAATACCAGGAATAAATACACATGTAACTACAAAACATTCTTATTACCTTTTATTAAGGACACTTCATTACTATATTACTATTATCTTTTCTGTATTCATTAAAAATCAATTTTGGGTACATGTATAATTTGGAAAAGCTTGAAATTCGCGTTTTTTTTTTTTTTTTTTTTTTTTAACTCGGCTTGATTCGACTTGACCTCAAAAATCAATACTTCCATACCCCTAATAATTATTTTGACTACATTTTTTAAATACATGTAAGATGTTAAGAATGTTTTGGATTTAAAGTTGTTTTATTATTCTAAAATAATCAAGTTATGAATCAATCAATCGACCAGTGACACAAAAATGAAGATGAGGTTTAATTGGCACATTAATTCTCCTTCAAAAATTGTGTAATTGAGTAATGAAGCAAAAGCAGTTTAGAGGAAAACAGTTTTTTGAGAATAGCGAACAAAACTGGGGGAATGTCTGTGATTTTGAAACAACATTTTAAAAATCTGCTCATTAGCTCATAATTCCATTATTTAGTTAATTTATGAAATTGACAGGCCTGGCCCCCCCGGAAATTCTAGGCTGGAGCCGCCTATGTATATTGAGATTTTTAAGTAATAGAATTTACCAGAGGGATTTTTAAATGATGAAATAACATAAATATTAGGCCTACATCAAATAAAATATTTACCTTGAACCATGGATGTTGAAAAATTTCTTGAAGAGTTGCTCTCTGCTGTACATCAACTACCAGCAACCTTCTTATTAAGCTTATCGCTCGAGGGGAACTTTTTCTCCATATGGGTCCTACTAGCTGGTACGACCCCCGTACGATTGCCTGATCAACTGACAAGCCCATTCTTTCTTTGAACGGCAAATCTCCACTCAAACTATAAACAAACATAACACTGGCCAGTTAAAATGAAAAAGTAAAACACTCTCCACAATGAATTTTCATGGGAGGTGATAAAGAAATTTAGTTCCGAAATAAACAGTTTTCTTTTTAAAAAATTCTAAATTATGTTTTTCGAACTCATGATTGAAGCGGGTGTTATACGAATGATTTGAATTTTGTAAAATAGGGTTGGCAAATTTTTTGACAAAGTTTACTGTTTCAAGGATAATCAACCCATAAACAGTCAAAATCCCCAGATTCTCAAATTCTTCCTTTCCAGAAATTGTAGTTTTTAAATTCCGCATGGTTCTAATAGCTCTTTTTTGTTGAAGAAGTAATTTGTCCAAATTCTTTTTTGATGTTGCACCATATATGCCAATCCTGTAAGACAAATAAGAATTAATCATTGAGAAATATATTATTTTTAAAGTTTCCAAGCTACAGCATTTTTCCATTTGTTTTAAAGCAATACCAGAGGAAATTCTACCAACAACATAACTTTAGTGCCATTATAGTACACTACAGTACAGGCTCTCGTAACCGACGCCTACGGGACCAGACTATGGTCGGATAACCAAAAAGGTCGGTTAAACCAAATAATACCGGAATAATATGTATTAATAGTAGTTTATACAAAATTTGTGTCATATAAAGGACTTAAAGAGAACGAGTGTTCTAAATATCTCATAAGTGACTTAGAGGCTAAATACGACCAACTTAAATTTGGTAAATTACCGTGATAAACACATTGAAAATTTAAAGGTAATGGGCGGTGATCCATCCAAAACGTAGCCACACAGATGTCGCTTGACCAAATTGTCACTCTCACTCACATATGATCAGGGGTGCCCATCCCCCCAAAGGCCATAGCGCAAATCCCCCCAACAAATTTTACCCCCCCCCCCCCCCTTCGCAACAACGCGCACAAGTTGGAGTATGGCGAGTTATCCCTACACTATTATACTTCTTTTGAAGTACCACTGTACTTTGTTTAATATAATCCCATTTACATATTTAGATCAACTTTAAAAAAAGGTACCAACTAGACTTATTTTCACTCAACTTTCTAAAATGTTAAAATAAATAATGGTGACACTGATTTATTTCGTGGAGGAATTATTGTGTCAATACAGTAAACCTCCCTCAGTTGTTTCAGTTAAGGTTGTTACAGTTACATTTTTACTTAACTTAAAATGGAATAATTTGATAAATATGGAACCTTCTATGGTCGAGTATAGCAAATTGACCAGAACACAAAAGGGTAGGGACACTAGGACTGAAATTAAGTATGTTGAGTTACTGATTTTACAGAGGCCATTATGAAGAAATTTTTCAAATAAAAAATTGTAACTGTGGGCCTTATAGCACAAAGTAAGGAATTCTACAATTATTCATTCTCCTATAGAAATGTTTATTAACTCTGAACTCAAAATGTTGATTAGGCTATGTAAGATTTTGTCAACATTTAAAATCTTGTAAAAATGTGATTGCAACGTTAAGATTCAAATCTGTCAATTTCAACTTGATTATTTAATGATAAGATTTTTAACAGTTTTCTCTACAAATGGAGACCTTCAATATGATCTATGAATGAAACCATGCGTCAAATCTGACTGTCAAGGTGCCCCTATCTTTGGAGTATCACGTCAAAGAACCTCGTTCAAAAGTAGATTATATTTAAAAAAGGTTAAAAAAATATTATTCCATCTACTTTCACACTGTAGTGTGTATTCCTATAGGCTGTAGTAAATTACAGTCAACTCCTGATTATCCAGGGCAATGATTGGTTGAAGGGTCCTGGATAACCCAAAACTACGGTTAAAACAAAGAGTTCAATAAATTGAGTAAAACACGAAATGAACAAGTTTTGATTAAGAGTCCGCGGGTTTCCGAAATTTTTTATTGACCAAACCTAATTTTAATGAATAAACAGATCTTCTAGTTGAGTGATTGAGGAACACAATAAAAGGGTCCAACGTGGACAAAAAACCAAGTTCAGGTGTTCTATTCTATGAATTCAAACTTTTGTAAACCATAATTGTGCCGACTGCGCTACTAGACCTAAAGGTGAAGATGACTCGTAAATAAAACCCGTTTTTACTTCAGTACAATTAAAAAAACTTATTTTCAAATGATAGTATGTTTTACCAATTCCAATGAGAAGATTTTAAAATAAAAAAATATAGCCTGTTAGTAACATTGTAAGCTACAAAAAATACTCCATAGCGATAAAGCAGCAGCCGGCGCGGCTCGTCAACCCAATGAGCGGCGTTTGCTGCTCTTATACCTGGATTTTTGAGAAAACCATACATCGTAGAATAAAAAGGTAAAGTTAAAAAAATTAAATCAGGTTATTTATGAACAACTTTCTAGCTGACAAACAATCTCTGACCAAAAAATAAAAAACTCTCCCGCAGGACAATTTTTTTATGTTTGTTTGAAACATTTAAACTATAATTCAAAATTAAAATATTTATTACTAAGTTTGTATATTTGTTAAAAAATTTTAACGTTCACTAACGTTATCCCAAAGGTCTGTAGTATGTAAATGCAAAATTTCAACAATATTACTGCAGTATTACTATTTTTAATGACAGTGTATTTGCTGCGGTGTCTTACTGCGAACTGAGCTGCCGCGGCCAAGGCCTCAGCCCGTTTGACAAACCAACATAGCTGATTCTGCCCCTCTTCGGGTGCACAGCGTTCAAGCGCCTGTTTCTCTATTGAAATTGACCTTTTGTGACCCCAGTTTATCCGCAACCCGGTTTACCCGCCTCCGGATAATCAGGAGTTGACTGTATAACATATGGTGCTTTATATGGCTTGATTTTCTGTCCGTCTGTGATGATAAAAATAATATTTCATAATACTGCATGCAAAAAAAGGTTTTCCGTCCTGTTATAAGTCCGCTAGGGCGGCGTTTGCAATTTGTTTTCGTCTGAAAAGTGGCAGGCCAAACAGTCTTTTCAGCACTCCTAACCTACGGAATAGAATAACAACCGCAGAAAAATAAACTTCTTGCAAGTTACTTGTTTAACTTATATGTTTGAGTAAAAATTATTCATTAAAGTTGGTCTGTTATTAGAATCCTCTTTAATTTAGAAAGGTACCCTACCGTAGATTAAAAAAGAAAGTATAATAAAACCTAAAAGTAAAACTAGTTTATTCTTAAAGAGTGGTGAGCCAAATTAGAATACAGAATTAAGTTAAACCATTGATTATCACATTCGTCAATGGTTAAACCCCTTACCTCATTAACAAAATATTTCTCTGTTAACATTTTACAAAATAAGATCCCGAATGCCAGTTTGAAACTGTCACCCAGTTTGCTTGTTTACTTATAGAGTGAGCTAATGATCTCGGCAATTTCTGACTGTTTTCAGTGTTGCCATCCCATACACCGTGGAAAATCTGGTTCTAAATTGCTTTATAATATCAGATAATTGGTACTTACGGCCTGAAGCAACCTTTTCTATTTGGGTTTGTGACGCGTTTCGCCGATTATGGCATCATCAGACTCATTTTAAGCTCTTTTAAGTGGATTTCACAAACACACATAAACTAACAGTACATTACATAGACACAAATATCTCCTTGAGGATCATTAAGTTTATTAAAAACGGACATTGAATAACGTGCACAAATTCTGGGAGCTCCCATTACGGCCACACGGTAGAGGTTCATGCACGGACTGGCGTGTTATCAGCAGATGATTTACTTCTCCAGTGTTTGGCTCAAGGTCAATGAACAGCTGATATAGACCTCAAACCGTGTGATTTAGGCTGTTTCATTTTCATAAAAATAGAAGTTCTATTATAAATTGGGTTTGATCTTAATCGTTTTTATCGTTAAGTCTAGGTAATTAACGATAACAAATGTAAATAACACACATTATCTCTCCATATATAGGAAGGCCCCCACACAGATATGGTCATACACACAACTTCCAATCACCCCCATCAGCGTTGAATATCACAATAAAATGGACAATGCCCTCACCAAAACTTAAAAAAAAAAAAAAAAACATGATATAAACATAGCATTCAAAGCAAACAATAAATTGCTTTAAACCCGACGTTTTTGTTGTCAGTGAGCATGGCCTTAGTCCCGATAATTTAGCCAATTTTCACTTGACCAATTTCACACTCCTTCATTCTTATGGTAGGGAAACCAATCATTTGGGTGGAGTTGCCATTTTTTGCAATAATAATTCATCTGTCAAAGATCTCAGGATACTCGATTTCACAGACCCTCTTAATGAAGACTTTGTTTTTGAGAGTGCTGCCATCAAACTAAACTTAAATGGGGAAATCTTTTTTATTGGGGCACTTTATAGGTCTCCCATTGATCAAAACCTGCCTGCATTTTTTGACAAGCTCAATCTCTTCCTAGTTAATGCTGTCAGCATTACAGATCAGGTACTCATTTGCAGGGATTTTAACATCGATTCTCTGACCAGGAATAACAAGTTCAGATCTTTTAACAACATTTTGAAATCTTTTGGGCTTTCACTGGCGATTAAAACGCCGACAAGGGTCACTGACACCACTTGCTCTTGTATTGACAATTTTATTACCAACTTGCAGTCCACCAAACAGGGTGTTATTTCTCCTCTAATTTCCGATCATGATGCCATTTATATCTCACTGCCAGCCGCTTACGCTGAGACAAATAAATATGTTTGTGTCTCGAGAAGAGAGACTAAGCCTGAAAATCTAGATGAATTAAAAATTAGACTAAGAACTGAGGTATGGAGGGAGGTTTATCTAGCTAACAACGTAAATGACATGTATGATAGTTTTCTTAAGAATTTTTTGTTTCATTTTCATATTGCTTGTCCTGTAAAAAATTTTAAATTATATAATACTAAGAAATGTAAATGGGTAACTGAGGAGGTTGATCTCAAAAAACAAATCATGTTTGACCATTTTACTAGGCTCAAAAACTCACAGAATCCATTAGATAAGTTGTACTACCAGCGTACCCGAAACGATTATAGACAAACCATCCAGAAGGCCAAAGCCGACTGGATGGAATCTTCTCTTTTGACTGCAAAAAATAAATCTAAGCAGGCCTGGAAAATTATCGATAGTTTTAGAAATAAAAATTCAAATGATCCCAAGAATATGAAATTAAATATAGATGATAGATGTGTGGTTAGGCCTAATGAGGTTTGTGAGGAGTTCAATTCTTATTTTGTCACCATTGCTGAAAAAACAAAACAAAATATTGTCAGCAGAACACTCAGCCCTTTGGCCGCGCCTGTTCATTCTTGCTTTAATAACTTTAAACCAATCTCAAAGCCAGAACTTGATAAAATTTTTTCAAAATTTTCAGCAAAAACTTCCTCTGGCTACGATGAGATAAGTATGATGGTGTTGAAACATTGCAAGGAGGAAATTTTGGATCCTCTGCTGTTCATCACTAATCAGTCTCTCCTTGATGGAACTTTTCCCGATAAGTGCAAACTCGCCAAAGTAAAGCCTCTTTTTAAAAAGGACGATGAGGCGGTGCTAGGAAACTATCGTCCAATCTCACTCCTTCCAGCTTTCTCCAAGGTCTTCGAAAGAGTGGTGTGTGAGCAGCTGACACGCTACCTGGAGACAAATGAACTCTTTTGTAAAAAACAATATGGTTTCCGGAAAAATAAATCCACCAAATTGGCACTAATTGATTTCGTTAACCAGTGTATCGATGCACTCGATGCCGGTGAGACCGTTATTGGCTGCTATGCGGACCTCTCCAAGGCCTTCGACTGTGTTGATACAAAAATTCTCGTTGAAAAGCTAAAATCACTTGGAATCAGTTCTCTGTCTCTCAAATGGCTCACATCTTTCCTTTCAAACAGACGACAATTCACAGAAATTCAACATCAGTCAAAATCAAAAATAAAAAACTTTCGCTCAACGGACAGACTCGTCACTAGCGGAGTTCCTCAGGGCTCGATTCTTGGCCCGGTGTTGTTCCTGGCGTATGTCAATGATATGCCGGGGATAGTTCCGGACGAGAGTCTCTTCCTGTTTGCGGATGACACCACCCTTTTCACAAAAAATAAAAATGTCGAACAACTTGAAGTGGACACTTTCATTAAAATCAATCAGCTTGCTCAGTACTTTTCTGACAATCTCCTCAGCTTAAATTCCACAAAAACGGGGTGTCTCCGCATTCAGACGCATCAGAGGAGCCTCGCTGATCCATCCTCAAACATCGATATCTTCATTGATGAAGATAGGCTGGTCCTATCTGATTCTGTAGATTTTCTAGGGGTGAGATTGGACGGTAGTCTAGCATGGTCGAATCAAATCGAAAAAATAGAAAAGAAGATATCCTCGGGGCTCTTTGTTCTGAGAAGAACAAGCTGCTTAAATCCCAATTTGAATTTGTCAAAACTAGTTTATTTTAGCCTAATTGAATCACATATTGTGTACTCTATCTCCTTATGGGGTAGTTGTAAGTCACATTTAGACCGTATTTTTACCCTTCAGAAAAAAGCAATCCGTATAATTTTTAAACTCCCTCCTCGGGAGCATTGTAGTGATTTTTTTAAGCAATCCAACATTCTAACTGTTCCATGCCTTTTCATCTTTGAATTGGTAATGTACATAAGAAGCCAAGATCTTTCTTGTTAAAATCAACGTTCTCACAAGTATAACACTAGACAAAAGCATAAATTCTCTGAGTACCATAGGCTCTCCATTTTTGAAAAGAAACCATTGTATCTTGGCCTAAAATTTTTTCAGGCTCTGCCTTCTTTTGTAACTGACATTCTCAATCCAAATAGTTTTCGCACTGGTTTAAAGAATTATCTTTTGCTTCATTCATATTATGATTTGGATAGCTTCTTTGAGCATTCTAAAATTTGTAACCCCTCTTGTCCATACCTCACCCAACCCAACCCATCCTATGGTGGCTAACGACAGAGTTGGCACCTTGACCTGTTCAACGCTTCGAAGGAAGCCCACGGACGGAGACTATAAGTGAAGTAAGTGAATTGGGAAATAGATTACAGCCTAAACCCGCTAAAAAGGACACTTTTTCCCACTCTGGTGTTTACAGATTAGAAAAGAGCATATCTCAGCTATCAAACATCCCGAAAGAGGTTCAAAATTTGCTGAACATTTAGTAGCCTATAACCATTCATATACAGATATCGAGAATAATATGACAATATTACATCATGCCAAAAAAGACGATTATTACGCCTCGAGGAATTAGAAATGTATAAGGAATCAAATCGAATCAAATCAAATCATCTTTATTCATATGTACAAGCAATTATACATGAATAGTGTCAACATTTTGCAAGATAATGAACAAATAAGAAATGAAAAATGAATAAGGGAGAGATAGTAAAAATTAAATATACAAATTTAGTGAGAATTATAACAAATATTAATGAGGCCTACTTAAAATGTGAAAGTTGAATGGACAAAAAACGAGAGATAAAAATGGAAGAAACTGCCACAATTCCTCAAAGGAGTACATTGCCTTGTTGATGAGAAATTTCTTGAGTTCAGTTTTAAATTTTTTCAGTGAAACCTCTGATCTAATACCAATTGGGAGCTTATTGAAAAATTTTGAACCAGCATACCTAGTTTTTTTTTCAAAAATGTTTAATTTGTGGGGGACTATAGTGAGAATGCCGCGACTTCTTGTGAGATATTCATGATTGTCGCCAACCATTTCTAATTCCTGAAGCCTGTTTTATACAGATAAAACTGTTTCATATACGTACATTCCGTATACTGTCATGATATTTTCTGATTTGAAATACTCTTTTACTGAAGTTTTAAACGGAAGATTACAAATTATTCTCAAAGCTTTTTTTGCATTTTTAGAGTAGTATTTAAATTGTTTTTGGCCGTGGCCCCATAAAGAGAGATCCCAAATGATATAATAGAATGGATATAAGAAAAGTAAATTACTTTCAAAGTTTCTTTTTCACAGAAATATTTTAACCTTATTGATCATATTAACAACAATAGTATGATTTTAAATGAGAGAATTGGACCAAGATCAAACCCAATTTATAATGGAACTTCTATTTTTATGAAAATGAAACAGCCTAAATCACACGGTTTGAGGTCTATATCAGCTGTTCATTGACCTTGAGCCAAACACTGGAGAAGTAAATCATCTGCTGATAACACGCCAGTCCGTGCACGAACCTCTACCGTGTGGCCGTAATGGGAGCTCCCAGAATTTGTGCACGTTATTCAATGTCCGGTTTTTAATAAACTTAATGATCCTCAAGGAGATATTTGTGTCTATGTAATGTACTGTTAGTTTATGTGAGTTTGTGAAATCCACTTAAAAGAGCTTAAAAAACAAACAATTATGTATCTTGAGTTTTTAACTTGGCTCAACAGATTACGGAGAAAACCAAAATTATGTTTTCTATGTTTATCTTGGGAAATCAACAAAACCCTGTATCTTGCTTATTTATTGGCATAACTTGATAAATTTTGTATATAGTGAATAGTGGATATATTCTCTAGGTAGGGTTTCTGATATTTGCTCACAACACCCATATGGTGGCAAACCTACATACCCACCCCCATAGGGTTTATGGGAAAAATTCAAAAGAGCTGAATATTTATACAATTTGATGTGTACCTTACCTAACCATTACATTTCCTAACAACTAACATTTTTTAACAACATCCCATGGCAGCTAACCTACATACTCATTCCTATGGGGAAAGTACAAAATATCAAATTTCTTTGGAAATTCGCTGAGTAAGCAGATCTGCTGCGACGGGGGTATTTTAAGAATAAATTTGTAACATCTTTGAGAGTCTGAAATGAAATGAAATGAAATATATCTTTATTGTCACATAACGTCTTACATGGCTCCAGCTGTGCTGGTTAAAACAGGTGACATTGTCATGAAATAATAATACTAAATATTTGTCCAAATGATAGAAACTTAAGAGTGAACATTGTCATTGAG
Source organism: Neoaliturus tenellus (assembly GCA_030545055.2). Classification (NCBI taxonomy): domain Eukaryota; kingdom Metazoa; phylum Arthropoda; class Insecta; order Hemiptera; family Cicadellidae; genus Neoaliturus; species Neoaliturus tenellus. The sequence continues at coordinate 60,723,545 of CM061535.1, read as the reverse complement.
ATACTCATCAACAGAATAATAGCTTTTATCCAACAGATACTCTTTAAGGCTATTTTTAAATGTTGTAACATTACTAATTACTTTCAGTGAAGCAGGTAGACTGTTGGATAGTCTTAATCCCATATAGTATGGAGACTTTTCAAATAAACTAAGGCGATGACTTGGGTATTGAAAATTGGATTTAAAGCGGGTTGGGTAAGGGTGAATAAACTGGTTAATGTTGTAGTTTTGGGGGTTATTCTTTAAAAATATCAACATTTTGAAAATATAAATACAAGGCATGGTAAGAAGTTCAAATCTTTTGAAAAGCGGTTTACATGACGTTCTTTTTGGTTCAAAAGCCATTATCCTAAGATATTTTTTTTGGATTTTGAAAATGGCTGATGCATGAGAAACTGATCCCCATAACTCAATACCATACTGCATGATGGAATAAAACATGGCATAATATACCATAAGTTTAGTTTTGAGATCAATTACATTTCTTAAAACATACATTTGAAAGCAAGCAGTATTTAGTTTCTTAGTTGTCATATCAATATGCTGTCTCCATGTTAAATTTTGATCAATATTCACGCCTAAAAATTTTGTATTTTCAATGTGAGACAACAGATTACCATCATAATATAATTCAAGAGTTAAATTTTGCCGATTTTGTAATGTTTGGAAATTCAAAATTTGCGTTTTTGAACTGTTAAGCTTTAAACCATTCGCTCCAAACCAATTGGCCAGTTCTAGAATTGCTACGTCTAGTTTCGTTTTTAAGATATCAGAATTTTCTGCCTGAACCATTGCAGTAGTATCATCTGCATATAATATCAAATTGGATGAATCATTTTTTGTTACATCATTCACAAAGATTAAGAAAAACAGTGGACCTAAAATAGATCCCTGTGGGACACCACATTCTATTTTTTGCCATTCAGATATAAATTGTAAACCATCTTTATTTACAATTGTCCGCTGCTGTCTATTTTTTAAGTAAGAGTTTACCCAAGACAAGGCCAATTTAGAAAATTCATAATACTTTAATTTGTTTAATAAGATATCATGATTTACACAGTCGAATGCCTTGGATAGATCACAGAACACAGCTGCTGTGTTCTGCGATCCATCCAAGCCACTCGATACTCCATCTATGAATTCAGAGACAGCTGTTATGGTACTACGTCCAGATCTGAAGCCAAACTGTTGATCTGTGAAAATACCATTATTTTCGAAAAAGGAGTATATTTGGTTGTATGCAATTTTTTCAAAGATTAAGATTAGATTTTCAAAGATTCTGCGCTTTAAATTGTTTGGAGTCACTTTCATCTTACCCTGAATCACTTCATGAACCAAAACAATGAATACATATGTCACTAGCAGAAATCTTATACACAGTTTAACCCTTAACAACTCAGAATAATTGTAATTTTTCTTGGAATTCATTAAATCAAGCTATCCCGAATTTCTCGGTATACTGGGTTTTGTCCTAATTAGAACAGAATAGGACTCTATTATAATTTAATTTTAAATTCATTGGTTTTATGGAGTAATTTAAATATTTTATTAATACATTCACTGCTAGAAATCTTCAGGAGCTAAAATTACATTATGGTATAACACTTAAATATGGCATAGTATTGTCAGAGTATGACGTACAAAAAATGTTTCAAGGTTACTAAAATATGCTGTGATGCCAAAAAAATATTATGTCCCGGATCTGGGACATTGGTACTGGCATCGAGTAAACAATAAGAGACTTGGTGAGTTCAGGTTTATGCACTGGATTATTTACAAGAATAAAAAGACTTTTAGGAACCCTTATGGTATTCCGAGTATTCAGTGACATACAATACAGATAGGCTAGTTCCAGGAAATCAGCTTAGTGGAACTAAGCCACCAGATCAGATTCACGCTCCAATATACAGGATGATCAACTAAAGTGGTGCCACCATTGGTATCTTGTAAACTAGAATAGTTACAGAAAACTTTAAAGGGGGTAATTTACCTCCTTTTTTGAGATCATTAAAAATATTAATTCAGAGTTTAAAAATTTGGCCTCCATTTTCCAATGTAGCGACCAACTCTGAAATTTCATACATATTACCCCATTTTTATTACAGATTTGCATTTAGCAACAGGGTGTCTACTGATATCTGATTTTGGAATTCCAGTATATTTCCAGTACCGTACATAAAAAAATCGAGTATCACTCGCGAACCATTAAATTGAACATGGAGTAACAATAACAACATTTTTATACATATAAACAAATTTAACATAAAATTTTTGTATTAAGAGATTGCCACTGGTAGAAATCCTACCAAAAATTCGCTTGATTTGGACTCTAAATTTATTTTATAAATTATACTTCTTCCATAAGATTAACTATAAAACTTTGAAAGCCTGTAGAGCGTACCCCAGGAGGCTGATGTGAATTAAAACGCCATTCTGCGCATCTACAGGATGAACCTTTCTAACAGTATGCGCTGATTTCTCTTATAATACCGCCTGCCCACTTTATTATTTTTTTTTAATACAAAAAATAATAAAGTACAGTTAACTGAAAAATAGGAAATATTAATAACGAAAAAAATAATGAAATATATGAAAAAAAATTAATGAAATAATACTAAAAGAAAAATAAATACTCACATCATGAATAAAATTTAAAAAAGAAAACCAAATTTTTTGTGCAAAATCCAACATTTTTTAAGCTCAATCTCTACACAAATGTTTAAATTTCCTATTTGCTAAACTAATTATTTGAACAGAACTACAAGTTTCCTGATTTTGGTTTGCAAACATTCTTGAACAACAACAATGACATGTGAAACATCTTTATATCGGAATGTACGGATCAAATGACAAAATCTATATTTTATGCATTTTTAAAACAACTATTTCCGGATTTCATTAAAATCAATTATTCAAGTATATATTTTGAAATTCCAGTACAATTCCAGTATGGAGATAAAATTCCAGTAATTACAGTATCAGTAGACACCCTAAGCAATCAAATTTAGGACTTTTAATTCTTTGCCATTTTTCACTAAACCTGGTTACAGAGCTAGACGAGATTAAATTTTATTTTAGGGAATTTCCCTATAGGGAATACGCTATTACCATGTTACTTTTTCATTTTGAGGTCCCCAGAAGCCAAAAACACCATTAGTTCAATTTTATATATATATATATATATCTGTGTGTGTTTGTGTGTGTGTGTGTGTGTGTGTGTGTGTGTGTGTGCGTGCGTGCGTGTGTCCGTGGTACCGATAACTTTTGAAAGGAATGTTTGATTTTGATGAAATTTGGTATAGAGGTGTAAGACCAGGTCGATTTTCATGAGTTTGCGAACCAGCATGATCGGATTATGGTAAGGGGGTTTTATGGGGTTTTAAAAGGGTTAAAAATGGGTTTTTGGCCTTTTTGGACCTAAAATTTTAAAATTTACCAAATTTAACTGAAACAATTTAAAAGAGCTTGAAAAAACTAACAATTTGGTATTTCAAATTTTTAACTTAGCGTAACTGGTTACGGGGAAAAAATGTGTTTCCCATGTTATTCTTATGGGAAATAAAAAAAGCTATGTTATATCTTATTTATTTTTTAACATACCCTAATCAAATTTGGTGTGTACATTATATAGATAAGGTTTAACTTATACAAGCTTACAAAACCCAAATGGCGGCAAACCTACATACTCACCCCCATGGGGTTTATGGGAAAAATAAAAAAGTGAAAGATCTTGATCAATTTCGGGTTAGCCTTCATCAATCATTGATTAACCTACATTTTCTAACAACACCCCATGACAGCAAACCTACATACCGGTACTCGATCCTGTGGTGTTTTATGGGGAAAGTAAAAATATCTTAAATTTCATTGGAAATTTGCTAAGTACGCAGGTCTGCTGTGACGGGGGTATTTAATTCCATAACAATCCCCCATATCTCCAAAAACCATTCAGTCAAATATAAGAATAAAAATGTCCCTAATTTATGTTTTCAGGTAATTTTTTTATAACATCAAATTTTTTTAAATTTTATTTTTTGTCCACCATATTGGAAATAATTGAATTCATGAGTGAATTAAAATTGTTATGAGTGAAATATTCTTAAAACATTAAGACATTTTTATCCTTGAGTTTTTTTATTTTATTGAATTTTTTTAAGATATACATAAAGTTTGCCCTATGTTATTCTTATGGAACTAAAAATGAACTTTAATTGCCTCTGCTTAAATTTGACTACTTAGTTCAAATCTGTTATAAGAAACAGTGCGTTCTATAAGAAATATCAAAGTGTGTCACCATATTAGAAAATGGTGGCCAAATTTTCAAAATCTGAATTCATATTTTTAATGGCCTCTAACAAGGTGGTTAATATTAATTCCCCCATCTAAAGTTTTCTGTAACTATTCTAGTTTACGAAATACCAATGGTGGCCCCACTAGATTTGATCACCCTGTATAACATAGTTTGTGTTCTCTTAACAGCTCAGCAATATTTAAAAGTTATACTACAAACTCTATCTTTCTATTTTTTTTACAGTTTTTTACAACAAAATAATACCTCCCTTCTCATTCTCTCTCAACAAGAAGAATACCAAAGTGCAAAATTAACAATGTGCCAAGACAATACGTGCTTGTTCCTCAAAACAACAGCAGTAACAAGTGTTTTATATCTGTTCACAGCGCTGCCTTAAAGACTTTCTCCCTCAGATGTTTAGCTCACACTAATCAAATCTTCTACGCCTCGATTGATGGTATGGAACCGAGGGATGTACAGTGAATGTGTGGGTAAGCATAGTAAAGGTTAATTTAAACATTTACCAGAAATACACTAAGACTCCTAAGCTCCACACGTCAACTTGGTGTGTGTAACTGCCAGTCCCCATAGTTTTTATGATCTCCGGAGCTCTGAACGATGGGGTGCCACAATTCGTTCTTAATTCTTCTTGTAGCCCTGGGCTACAAATTTTGCTCAGCCCGAAGTCTGACAATTTCGCTAAGTCTCCCATCGGGTATTGGGTCAGTAGTACATTCTCGGGCTGAAAAACATTTAAGTCATAAGTAGTGGTGTGGGCCAGGTAAATATAAATTGGGTATTTACCCGAGGCCTGAATAAATACCCAAACACTAGGTATTTATAATATTTATTAAATTTAGAGAGGATTGAGTTCTCTTTTTGCAATTATTATACTTTAAAGATGAAAAGTTTAAAGAGGAAAAGACTAATTTTTGTCAATGGGCTAATGTAAAAAATAAAGAGTTTTGTTAAGTTTCTATATTTATGTTATACTGTGTGCTTAGCTACCATAATTTTTCTTATGGTAGGCCTCTCATTAAACGGCCAGGGAATATATATTTTTTTATTTGTTTTATTTTATTTTTAAATGCACATTGCATTTACTTGCACATTGAATTTGTATCAGTTCAACAATTTAAAATTAGTTTTTAATTGTATTCAATTTGTTTAGTTTTGTTTCTTATTTGTTTCATGATTTAGTATGATAAAAAAATAATAAAAAAATAAAAAATCAATACATAAAATGGTTGTAGGATTTCTCTTGTGTACCGTACCTAATTCCACTCTGTATTTTTGCCGCTAAGAGTTTGTAACAATTCTTTTCTAATTTTGTACTTAATTAAATTTTGTAGCCTAGTTATGAATATTAGGCAGCAATTTTATTCTATCAAAAATATTTGTATTTAATAAAAATTAAAATAATTTCTTAGAGTACCTACTTCAAAATGTTGTACACATTGATAGTAGTACAACAGTAAGTTCAACTGATCTTATTATGACTATATGATTTTCAATATTATTACAAAAAAATTCCTGGTTACATACAATTTTAAATAAATATAAAATTGACTTTTGATAAATTATAAAATAAATATATTTGAATAGCCATAGTCTATCTTAGAATATAACTGAATAGCAATAAGAAGATTGCCAACCCCTTAGTAATAATATTTACCTTTAAAAGTAAAAGCAACTGATCTTACATGATTTTAGACTATAAAAATCTTATTTATTCCTAAACTTTAGATGTTATTTATATTTTTTAAATTACAAAGTTATAGAAAAATTTTAAAAGGGTTGTTTTTTGACTAGCCTAATATATAATACAATTACAAAGATAACATATTAAAGGGTAGGCCTAAATATAAATTAACATTGTTAGATTTTGTAAATACCTGGGTATTTATGACTTTTGGGTATTTATCCCGAGTTTTAAACACTCGGGTATTTTACATCACTAGTAATAAGTGATAAATTTTATTAAGATGTTTTGGTTGGGAAGGAACCAAAATTTGTTGTTTTAGAGAATTCTACATTAGTAGATTTAATTTAATTCGCAAATAAAGTTGGTTTATTGCCCAATCATAAAGTGGAGTCCTGTTGATCCGAACTTCAGTAATCTGAAAGTCGGCTTTGTCAAAAACTGAAACTTAAATATTTTCAGTAAAAAAAAAAAACACTAAGAACAGAGTCATAATTGTTAAACAGTCATCAATTTTCAGTTATCGTTTTTTTTATCTAAAACCAACATATTTACACAAGAAAGTTTAAACTGTAGGACATAAATACGCTAACAGATTCTTATCACTAAAAGGAACAAAAAAGTTCCTATGAGCCCCAGTCCGATCAAGATTTGTTTGACAGTAATCAATGATTTTGTCTATTTTTTAAATTCTTGGACTTTGTCCCATTATTTACATGATAAAAATTGAAACTTGTAAATCTAGAGGACCATTGTATTTAAGACCATTGTAAAAAGTGTTAAATTTGCTACAAAAGTAAATTAAAAAAAAAAAAATATATATTACAAACATCACATTGGTTCCTAGCCAAAATACAATAAAAATCAAGTTAATTTTATTATTTATGATACATTTTAAGACCACTTTTTATTTAGTTTATCTAGCTTGTCACATCAGGGTTCCTACTCCAATTTGCAAATGAAAATCATGGTTTTCCTGGTTTTCATGGTCCAAAAATCATTAAATTCAGTCTAAAAAAAGAGTAATTTATTAAAATAGAAAATGACAGTTACCAGCTGAAAATTATGTGGATTGAATAATGTACGAGGCCAATACCGTGAACACAGATGCAACAACGGCAATCGTTTTATCTATTTTATGACACCATCTTTCGATAGAGAAACTATAACAAAGCCTCCGCTCAGTTTTAGTTTGGGCACCAAGAGCAAGATATCATACGAATGAGATTACATTTCCGCCGCCGGCGTTGTGCCACTTATGATTGTTTAGGTAATAAAAACAACTAGTTAAGGAGGAAGCAAAAGTATACACACTTCACCATCAACAGTCCAAAAAAAAAACAATCAGATTGCAACATGAAATCCCTTGGTAATTTCCCCACCGACCCCTTTGATTAATTTCCCCACCTGGCTCTTTGGCCTTTATTCAACATTTTTTTTTTAATTTGTCTTGCCCACTTGGGTGCAGTACACAGGTTGTCTTGGTTGACGGGCTGTCATGGTTACCAATCTTATTAGTTATATCTTATCAGTTATGCTTACTGGTCAATGTTTTGTCACAGAGAATACGGTCAATGAGTAACTAACTTCACGAAGTAGTTATGTTGAAATTTCTTATAGGGTCGTAACAGCGACGGATGAAGCAATTGTAATGAAACACATAAAATTAACCTCGTTTTATGCTTCATTGAAACTGACAGTTCAGAGCTCAGTTTCATTGCAATGATGACGTGTTCCAATTCAATGGTTCCGGCTGGAACGATCCACCTATAGCACGGACCTAATACTGCACTGCGGATTTGTGTCCAGACAGATGTGATGTTTTGAGAGAGTGATAGCTCGCCTCTTGCGTTTATCAGGGTTCTAGTTCAAACAAAAGAACAATTTTTAAGGTTTTGTGGAAAATTTACAGTTTACTCTAGGTTTTTTTCACGATAGGCGCGGATAATTCAAGGTTTTCAAGTTTTCGAGATTAAGTAGGGACTCTGCTCTTGCAATTTTGAACTAAATTATAAACTTTCTCACTTATTCTGCTTTAATGTTGTATGATATTAAATACTGTAGTTAGTATTAAAACAACGAAAATGATTTAAAAACTAATTTAAAACACTGTTGAAAAATTCCCGTAGGAAATTCGCCGAGTAAACAGGTCTGCTGCAACAGAGATGTTTATTAAATATTTTCCTATCAGTTGAAAAGTGATATTCAAAATTGCTTACAGAGGCTGGATATTTTACCTTGACATCGCGGTGAACAATCCCCTCTCTGTGTAGGTAATGTAGGGCCGATGCTAACTGATGGACGATCAGTTTGGTCTCCTGTTCCTCAAGGATTCTGTTATCAACTTTGTCATTTAATGTTCCACCAGAAACATACTCGAGTACAATGAAGGCATGGTTATCCGTGTGGAATGAATCTTCCATTAATACAATGAATGGCTGAAAAATTAATAGGCCCAATTAGGATTATCTGCAGGCCTAGTTTATACCATTTGTTACTAGTAAATTTGTACAAAATCAAAGTGATCATTAGTTTGATTAAACTTTCCACCTCAAAAATAAGAAATTCTCTTTCTTTCAAGGCAGCCCAGATTCTATGCCTTTCCTTGTTTGTACTCCAAGAGAGGTAGTTTTTGACACTGCTAAAAAGGTTTAAATTGCTCATTCAATAACTAGGAGCTGTGAGGGTATAAATAACAAACGATATTGTGCAAGTAAAACAATGTGAAAATTCCTCTAACAGAAAATGTTTTACTTGTAGTTTGGATGTGTTTTGTCCCCAATCTATAGATTTTCAGATATTTCGTTTCATTTAGTGTTTTACTATATACACTAATAAATTGGAATGCACCTGGTTATTGAAGACTGTTAACATATATACGGTGTATATATATATATTTATATATATATATATATATATATATTATATTCAACATAATCAAACAAGAGAAAACATTTACCAGCTATAAAAGTTTATATTTCGATTAAATACATCGTTTTCAAAACTTAGCTGGAATTAAATGGTTAAGAACAAACAAAACAAACTAATGTTGGTAAACGTAAGAAAACAGATGATTTTGAAATCATTGTATAAATTAAGGTAAAGAGAACAAATTTATTAAAAGAAGTCACCGAATGTTCAAGCCGTCTGGTTGCCTAGATTTTAAAATAAGTTGATGTGCTATCTCCACATTTCGTAAGTGATGAATGTTGGTGTTCTTGTCAGGATCAGGCTTGGCGTGGTAGATGCCTTTTAAAGTGTAACATTCATCAATGTTTACTTTTTTGTGTTCAATAGCATGTGCTGAGACTGGTCTGATTTTATTTTCATGAGCAACATCAAATCTATGGTTTGTCATGCGGACTCTGAGTGGCGTGATGGTTTGCCCGATATATTCTTTAGTGCAGTGCTTGCATGTTAGCTGGTATATAACATTACTGGTATTACAGTCTATATTGCCCTTGATGGGATAGGTCTTTCCAGTTTTACTGCTTTTGAATGAATCAGAGTCAAGCATCATTCTACAAGTACCGCATCTAGGTTTTTTGCAAGGTTGACATGTATTCATTTTTGTTCTGTCGGGACCATCTTCTCTTTTTTCCTCATTACATTCATTAAATTTGGGTTTAGACAAGATATTTTCTAGATTGGGGGGTTTTTTGAAAATAACTTTAGGGATTTTTGAAAATAAATTTTGAGTATCTGGGGAGTTCTGGAGAATGGGGAAGGATAATTTTAAAATCCTATTTAATTTGTGAAGGCCCGGGTAATACTGGGTTATGAATTTTGGGTCACTAAAGTTCATATTGTTAGTATTTTTTTTTTTTTTTTTTTTTTTTTTTTTTTTTTTTTTGGGCTTTTGTCTGTCTCTCTATCAATTTCTTAGGATAACCACGTTCATGCAGTGAATTAGAAAGTTTACTTATGTAGCTATTGAAATCAGATTCATTACTACATAACTTCTTAGCTCGTAAAGACAGACTTTTAGGTATAGACTTTTTTATATGTACCGGGTGACAGCTGGTATAATGTAAGTATTGCATTTTATTACTTTCTTTGATATGAATTTTGGTTTTTAACCTGTTATTTTCCAAAAATACATCAGTGTCCAGAAAAGTTATACATTCGTCCGATATGTTCCAGGTAAATTTTAGGCTTGAAAAGTTATTAAGCTCGTTCAGAAAAACCAATAAACTGTCCATACCATGTTGCCAGAGAAGGAAAATGTCGTCAATAAATTTAAACCATGTGAGGGGTTTTAAACATTGACATTTCAAAAAGTTGCTTTCCAAGTTCCCCATAAAAAGATTTGCATATGAAGGAGCCATACGCGTCCCCATGGCAGTGCCTTTTATCTGAAGAAAATTTTGATTTGCAAATTAAAAATTATTTAAAGTTAAAACTAAACTCATGAGTCCAATCAAAAATTTGGTGCTGGGTTTGGATGTTACCGGGCGAAAACGATATATTTAATCGAAATATAAACTTTTATAGCTGGTAAATGTTTTCTCTTGTTTGATTATGTTGAATATAATATAATAGCCGATTGGTATTTACTGTAATAAGGATATATATATATATATATATATATAGGGATTTAAATTTGGATCTAAATTATGAACGGTAAAAGTCTCTCTTACTTACAAAACTTTATGTAACTAATGGAAAAAAATTAGACTGTAAATTTAATATAAACTTACACAGCTCAATTTTTGTAGGATTTTGATTTCATTTTCAGAAGCATTGGACATGCTTTGACCTTTGTGAATTTTTTTTATGGCGACGTCTTTTCTTGCCAGCTGAAAAATAACATCACAATGTAAGGTAGCTGAATGATTCTCTCTCTCTCTTCATCTCTGTTAGCTATATAGTTGTATTGACAACTATACATCATCTTGTCATTCAATACAAGATGATGGACATTGGCACCTGCGTAAAAATTACTATCATAGAGTTAGCAAGTCATTTTGACTGTTTTGTCTGACCAACTTACCTTTCTTTACCTTCTGTATTTATGTTTTTATAAAATTAAATAAACAACTCTTTATTTGTCGTTGGGACACAAATATCATTGACAAAGTATAAACAGTCAAAGAGCAAGTATCAGGCATTGTACGAATATAGCTAACAGGTATGTGTGTGTGATGCATCAACTGCGGCCGCGCCATTCACGATCGCTAACACCCGAATTAGAAAGAATGTACCCAGGTCTTGGAAAATAACAATGCCACTGTAATTTGAGACGGCCAGGTAGAATGAGGAAATCATAATAAAAAACTTTGAAGTGGTGTCTCTATGAGCCACCGGGTGGGGGTAAGAGGGTCGGTCACAATAATTGATTAATAAGATGAAGTGCAGTTGAAAAACAGGTCTCCTGTATCTCCTAAACTAATTATCGTACAAATACCAATTAATTTTCATTTTTTGTCTTTATAGAAATGTCAATTTAAGTTGAACAGTTTTTTTTTATGTTAGTTAATACTATAATTTGTTTACAATGGTATATGTAATTGTTTACAATGCTTGGTTCAAGTCTCAGTTAAACGATTATTTATTTATAACAATAACTTCCTATTTCTGTTGTGGCTTCTGATCTTTTCTCTTTTTTTACATTTTTTAAATTTCTATACATTGATGTTCCGACTACTATTGAGTTTTGTTTTAAATCTTTTATTATTACTCTCAAATAGTATATTTTAAGAAGTTTTATTTTAGTTGTATATTGTGTCGTGCTCATGAAGTAAACTGAGAGAACTCTTTCCCACACTCAGGCTTTGCCTTTGTGGGAAATTTTCCTGATTTATACATAATTGTTATGTACCATGATGTATTTGTTTAACAGTGTGGAAATAAATAAATAAATGGTGAAACTTTAAAATACAACCTTATTGCTTTATTCCATCATTGATATATACCAATTATTTTACTACTAATTACTATTGTTTTACTGTATTATGTATGATTATTTGTTATTAGTTATGTTTTTTTACGTATTTGTTGTAATTAAATAATACATTTTTTATTTTGCATAAGTTGGGTCAGTATCACAAAAACCACCCATAAAAAATTGAAACTGAAACAATATTAACTAAACAAATTATAATCTTCTTACTAACAATTCATTTTCTTACAAAACAAGAATAGCATAAATTCAACAATATGTAAAAAATTTTTTTTCTTTGCATTACACTAGAAACCATCTGGTCACGCCTTGGATGGTTCGACCGCCGGATAATCCAACCGCAGTCCTCCAGAAATAAAACATTCGACCGCGAACGTTTCCCATGGCTGGAACAGTCAAGACTCAACTAGTTTCATGTTCAATCACTAAAATATCTCAGTTCGGTTGTCGATTTCCTGACAATGCAGTTTCAGAATTTTTCTAAATAATTGTGCTCCCGTACTGTTTTTGTTTCTAATCTTTATCTGTGGCATTTTTTGCGGCTTGATCGTGATGTTACATGGAAGTTACGGTCACTAAACAGATTTTATCACTATATTGGTCCCATTTCTACCAATAGGACCAAGGGTGATTGATAACAACTATTATGATTAAAACATTCAATCGGTAGTGCACTATCAATAATTGCAGTTGAATCTAGGAATATCAATCCTGGACCGAAATTACGATCCTGGGATTCCGAGATTCATTAATGACTATCCCGGGATCCTGAGATCATTCCTGAGAATTCGTTTATCATAAAAATATACATTATCCAGCTATGTAATATCAAAATTTACTTCAATTCACATTAAATTACAAACCAAAAGCTCACACTCTCGAGTATCTAGATACTCTAGAAAACTCTAAGCTTATCTAGCATCAAACCATTTTGTTTTACAACTGACATTTTTTGTTTGTAATACGCCTCTATTGAAGTTGGCAATTTCGTTGCTGCCATACCTCACGCGCCTCTGATTTTGAACGTATCTGGTACAGTAGAATCCCTATAATCCGAACTTCGGTAATCCGAAAGTCCGCTTAATCTGAAACCAATTTTTGTCCAATTTTTCTTTTTGTTCTTTTTCCTTACTCTAAAGATATATTGGGAGATAAAAAGAAGATACAGTATAACAGTGAATAAATTGTATTAGGGCATGTTAAAGTTACAGTGAGCAAAACAAAACAATGCTACCCTACAGAATGAAAAACTAAAGAACATTAACCCATTCGCCTACTTTGACGAAACCTTCTCGCCGCTGCTGCTGAGCTCGCGGCAATACTTCGACGACACGGTCTCGCCGCTCACTCGTGTCGTGATAGTTCTCTGTTTACTCAACAGATAGGAGCACAATACGGACCTAACTTTGTTTCCGACTTCTAGAATAGTTTGTGGACATATTTATTGGTTTTTCGGGTTGGCAACACTGTTATTTTGTAAAAATAACTTGTGTTCTGCAGCTTATTTAGCTGCAGCTGTTTCGATGTAAACAGAGTGTTTGTTGTGGCTAGTAATGGCAAAATAAAATCGATTTTTCAGAAAAATCGATTTTTACCATTTGATACATCGATTATTTGACATAGATTTTTTCAAGACGATATTTTTTGGAGATCGATTTTTCCTACTAAAAATATCGATTTTAAAATCGGTCGGGTAAAAGACAAAGAATTGCGTTTTTTACTCCTCTAAAACAGTATATTTTAAGATCCTAATTTTAATTTGGCTTTAAATTTACAAAATTTGTTGCATTAAAGCCAAATATCAAAGTCAAATAACTTAGTATTGGCTGTATATCGTATTAGTGCAAGGCCATTTCTAGTAGAGTTTACTAGAGAATAGAGATGGCCTGTGATTGTTGCTATGACTATCGCTACACTCATTTCGCATCGGCCAAAATATCATGTAAAGTATATGTATACTCTATCATACCTTTTTATACAAACAGTTAAAAATAGGGTTCATCCTTTGATTTTGTTAAAATTTGCTGTTATTAAAATTTAATCGAAAAATAGATACTTGGTTACCGAAGATTAGACTGTTACGGTTCTGTTCAAGATCAGCAACCAACGATAGTAAAATAAAATATTTTAATAGTCCTTGAATGACGTTAAAACATGTCTCCATTGACCTTATACGAATTTGTGTTTATCTAGCTTTCCAATACATGTTCCAATTCTATAGCTTAAAACAAAAACTGTGTTTATTCCAGTCTTGCGATGTTATATGCAATTTAGCTCTTAAAGCATTTGAAGTACGGTAATTTAAATCATTTTGTTTTAGTCTACGATCTAATATATCTTCTCAATAAACAAATAATGTTTTATTTTCATAACTCTATTTTATTTCAAACCAAATAATGTAGTGTATTCCTTACATGCGTAGAGGATATATAAGTTAATCATTGATTTTACGTACAAGATCAATGATATAATCAAAGGTGTGACCATTGACGACAAATACTGTCATATTAATAGTATTAATTAAATATTTGTTGGTTATATTTTTTACTTCCTGGTATAACTTATAGTCAATTTAAAAGCGTCGATAAAAAAATCGATTTTCTTAAAATATTGATTTTTTGTCCACGATTTTTTATCGAAATCGATTTTACTCTTTCGATACATCGATATATCGAAAAATCGATTTTTCAAAAATTTTGCCATCACTAGTTATGGCATGTAAGTGTTGTCGGAGTAGCGAAATTGACCGAATTATTGACAAAGACGGTTTTTTATTTAGTGATAGTGATGAATATAGTGCTGACTGTAAAGCATTCGAAGAAAATAATGTGGCCCTGGAAAGTGACAACAAATGCTACGAAGACGAAGAAGATGTGGAAATGGAGGTTGAAGTTGAGGTGGTTAACCGGCCATCGTAGGCTTAGTTGAACCATAAAATATTTTTGATAACGCAGAAACTAAGGTAGGCATCAGTCCACACAATATTCCACAAAATGATTGTTTTGGAGACAGATCCAATGATATGGTGGTAGACCTAACTGATCCTGTAGATGAGGTGATAAAAGTGGGTGACATAGGCCCAGAATAATTTTTATTTACAAACTAAGTTAGAAAATACTTGTATGATGTTGTAGGTATTTAAATTCAATTATATATATCATTTTAAAAGTTAAAAAATATTTTTAATCGTCATTTCTGCTCTATTACAGTACAAGTGCGTCTGGTTAAAGTTAATTGTAACTTTTAAAATTTATAAAAAAGTGTCTATTATTCGAGTATGCTACTCTCAAAATACACTTTACATAGTTAAATACACCTTAATAGTTAATCTTAGGCATAAATGTTTCTGTTTAACTTGTTTTAATAAACCGTCAGTTAATTCAGCATAGGGTCCACCAATCCCAAGGTAGCCCGTATTTGAGGGCATCTATTAAATTCATTTTAAATTTTCTTCCTTCAATTTTGTTCTGTTTGTTATTGAACAGTTTAAAAGTAGTTTAAATGAAGGTTAAAAATAACGTTTATTCGTCACGTGTTACGCTTAAAACTTGGATAGATTTGTGGAGTTATTGCATAATTTTAATTTGTAAAGGAAAAATCAACTAAGTTTAAGAAAACAAAGAGTAGTTGAAGAATTAATAACAACTATTAAAATTAATACTTTTTGGCTTGACTCGATCTTGTCTGAGGCTCCTGGGTAATGATTTTTTTAACCTCCCCAACACAGTGTAAAGGGATAACAGCTTGTTTGCAGACCCCTATATCAAACACATAAAAAGTTATTCTAAAAACATTTTACTTAATCGATGTTATTTTGTAAAGTATTATAAGTTATGCTTATTAATTCATCTTAGTCAGGGTTCCCATTCCAATTTGAAAATGAAATTCACAGGGTTTTCACAGTTTTCACTTTCCAAAAATCCTGAAATTCACAATCTTAAATGAGCCACTTAGTATAGAAAATAACAATTACCAGCAGAAAATTATACGCGGCAAATACCGTGAATACAGTCACAATAACTTTTAGCTCTTTTATGGCGCCATATCTTGATAGAGAATCAAGAACAAAGACTGGATCTGTTTTAGTTTGAGCTTCGAGTGGTTGATACCATATCATGGTATCATACAAATGCCGGGGGCCGCCGGCACCGACGATGCGCCACAGCACGCAGTCAACTCCGTCAGCCCCATTCACACAATATGACCTTTCGCCTAGGCCATTTACGGTGCGACGTCATAAGTAAAAATAATAACTTGGTATTAATACAGTTCATACTGATAACATTATAAACGTTATCTTACTAATTCTTACTCACATGAAAAAGGAGAATGATGGTAAGAAGTTACTCATCAATTCTTGCACTGTTGATCGTCTAAGATCAACAGTTAACGTAAAAAAAATTAACGTAAATAAATAATTTAAGTCAAAAATAAACAATTTCCTTACTACTGTACTTCCACTAATCTGATCGGTTGCCGAAAAAGTTGATTATATAACAATAGAGGAAAGACTGTACTAATAGACATCTGATGAGGATCACGTGTGAATTAACTACATTGAAAGAGACTCAATTGCATTTCAGAAATAACGATTTCAGTAGATTTCACTCATTTATGTAGAACTTGGATAATTACATTTCCATAATGGATCGGTAAAAACATCAAGACAACCAACGAAAATCCCACCGCTAAACACTAGAAATTATTATAACATAACAATAAATTTGCATGACAAAAGTTATAAAGAAAGAAAGTAAAACGCCAATTTATAATGAACAAACATCGTATTTTTAATCTAATTTTGAAACGCATGTAAAAAACATAGGTATATACTGGTTCTTACACCTGTTATTTTTATACTTGACTTTTTTGTTGTTTAATTTTTTTACCTCTATTTACTACGTTTTTCTGTTAGACCTACAATTATTTTAGTCTATAAGCACGTTTGCCCTTGGACATTGTTTTAACAGCAGGAATTAAACTCAAAAATAATTTTAAAATAACAGTGATAAGAGTGAAGATGTCTTTGGGTTAACAAATAATACTGTTAAGTTCATCTCCCCTTTTATCCTTGAACCGGTCTCGTATCTGGTAAACCTTTCTCTTTCACAAGGCTACTTTCCTAATTGTCTCAAAGTATCAAAGATGATACCTTTGCACAAAAAAGGCAACAGAGATTCCATGTCCAACTACCGCCCTTTTTCAGTTGTTCCAGTTTTCTCAAAGATTCTAGAAACTTGTGTTAAGCATCAACTATTCAAACATCTAAATAACTATCATATACTTTCTAGCAGCCAATTTGGCTTCATTCCAGGTTCATCTACAATTGTAGCTCTGGATAGTGTTATTACTGAAATTCTCTCCTCATTTGAATCTGGCAAGTATCTCGGATTGGGCCTCATAGACATAAAAAAAGCCTTTAACAGTGTCCCACATAAAATTCTTCTGGAAAAGTTGTCAGTCTATGGAATAAAGCACCACAATCTGTGTTTTTTTTTTAAACCTTTATCTGTGGAAGGCAGCAAAGAGTTGTTATCAATCGCCAAATGTCGAAACATAAAGAAGTTTTTGCTGGAATCCCCCAAGGTTCTGTTTTGGGTCCGGTTTTATTCATCTTGTTTATTAATGATCTTCCTAAAAATATCCCTTTTAAGACTGTTCTATATGCGAATGACACTTCTTTTGTAGTCTCTGGCAGCAATGCCCAAGTGGTTGAAAAAAATATTGCTAAGTGTGTCAGGGATTCTTCCAGATGGTTTAACCCATTTATGCCCAAATTGTTCCTTGTGAATTGGATGCAGTGGCTTAGTGCTGCGCTCTAGTATCGAACTCGCATACTAAAGGCCTATGGTCTTTCCCGCTAGGGGCGCGCACCATTCAAAACCCAAATTCTCATGTCTAGGCTGCCGGTCGTGATAGCTCAGATGGTTAAGGCGTAGGCATCCTTGGCCAGGATGTCTGTATCAGCGCGGGTTCGAATCCGCTTACGACCAAACCCTGAAATGGTGGTGCAACTCTTAAAGGGTTAGCCGATCTGTGGCAAAGTTGTGGGTGCCACGTTAAATAAACGGTGGCAGGCTTGCGTGGAAGTTGACAGGATCGGTTGATTCTTTGAGAGTTGCACCTTGGTCAACACTGATTTTGCTACTTTTTACTTCTGTTTACTGTGTGTGTGCCACTACAACCTTGAAATATGAAAGATAATTATATTTTCACTCCAAAACGCCTATTTTAATTATGAAAAACCTAAAATTCCATTTACTTTCATAAATTAAAATACAGCGTAGACAAATGTCGACAGTGGGCACAAATGGGTTAAAGCCAATTTCTTGAAGATAAATGAAAGCAAAATAGAAAAAAATATTTTTCAGTTTGAGACAGAATAATTTAGACCAACAAAACCATATTCGATTATTGGGAATAGTTCTGGACCCAAAGTTATCATGGGAACCTCATACCACTCATGTCATCTCTAAACTTTCCAGAGTGTGCTTTTTACTCCGAAAATTGAAAGCTTCTGTCTCCGAAAATATGTTAATTCTGGCTTATTTTAGTTTTTTACATTGCCATCTCATATATGGAAATATCTTTTGGGGTAGCTGTCCAAGCATTAATCAAGTTCTCCTGTGGCAAAAAAGAGCCCTTCGCATAATGGTAGGAATTCCCAGACGAGAAAGATGTAGGCCATTTTTCCAAAAATTTGGAATCATGACTGTGCAGACCATTTTTTTGCAACAGAATCTCCTGTACGTTAAAGAGAACATGAACAATTTTTCAGTTAGGCAGAAAATCCACAATTATACAACCAGAAATTGTCACAATCTCAATATTCAAATGCCTAGGTTACAACAATTTTTAAATAGCCATAAGTATTTACAGATCAAATTGTTTAATAAACTGCCTTTAGAATTTAGGAACCTAAGAATAAAGACTTTCAAGGCTAGATTAAATGGTTTTCTGACAAAAAATGTGATCTATGAACTGAATGAGTTTTTCAATGTTAATGGTATGATAAGTTAAATGTATGATTTTATTTTGTTTTAAAGATAAGATTAGTTATAAATCATTGACGAAGTCCATTGCAATGTAACTGTAGCTTAACTGTAGCTTAACTGCCGCACGTAATTAATCTAAATCAGTAACTAAACTAACCGTGTCAAATGCCAAACGCACTTCGCCGAAGGATCCTTTGCCCAAATACACCTTAAGTTTAAATCTTGTTTTCATCTCTTCCGATAACCAGTTTCTTGTTGATGAGACATCAACAAAAATTAATACTGAAACAAACAATTTGACAAATAATCACAGGAGTGATAAAGAATTACATTAAGTTTGTGTTTACTCCATACTTTTGCCAAGTACTTTTGATCAAGTCTGAATCAAGATGGCGGGTGGGTGGCAAACAGCATCACAAGTGTGGTGCTTGTGAAAAAGTCTTATAAAAAAAACACAAAATCATTAATGTGTTTCGGAAACTGTAAAAATTAAAATTGGTTACATATTACCGGTGTCAACGTAAAAAACGATGAATATGAGTTATTCAAAGAGTTAAAGGGAAAAGCTGTGTGCAACTTGCATACAAAGTCCATTGGAAACATCAAGTGACGATGACAAATCCGACTCAAGTGAGAAGGTTATATCTGATTGGGACATAATTAATAGCTTCATGAATCAATTCAATGAACTTTTTGCTAATCAAGCAAATATTAAGAAATCCCTTGGAGAAGTGGTGCAAGAATAGGAGCAGTTGAAAATCGCACTATCGGATGGAAGCTGTTAGTGAATTTATTGTAAATCTGGAGAACTCACATCTGTGTGCTAATAAACTGAAGAATAAGGTAACTAGTGATAATCTAAAACGTTTATCATTGACATTCAATACTAGGCCTACTACTAAGCCTAGTTTAGGATCAAGTGAAGAACTAACCTCACAAACACCCACAGGTCAACAAGAGGCTGATCATGGTAGGCCTAATCATGGCTAATCATGGTTAATCATGGTAGGCCTAGGCCTAACTTGGAATTTTCTAAAATCCGTGAGAATTCAAGGCATGTTAAAAAAGACACCAGTGTCAAGACCATAAACTCTAAGCCTTTGAATGGTACAGATTACAGTAGGCCCTGGCCTAGACGTCGCAGGAAACATGGCAATCACCGGACAGTCTTCAGGATCAGACCTACAGTTGGTGTCGTCAGAAAGACATTTTTATTTTTTTCACGGCTCAGCCCTACTACCAAGGTTGAAGATGTGACGAGCTACCTCAAGAACAAAATTGCAGGAAAGTATATGGTTGAGAAATTTACCTTGAAGTTTAAAGAGGAATGATTTACATTTAAGGTTGGTATTCCTTCAAATCTTGTTAAGGACATATTCATTCCAGCCTTTTGGCCTAGTAACATTTTTGTGTCCAAGTTTGTAAACAATAAATACAAGCCCAAGCCAAATGAGTCTTCAAACTATCATTGTGCCATAGAAAACAAAGGAACCTAACAAACACCGGCTCAGAGTCAAAACCTATTAAGACTTTAAAAATGTTATTTTATGTACAAGGTTTGAAAGACAAGTTAAATATATTGGAAACAAACTATAATGAATATAAATATGATGTAGTTTGCTTAAGCAAAACATGGCTCAAGGAAGAACAGGTTGAGTTTGTGAAGATTGACGGTTATATTTTACCTTCATCCTATTGCCGTATTAATAATATAAGAGGAGATGTCAGCATTTTCCTCACCAAATGCACTCCTCACAATGGTGACATGAGTTATGATACAACATTGAAAAATTCAAAATTTAACAGTCTCAAATCTCAGTATTATTAGTGACATATTTAATTACAATTTTACTCTTTTGATTTTTGTGTCTTGTTTTTGCTAAATTTAATCAAATTCTCTCATACTCACGCTTAACAATACTTTAAAAAAAAATACGATAAACAAACAAAAATTACCTAATTATAAAAACATAGACAAAAAAAATCAATAAAAACTAAAAAATAAACTTTTAAACAGCAAAATAAAATAAAAAATAACCACTAATTATTTCTAAGTTAAAGGCTCTGACAAGGCTCATCATCACAGATATGTTAACTAAAAAAAAATAAAAATAAATAAATAAATAAAAACTGAAAAAGTAGATGTAAAATTAATTTATAAAAACATAATATTTTATAACAAATTCTGTTATAAATACAAAATGTACAGTTGACATAAGATAACTTTGCCTGATTAAATAAAGAATTTTTCATTTCATTTTCATTTAATTTAATTTTATTTTAGTATTAACACTAAAAAATGAAAATATAAAATTATTTAATGTAATACGCAAGATTATTTTACAACTTGTATTTAGAAATATCTTTAAAATACATCAGTTTAAAAAACAAATGTAAAGAACCGTATTACAAATAACGTACTGCATTCTTAAACATAAGCTAAGATATAATTTTTATTTCTCACCAATTATCCATCATAAATCAGGATTTAACAATGTTACAAAATCAGATTAAAATCCTGAACGCACATTTCTTGTAACATACAAGGAAAGTCTGGTCTCAAAATTTTACGAGAATTAAAAAAAAATGGAGTCTTGTCTCGAACTAAAAATCCAATCTCGTCTATCTCTAGTTATTGTTTTGTTTTACTCATAACCAATAGCAGTAAATCGATGTTTTATAAGCTTTTTGTTTTGTTTTTTTAATGTACTTTAACATGAAACTAATAAATACAACTTAACTAAAAAAGTAAAATAAGAATTAAAAAGAGGAAAATTTTTCATAAAAGTATCTTTTTTATACGTACCAAAATCATATTTTTAAATTTTTTGTTCATGTATTAATAAGAACAGGCACCAGTATTCAAAAGGAAATGAAAAAATAATACATTACAAAAACTTATAATAAATAAATTTTTGGAGATTTTTTAAATGCTTATATTTTTAATACCGTCATAAAGTCCCAGCACTTTTTACATGTAACCATAGACAAAGGTCTGGCACTCACACACATATATTTTTTCTTATGCCATTAAAAGGATTAAGGTGTGGCAATTCGCTAAAGGTGTGCTTGATAATATTTTAAAACAGAAATTTGTCATACAATACCTATGTTGGTTGGGAAGACAATGCTTATTTGGTCATTAGTGGCTAATACTACTTTTTTGTTTTTTCCGACTTTGGTTTTATTAACAAATGTTCCGTTAAAACTCAGGTCCTTGAGGGTTACAATTTCTTCATTTCCTGTAAGGAATTCTCTGTTTATTTCGAACTGTTCTTGACTTGCAGCAAAATAAATTGCTCTTTCCCCAAGGTCCTCTTCAGTAAATATATAATCACATGTGTCTGATTTCCCAAAAACATACGTGGAATGTTCAAGTCCTGTAAAAGAATAAAAGATACAATTTGCAATTGACTCAGTAACATAAAAGCTGAGTGCTGTCTCTTAATTTATGTCTCTTATAGTTTTTTCCTATGAAGTGCCAAGTTACAACAGTTATTTGACCTTACAAAGTTTGTCAGGTCAAGGGCCGCGCGCTGTTGGCGGGTCTCGTCGACGTAGACCGCCGCACAGAGCGAAATTCTATTGTCATTTTAAGACTTAATAATGTATACCAGGTTAATATTATATCTAAACTGCTTTCGTTGTACCCGCTTGAACATAAATTGAAAATACCATGTTGCAGCAGACCTGCGTACTCAAAGTGTTTTAATTGTTCCTATAATAAATTGTCATCGCCAAATTGAGTGTTAGGGTTTGCAGGATTGTTAATTTTCCTGCAGGGTTACAAATTTAAATGAAATTATACATCAAATGGTTTGTCGATATATATTTGAAAAAGTTCTGTATTATGTATTACTTTCAGACTATAGAAATTACTATTTTGTGACATTTCGTTGTTAAGCGTTGATCCATGTTACAACCTTCATACAGCCTTTTATAAAAAAATTCTTTAATTTAATCATACATGAATAGTTGTAGCTTTAAAAAGAAGAATCATGTAATTTACATCAAATCCCTGCAAACCGGTATATTTTTTGATTTCATTTGATATTACAGTTCTTCATATCAATAAAATGTTGTATAATTATACTACATACAAATGTGATATTCTTGCCATAATGTACTATCATTATTCTTAATTCTATAAGGGTTTTGTCTGTTACATCCATTTTCCTCCCGACCTACTCAATCAATTTTTAAGAATGATGTAGCATTTTTAAATCTAGCGCGGGTCATTTCGGGCGTCGCCCGATTAAGGTTCATTAGTTTCGGGCTTCGCCCCCCCAAGCCTTTACTTTGATTTAGTTCTTGAGCGCGCTTTAAAATGTTGACAAAATTTCATAAAATATTTTAAAATGTGAATTGTGGCTTAACATCAGATTAGGCCTACCTACAAATAAATTTTGAATATATATTATAAACAAAAATAGATCGTCTTCACTGCATAATCAACATTAATATATGCATAATTGAAAAGGCATAATTCCTTTGAATTGTACTGTAGCTAAGTTTATCACAAAGAAAGGAATACATTACAAAATGCGAATTTTGCGCACGGGCCCCCTAGTTTTTTAATAATGTTAACCAAATATACTTTTTATCATACTTGCACACATAATAAACTAACTTTCACTATATATTTATCTAAGATGGTGTGAATTAATATTGATTGATTAGGCAAGGAAATTGTGTATTGACTATTTTGAACTTTCAATGCATTGGATTAACAACTCTGTTTCGTTATCGTTAGTAATTTATATTATGCCTACATAATTTATAAAACTTTATTGAGTATCAAACAGTTTAGGTTTATCGGAGTTATGGATAGTGCAATTTTTTGTGGATGAATGTTTCTCCATGAAGCTATTGTTATATGAAACATTATTGTCAACGAACAAAAGTAAAATTTTGAACAATCTATATAATATAAAAAATCGTGTTAGTTACACCATTAATAACTCAAAAACTGCTGAACTGATTTCAATGAAAATTTAAGGGAGGGGAGGTAACTAGAGGAAAAAGAAAGAACAGGACACTTTTTCCCCAGATTCTTAGATGGGGCTCCACCCCACACGACTTCAAAGTTAAGTTGCCATGTTATTCTTATGGAAGCAAAAATTTTGCTATTTGAACATATGATTAAATTAATATTTAATTTTATAAATATCTGTTCTAAATTAAAGTATTGAGGGAAGATTGAAAATAAAAGACTAGAGGATATTTTAATAGACTTGCGGCGAGCGAGCGTAGCGAACGAGCTCCCCTGATGGGCTAAAAGATTCTCAGGTTGGCATTAAAAGTCAAACGATCTATTGTGTTGATTTTTATTCGTCAAAGTTATTAATTTATAATACTATGATTATTCAGCTATATATTGCAAAATAGGTGAAACAATTAATAAGATGAATATTTGATTAATTTAAATAAAAAATATGTTTAGAAAAGGGAAATTTTTATTTTATTTTAAAATTTACCTTTATTGGGCGTTTATTTTACATTTGTAAATTTGTTCTTTTGTCTTTTAATCAGATGTAATGATTTAACTGAAACTGGACAATGAACCAAGAATCTGTATGTTTAACTTATAAAATGATTAATCTATATAAAATATTATAATCAAGAAAAACGTAAAAGTAAATTTCCAAATTTTGACTTACGTCCGAAAGTGCTTTATCGTTCAAGTGTTTTATCATTTGTTTTAGTGTACCTTTACCTATAATATCTTTATAAAAAATTCATAGTAAATTTGACATTGTCAAAAAGACATACCGACAACCAACCTTTGTTCTAGGATCAATATATTTTAAGCATATATAAAGAACTATAGGCTAATAAGATATTTTAATCATTCGCTACATTAATCTGGAAATATATTTTATTTGCAATTTCTTTTCATGTTTATATGTAATACAGTATACTGGTTTACAGGGATAGTGCATTCATGATTACATTTCAATATAAACTGTATAGAAAAACAAAAAGAATAAAATATGACAGTAGTATCAAAAAACATCACGTTTATTTTACAGTATTTCAATATTTTAACCAATATTGTTGCATATTTTAGTAATATATTAAGGTTAACCAAATAATAAAGTCATTACAATAGTAATTTTACGCCTAAAGGCCTTTTTTTTAAAGAAACTATTCATCAAAATCCGTTCGAGCTAAAAGGTGAAAAATAGTGATTTTAAATCAATACTAATTTTATAATAATGCCATAAACCTAATTTCAAGCTTTAAGTATCCTTGCCTGTTGATATAGGAGGATTATCAGTGAATTTTGTATACGGATATAAAACTTTATGCAGAGTTGGCAAGAGTAATCAATGAAATCTCACTAAATAGACAATCTCTTTTTTCCCTTTTTTGTATTGAAATAATATTAGTTCAAATAGTTTATAATATATCTACAAACAACTAACCATTCATATTGAAGATTTAATGGATTATGGTGTTTGCATCGATAGTCAAAAAATATTGTTATGATTTCCAATTGTTATTTTGTAAGATCTAAAAGTGCAAAACAGATTTTTTCAAAAATACATAGACAATCAATTTTTTATCCATTAATTACTTTAAATTTGTAACCCTGCAGACAAAATTAACTATCCTGCAAACACGAAAACTCGATTTTGCGAAGATAATTAATTATATAGAAACAATTAAAAACACTTTGAGTACGCAGGTCTGCTACAACAGGGTAATTGCAATTTATGTTCAAGCAGGTACAACGAAAACAGTTTAGATATAATATTAACTTGGTATACATTATTAATTGTTAAAATGACAATAGAATGATTGATAACTTCCAGTGCCGTCCTTAGGGTGGAGCGAGTGGAGCGGCCGCTCCAGGCCTCGCACTGAGGAGAGCCTCGGGCCGCGAGGCCTTGCCCGCTAAAAAGTTAGTTGCATAAACGTTTAGGTTGAATAACAAATTATATAACAATGAACATATACGTACATAAAATATCGGTTTAATTACCCGCGCAATCTGTTCAATAACTGTGATTTAAAAACCTACCAACGCGATTCTTATTAGTATGTAATTGTAGCGACCAAAAGGATGCAAACGCAAAACATCGTTTGATAGCGGCGGCCGGCGGGCGGGGTGACGGGACCAAGCCTCGCGGTGGCCGAGCCATGCTTGCAGATGCCACAACCATGCATGACCGACTTTGCCTATCTCTAGCCGTTTTTCAACTGTTTGTCTGTATGTGATTTTTTAATTGATCCATTATATCTTTGAAATTATTTAAGTTACGATATTAAAACTTGGCACAACTGTTAGGTGCGTTAAGGCACAAATGCAAATGAATTTGGACATTTCTAACATTTATGGTTGCAAAATGGCGGTCATTTAAAATTTTCAAAGCTATATATCTTAAAAACTGCAAACAAAAAAGATGAAACTAAGTTTGGTTTGTAATGATCAAACGAGAAACAAAGGATTAATCTAAGTTTTTACATTTTTTAAATCATAAAGATTTACATAGGCTTAAGTTTACGAGCGAAACCCGTGTTTTCCCAAAATAAGATTTAAATTTCTCCACTATCCATTGTTTTATCTTAACAATCTTAGTATTTTTACTCCGGTAATTAAATCATGCAATTTTTTGTAAGTTTGCAAATGTTTGTAAAATTTACAGCTTTTAAAAATATTTAGCTTTGAACATTTTTAATTACTGCCATCTTGAAACTTGAAACAGTAAATGTTAGAAATGTAAAAATTCACTTGCATTTGCGACTTAATACAGGGTGTCTCTGAACTCTCTACCTTCCTTTTCAGGTATTATTCCTGGACCAAAGACAAGCCAAAATCAAAATATCACATTTAAAAATTCCGAAACACCATAGTTACTTCTACAGCCACTATTTTGTATTTTTTAAGAATTTTTAGAATTTTAAAGAATTTTTTTAAATTTTTTTAAATTTAAGAACGGCTTGACGTAATAAGTTGAAATTCGGTACACAGCTTTTTTACTTTAAGACCTAGCTAGAAAAAATAATCAACTTTTTATAATCCATGTTTTCAAAATGGGGGCCAATTAAAATATTTAACCTTAAATTACATAAAAAATATCTACATAAGGTAGCAAAGTTTATGTTCTTATGTGTTTTTTGTAAAATTTAATTTAAATCCAACGATGTCATGAAAATTGGTTCATAAATAAGCGAGATAGAGCGATATAACTGAGGCTAGTCACGGTCGGACCGCTTCCCCGGGAGCAGTTTTGGTATGAAATCCATTGTTGAGCTGGCGCCGCAACCGCGCTTTTTGCGCGGCAACCCGCTCATATGCATGACTATTTGTATTAAAATCACTAAATTTTAAATATGATATTTTGGCTTGTCTTTGGTCCAGGAATAATACCTGAAAAAGGTAGAGAGGGTAGAGGGCTAGAGGGTAGAGTTCAGGGAGACCCTGTAATTAATAGTTGTGCCAAGTTTCAATTCTGTAACTCAAATAATTTCAAAGATATAGAGGTCTAATGGACTGATTACATATACAGACAGTCGGAAAACGTCTAGACATAACTTGGACACATGCTGTCTTATGTTCCACACACCACAACCCCCCAGCAACCACCGTTAAATAAGGCCTCGCAAAAATATTTTGCTCCAGACCTCGCATTTCCTAAGGACGGCTCTGTTAACTTCGCTCGGTGCGGTGGTCTACGTCGACGAGACCCGCCAACAGCACGCGGCCCTTGACCTGACAAACTTTGTAAAATTACATTTTACTCGAAAACGGCACTTCAAAGGAAAAAACTATACGAGACATAAATTGTTGTATACTACCTAATCCATCTATTCGTATTATATTTAATGACATCAAAGCCATTGGTATGACGTAAACATAAGTGAAATTAGAGGTCTGCGGGTACCCGAAAATTCGGGTAACTCCGGGTATTAGCGTGAACCCGAGTGGTCGGGCGGGTTTGACACGTCTCGGTCTTTATTCGGGCGGGCTTTTATTTTAAGCCGGGTCGGGCGGGTACCTAATGCCCGAATTAAATCGGGTTGTAGGTACCCGACAGGACATTAAAAGCAAACCCGGGTTTTTAAAACTATTTTACAGCCAAAATTTGTGAATTACAACGTTCACGGAATAATTGGGCATCGTTCCACACACTATCTTAGACTAGTGGTCATAACTGCCAGTCATTATTACTGAGGTGGATGTGGATGAACTGGAAATACCTTAGCTTACTATTCGCGACACTCGCACATGAAAATGTGGCTTCTGAAAGAAGCTAGCGGTCTCTGGTGCCTAGAAACGTAAGCAATTTTGTTTTGTTGATAATTTGGTACGCCATATTTCATGTTCAATTTAAAACAAATAACATTTTGATCATGAAAGATCGTATTTGACGTAGGAACATTTGTATTCCTTTAGTACAGTACTATTTTATGCCCAAAAAATAGTTTAAACAGCATTAAATCATTTGTTGCAAGCCTAGACACCAGTGGCGCTAGCATACTTTTCTCAATCTAACCTAAAGGAACTGCTCAGTGTCGCCGTGCCGTCGTGACTGACTCACACTCTTAGGCCAGAAAGATAGACTGTGGCGTAGCCAATACCGTCACCAACTGTAAAAACCGAAATCAAGGTAGCAGTGGCATTGGTACTATCATTGACTTTACATACAAAGTCTTTGTTTGTAAAGTCAATGGTACTATTTACACGATAACCGGTAAATAGCAAGAGCAAAATCAAAAGTAAATAATCTCTACAGATTAGTGTTTACATTATTTTTACAATACAAAATTCATCAGTGTATATATTTTTACGAAATATAATCAATATATGACTATTCGGTATTATTGGTTTTATTGCCGAATTATTTCTCATTCCATCTTGCAAATTGTCAAAACATTTAAGATTTCTTGATAACCAATGAAAACAATTTCTTGTATAATGTAACAGTTGGATATCCATAGTCAATGGTTGGATACTTCATAGACAGATTTCTTCATTCTCTATGTAGTTTTATAGTAACGGTACTCCATGTTTGTTGTATGGTATGGCGCGATCCGTCGTCTGCATTGATGATTTGATAGATGGTTTTCCTCTCGTTCTTGTTTATTCAATTCGCATTTGTGTTACTTGAGTGATGTTGAATTTTTTTCTGATATGAAAAATAAATATTAAAAAGCCACGGAATTGAGAGAATTCTAATGTCAGTGTATCCACTAACAGTCCTACTAGTGAAACCAAAGATTTGGGAAGTGTAAATGTCGTGGATGGGCATTCATCTGCTATTTGGAATCACTCAAGCAAAGAAACAAATTTGCCGAAAGTAATCCAACAGAAATGAAATGCAATTATTTTAAGTCTGTTTTGAAAATAGGATATGGCAATATTGATTGAAAGGCCAAGTTTGAGTATAATCACATAATCTTTCATAATAAAATAACTTTGTGTATTATTAGGCCTACAGAAAAATAGGCTATGGTATGATAATTCGCATCTAGGGTATTTTGACATTTATAAAAGTGGTTTTTGTTTAGTTTCAACAGTGTACAATATAATTTGTATATTTGTCATGTTTGTTGAATAAGTTAACATTGGGTAAAGTAACTTAGGACTAAAGGAACCCTTAGCTTGATAGGTTATTGGCTCGGGAGAATTTTTTAACATTTTATACTAGAATAAAATACATTATAGTTTTTTTAACTTTTGTTAGGCCTAGGCCTAACTTAGTAGCTGGAAGGTTTTTGCCTTGTATTTATTAATACTATACTTAAGCTTAGTTGTCTCATCAACAATTATTTTAAAAAGAAATAACTTAGGCCTAGACATTTTTTTTACAAATAATAGCGAAGCCGACCCGAAGTTTTATTCAACTTACAATACCCGAGCCCGACTTTTAACATACATAGGCTACCCGAACCCGACCCGAGATTTTTTAATTCACACACCCAAACCCGAAACCGACCCGAATTTTTCTTTAACTTATAATGTTCAAACCCGACCCGACCCGAAAATTGATGTTAATCTACTACCCGACCCGAAACCGACCCGACTTGAAAAATCACTACCCGCAGACCTCTAAGTGAAATCAAACAAAAATATATTTTTGAACAATATGTTTTGTTTTAGAGGCTTTTTAACTTCTTTTCGGTGTAATACAATCGTTTAAAATGCATTAATCTTGTCTTCCTACTTTTTGAGAACATTTTTGTCTTTAATTTATCAAAATAGACCTAAAAACAACCGAGCTATGACTATTATTATGCAACAAGTACATTTAAAAATCACTTAAATTTTCATATTTTGAACACAAGATAAAACCACTTTAGCAAGAGAGTTCATCGTGGCAACATTGGTTTTGGTGACCCCTAGTGTCCCCAGAAAAAGGTCCAATCGGTTTCAAGAGTATATCTTTCGGGTATCACCTCATTGTGATTTTGAGGGCTTGGGTCCCCTACTATCCAGGGACTTATGCAAAATGCCCATCAGATGCAGACATGCTAAGCAGTTCAGTCGGGGTCGCTTTATCCACCAGTAACAGAATCCACAAAAAAGTGAGTGCTAGAATCAATAAAAGGTATGCACTTTTTACTCCACTACTCTCTAAATAATGCCCTACTACCCCTCTTCTTTCCAAATGGAATGAATGAAAAGATAAAATACTGATGGGCTATTCACCCCAAAGCAGAAGGGTTCCTATCTGTCTGCAATGGCGTGTGAAAAACTCAAAAACTGTCCGCAAGCGCATAAACTTATTTAAAAGTTAAATAATAATACAGTAATAAAGAAATACTTACCAAACAAAACAAAACACAGTTTGTAGAATAGTACTGCAGCTTAGTTTCTTCACTCTTAGGGTAGGTTTAAACGTGAGAGTTTTTCACTCTCGGAGAGTAGTTAGTTACCCTCGTAAAAATCTCAGACATATGTTGATAGTACTCGCAGACAACTGTCTGGGATTAACCATCTTTGAAAATTCGCTGGTTGTGTAAACACCTCTGCGAGTACCTGCTGAGAGTACGGAACTCTCTGAGAGTGAAAAACTCTCACGTGTAAACCTACCTTTACACACAACACACAAATAATTAATAATAATTATGTGTAAATAATAATTAAATAAAATAAGTTTAATTTAATTAGTTGTTTTAGTTAATCAGTTTATTAATTTATTTACTTAATTAGTTAAATAATTACTGTATGTGTAAATGAATTTCGTTGAGATATACTTATTTTTAGTTTTAGTACTTTAAATTCAGTAAAATAATAATTTTATAACTATAAATGAAAAAGGTATAGGCTATTTATAAAAAAATAAAGACTGTTGTAGTATTTTTTAGTTAAATATTGAAAACAACATAACAATAACATTAATTCACCAATTCAGGTTGAGCCATAGGTCGTACAACTTTGATTAAAGTTTGATTCAATTCGTGAAAATTAGACGAAAAAAATGAGCTATAATTTGTTTTTGTACGTCAATTAGATCAGAAACTCAATATAATGTGGTACTAAAGAACTGATAAGGTCGTAAATCAGATAAGCGATCGCCGAGCGGGCCGGATGTCAAACAATAGAGCTCTTATCGGCAGGTGTTTCGCATTCCATCTATCGTCTCATATTACAATTGTTATCTTCCTAGAACTGGACGTCCTTTCCTTAATAATTGATTTCTATATTTAACTTTTTATCTTTCGTTAATAAAAAAAAAAAAAAAAATACACAACACTTATTCTGTCTGCGGACGGTTTTTCGACTTGTCTACATTTAATCACATTGTTCCATTTTTTTTTTTCTAGCTTGTTAATCTGTCCGCAGACCCGTTTCAGACCTGTTTTCCTGTCTGCGACAATGTCGCAGCATCGCACGTTGTTCTGCTTTGGGGCCCGGGAGCAGTTTTGGTATGAAATCCATTGTTGAGCTGGCGCCGCAACCGCGCTTTTTGCGCGGCAACCCACTCATATGCATGACTATTTGTATTAAAATCACTAAATTTTAAATATGATATTTTGGCTTGTCTTTGGTCCAGGAATAATACCTGAAAAAGGTAGAGAGGGTAGAGGGCTAGAGGGTAGAGTTCAGGGAGACCCTGTAATTAATAGTTGTGCCAAGTTTCAATTCTGTAACTCAAATAATTTCAAAGATATAGAGGTCTAATGGACTGATTACATATACAGACAGTCGGAAAACGTCTAGACATAACTTGGACACATGCTGTCTTATGTTCCATACACCACAACCCCCCAGCAATCACCGTTAAATAAGGCCTCGCAAAAATATTTTGCTCCAGACCTCGCATTTCCTAGGGACGGCTCTGTTAACTTCGCTCGGAGCGGTGGGTCTACGTCGACGAGACCCGCCAACGGCGCGCGGCCCTTGACCTGACAAACTTTGTAAAATTACATTTTACTCGAAAACGGCACTTCAAAGGAAAAAACTATACGAGACATAAATTGTTGTATACTACCTAATCCATCTATTCGTATTATATTTAATGACGTCAAAGCCATTGGTATGACGTAAACATAAGTGAAATCAAACAAAAATATATTTTTGAACAATATGTTTTAGAGGCTTTTTAACTTCTTTTCGGTGTAATACAATTGTTTAAAATGCATTAATCTTGTCTTCCTACTTTTTGAGAACATTTTTGTCTTTAATTTATCAAAATAGACCTAAAAACAACCGAGCTATGACTATTATTATGCAACAAGTACATTTAAAAATCACTTAAATTTTCATATTTTTAACACAAGATAAAACCACTTTTGCAAGAGAGTTCATCGTGGCAACATTGGTTTTGGTGACCCCTAGTGTCCCCAGAAAAAGGTCCAATCGGTTTCAAGAGTATATCTTTCGGGTATCACCTCATTGTGATTTTGAGGGCTTGGGTCCCCTACTATCCAGGGACTTATGCAAAATGCCCATCAGATGCAGACATGCTAAGCAGTTCAGTCGGGGTCTCTTTATCCACCAGTAACAGAATCCACAAAAAAGTGAGTGCTAGAATCAATAAAAGGTATGCACTTTTTACTCCACTACTCTCTAAATAATTCCCTACTACCCCTCTTCTTTCCAAATGGAATAAATGAAAAGATAAAATACTGATGGGCTATTTCTACTGCACTTTTTCCAAAAAAGGGAAAGACTACAAGTAAAAAAGTAAAATTTTAAACTTTGTGTAGAAACTTTAGCCACTCCAAGTATGCTTTTTAAATCATACCACTTGTCCCAGACACACGTACACCCCTTTTAAAATTTAAATAAATAATTTTTCCCAAAAGTAAATTGTGCCGTTATATAGGTAAACCGGTTACGCTCTTTTGATTGACACTAATTTAAATGTACAGAGTTTTCCAGAAGTAACCTATCCAGACGGGAAGTCGCTAATTTTAACTACAAACCCCACATTTTATGAAATTTTTGGATTCTACATTTAATTTTAAGACCTCTTAAAAATTTAATTTGTAACCCTAATCCTAATGCTATAGGAGATAATGGCAGTTGAAATTTAGTTTTTTCCCATAAGAATAACATGGAAAAAATCTCACACCAATCATATCTGAACATTTTACATTAAACAGTACTTTCCAAGAAGGAAAGAACCTTATTTTAAATAAAAATCTATCGTAAAATATTGATAACCATGTACTTAGTTTTACTTTCCCACTAAGTTTTTAATAATGTCCACAGGATGTCCAGCAATCCATGACAGTGAAATTCAAAGATTTCAAGGCTTCAAGTTTACAAAATTCAAGGCTCTTCGAATTGATATGGTTTACTTACATAGAAACTAAAGGAAATATTTAATGTGAAACATTTTGGAAGTAAATAGAAAAATGACTTTTAAAAAATCTGCAGCAATCTCTTAGTTACTCTTCTTAGTTACTCAGCAAGATGTGTAAAACATACAAATTTTAGGTTATCCTCTCTTAATCAACCCCCAACTTTTGAAGCTCTCACTTAACTATACTCTTATTTCCCTCCAAAAAGGAATATATTCATAGGTAATGTCTGCCATATATTTTCCCAGGCGCCGCCTTTTTGAGCTAGTTCCTGAGGCAGTGTATTCTATTAACTGTTTCTTAGTTACATTGTTTAATTTTAGTGCATTATGATCAATGCCTTTTATTTCCTTCTGCTAACTGTAGGCCTATACCAACCCTCGATGGAAACCTTTAGTAGGCCTATTAAACGCACGACTTACAGTGGAAGCTCTCTTGAGACCAGGATCAACCGTCCGTTTTGCCGGAATATACAAACTTCTGATATTCGAGAGGATGGTGTGATAATGATCTAAAAATAATTTTCATGTTACAAGTGGTTAATCATACATTATCGTTGCAAGTCAAGTTCAGTCAGTTTCTTTTAATATTTTATGCGGGCAGTGATAACTGAGCTAACTGAGTTTGCTAACTTTGTTCAGTTTTTGATACTATAACTGTATATAACTAATTGATTGCGTTAGGAACGATTGATTGCGTTACAACATTTTAAAATAATTTTCACTTGTTTTATTGATTTTATCTACGACCGTTGCAATAATCAATAATAATGATATTACAAGAAGCATAATAAATACCGTAAATTATTAAACCAAATTTAAACTTGTTGCTAAATGGCGTCTTTAAAATACAGGTTTCAAATTAAAATACAGGTTCTAGATCAATGAGAGCTCAGCATCTGACTAAAATAGTATTGTAATGTTAAAGAAATTACGCAATTCATATATCAGCTCATTGTTCCATTATGATTCAGGTTTTAGGTGCTTTATGCGTTCGACCTCAAAGCGAAATTTGTGTGGATACTTTTTGGATGGGTGGCCGTCCATACCCACAAATTTTCAACTTGTTTATCACAGTAGTTTACCAAATTTAAGTTGGTGGTAGATAAAGTAAGCAACAATTGTATTTAGCCTCTCAGCCACTCGTGAGATATTTTGAACACTCGGCTTAAAGACCTTCATAATAGAATTGTTGTATAAACTGATATTAACACATATTATTAAGGTATTATTCTATGTAACCGACTTCTTTCGTTATCCGACCATTGTCCGGTCCCATAGGGGTAAGTTAAAAGAGCTTCTACTGTAATCTAATTAATTTTGTCTTTAACGACAATTTAATGGACCACCTAACCATGTATAGTAAATCTTACCATAAGATCTCGTAATTTTACTCCGAGGGTGGGGGTGCAAAAAGCCCCAATTGTCAACGTTCGTCTGATCTTCCGGGTCTTCTCGTAGCTTCAGAATTTCGAAGTTAGCTACTTCGTCAAAAGGTTGGGTAGTCTGAGAACTCTGAGATAAATCAAGAGTCTCATC
This sequence comes from Neoaliturus tenellus, assembly GCA_030545055.2. Classification (NCBI taxonomy): domain Eukaryota; kingdom Metazoa; phylum Arthropoda; class Insecta; order Hemiptera; family Cicadellidae; genus Neoaliturus; species Neoaliturus tenellus. Next base: position 60,688,351 of record CM061535.1, on the reverse strand, counting down.
ATCCTCATCTTGCTTCATTGTTGAAGTTGCCATCACCTGAAATGGTTAAACAACAACATAATAAATTTAAATTGGTATTTTATTTATTACTTAAATGTAAAATTCTAAAATTACAAATTACACCACAAAGGATGAATTACTTTAGTGGTGGGTGCTACACTGTAATGATTACTACTACCATTATCATGATGGATTGAGTTTCCCAAGAATGTATGCGTAATCTATGATACAAAAAAATTGATAATGAAAACATGCATTAGATAACCAAACAGGGTCATATCATTCAGTATTACAGTAGTAGCCCTCTAGTCTGGCCTCGGATGGTTCAGCCGCCAGATAATCCCGCCGCGGTATTCCGGAAATGAAATGTTTAGCCCCAGGAGTTTCCAACATAAAAAATAGGCAAGAGTCTACTTGTCCCATGTTATATCACTAAAATATATCAGTTCAATTGACGATTTCCAGACGATTGGGTTTTGGATATCTTCTAAAACTTTGTGTTAGTGTTCAAATGTTCTTTATCGTTATCTTTTAGTTGGGTATTTCGTGGACCGATCGTTGATGTAACTCGGATTTTAGGTCACTTTAAACAGATTCTGTCGCTTTTGCGATACCATTTATACTTTACGGCCTTCGTTGACATAAAACCAGTATTACTAACTGTTAAACACAGTTTCATCGCCAGCGGCTGCTTGTCCATTCCTGATCGTCATTTCGGCGCTACAATGTCTGAGAGGGAGCAAATCATGATGGTTAAAAAGTTGATACATAGCATTGCAGGGAGCCCAGCGGTTTTAGACTAATAAAAAGTAGGAAAAGTAGGACTTTTTGTCCAAAAAGTAAGACAAAAGTAGGACATTTTTACTTGGAATTATATAACTTTGGGTAGATATAACATGAATAGCGCCATAAAAATGAGCTGCAAAAGGAAAATGATAGTAAAAATTTAATCAAACTTTCTAACTATTTTTTTATTTTTAGAAATTAAATAGGTATGACATGTATAAGATATGAAATATGTAGTTTAAATAATTTAATGTAAACTTATGTCCTGAATAGTTCTCTTTTTGGGACTATTTCCTGGTCTATGGAATTAGTGCACGGGCGACCATGAAAGTCGGCACCAAAACCTGTCCATCGGCAAAAATCATCGAAGCGTTATTAATGCCACAATGAAAGTCGGCACCAGGAAGGTTTTGCAGTGGCCTCAGGTAGTCTCCCCTCCACAGCGCCGTCTTACCCCTATTTCTCTTGTCTTTTGCCCCCTTGCTATTCCTCACCACTTCCCTTAGATCAGTGCAGGATTCAGCTCCATTGATGATTTTGACATTCCTCTATTGATTACCGGTGACCCTTGGAAGTATTTGCTGCACCGATGGTCAGTCGGGTGCTCTGTTCCCAATTTTTAAATCGCACGCGGTCACTCGTTTTTTAAGACAGTAAAATGCGGATAACCTACTGAGACAGTAATTAGTTATTTACGAACAAATACCTTAAGTATTTATTTTTTTAGGTAATATGTGAAAGAATGTAAATGTTTGGGAGCGGTACGTTAGATGATGTATTTAAACTGTAAAAAAATATACACGTAAGTTCGTTACAGTTTTGTCCTGCATCTGCAAATATATAAAGTAACAGATAAGTAACAGATAAGAAACGCCTAGGCATACAGCCTTCTATAAAGAAACAATTAAACTGATTAATAGTAGAACCGGAACATAATAAGTTCAACAATCCAGTAACATCATTTTGTAAAGATGAATTTTAGCTTTTACGAACCGGAATCTACTAAATACATTTGTCTAAAATATAAAAAGAGTTGTCACGATTTATTCATATTATCGTGTAAGATATGTTGTGGTCAAAGTTTTATCAACGAATAACATGAAAATCACAAGTATGGAGAGTAAAAAATGTATACTTAACTATACGTTAATAAAACCATTAATTTAAGGATGATTCCTAAATTGCGTAGATAGTCAATAACATATATTCTAGATTAACATCGTCTACACAGCCTGTAATTTTATGCAAATAAGCCCCATCCGTGAGTTGGTAATGACATTGGGGGTTTCAAGTTATCACAGGGGGTAATGTTCAGGGAGTGAATAGTGATGACGGGGTATGAGCGTGATGGGAGGTAAAAGTGGAAGGAGGAACCAGCGTGGCAGGTGCCGACTTTCATGGTGTCATGGCGGCCGCTCCCGGGACGGGTTCCGACTTTCATTGTTTTTTTTTATAGCGACTAAGAACTGGTGCCAACTTCCGTGGTCCCGAGTACACGATTCACTTTCAATAACATTCCCAACTCTCTTCATATTATGTACTTTACGACATCAGTGGGTACAAAACTATGAAAAGCAGGATATTTAGGAAAAAGCCAAACAGATTGTTTGAAGCACAAATTAAATAAAAAATTCTTCTAATTTAGCATCAAATTTGTTTTAATGCTGACCTAAAATTTTTTTTTTTTTTTTTTAAAAAGAGGTTGGCAGACCTCTTTTTGCCTTACTTTGCCCCGTCCACATAGACTATTGATCTGTGCGTGGAACGTATTAGACAAAGTAAGGGGGTGAGCCGCTACAGTACAAGGTGAAAGGTACTGATAAAAGTCACTGGCAGAACGCGGATTCGAACCCACGACATCGCCGACATGGTCCCGAAGACCGGCGCGCTAACCACTACGCCACCGACTCACCCCTAATTACTAAGCAACAAACCAGCTGAAGCCCTGGATGGGGTATGGCCTCATTATTCTTTACTCCATTTACTTAAAGGTTAATAAATAACAATATTCTTTGTGTTACATCTTATCAAAGACAACTATTAACTTAAATAAAAGAAAACCTATATTATTAGTGGTAATAACTTAGCAACAAAAACTCTAATCCTCATAAGTAAGAATACCCCCGTCGCAGCAGACCTGCGTACTCAGCGAATTTCTAATGAAATTTTGGTATATTTTCTATTTCCCCATAAAATCCATGGGGATGAGAGTATGTAGGTTTGCCGCCATATGGGTTTTATTGGTAAATATAAGTTAAACCCTACCTAGTGATTGTAAATACCAAATTTTATAAGGCTTTGGTGTTCTTTTTATTTTCCCCATGAACCCTATAGGGGTGAGTACGTAAGTTTGCCGCCATATGGGATTTCTAAGCAAATATAAGTTAATCGCTTCCTAATAAATGTACATACCAAATTTTATCAAGATATGTCAATAAATAAGCAAGATAGAAGGTTTTCTTGATTTCCTATGAGAATAACATGGAAAACATACTTTTTTTTATTTTCTCCATAAACATTTAAGCTAGGTAAAAAATTCGAAATAATAGATTAGCCTATTTGTTTTTTTAAGCTCTTTTAAATGGTTTAAGTTAAAATTGTTGAATTTTCTAAATAAAAGTAAAAAAGCCAAAAACCCATTTTTAACCCTTTTGAAACCCCATAAAACCCCGTTCCCATGGCCCGATTGATATATATATATATATACATATATATCAATTTGAACGGACGGTGTTTTTGGCTTCTAGGGACCTCAAAACGAAAAAGTATCATGGTCCCGGGCTTAGGTCTTACCGTGACTACTACCGTAATAGCGTATTCCCTATAGGGAAATTCGCTAAAAAAAATACAATTTTATCTTTAAGTGGAAAAACACAATAAAACCAACGGTGTTATGGTTACACTTAATTTTACTAAAGCACTATTTTGAGACAGGGACCTCAAAGTGGGTATTTTAACCTGAATATGAATGAGAGATGAGTGTAGGATGATTGTGGCTCGATCTTGTAGTCTTGTTACTGACTAAGGTCGACATTCTCCTTAGACAGGACTGTTAATTAATAGCCAAACAGCCAATGGTATCTAAGGACCTACAGTTTAACATGGGATCCGAACCACAATTTTAACCTCATATATACGAATTGGTCTAATTATGAGGATGGTCTTTATGGATGAACTAGTATTCACCAGTGCGGACGTTAATCCCCACTAGGGTATATCACATCCACAAGCCATCGCTTATAACCATCCACAATTCGTGACCTCCAAGTAGCTGGATTACAGGACGACGCCACCGTCCCAGTCAAAATTGGCAATAAATCAGGGTTTAAGCTTATTTTGGACAAATTTGAACCTGTTTATCACCCTTTTTCCATAGTCTGATAATCCCAATCGACATAACTAATGAAAATAGAGCTAGTCCCACACCTTCATATCAAGTTTGATAAAAATCGGACGTTTCATTAACAGTTTCACCGGCGTCACGGAATTTAAGTACATATTTATATATGTATCTTAATAAGTATATATATACAGTTATGGAAATTTTAATGAACGGTGTTTTTGGTATCTAGAGACCCTATAATAAAAAGTTAACACGTTTAAAGGCTTATATCTAACCTTTGGCACCACCGTAATATGGTTTTCCCAATAAACGAAATTCACTTTAAAGCCCACAATTGAAAGTAGCTTTAAAGAGCAATATCACCCTTATTAAATATAACAACCAATACATATTATATACCAAAATATGCAAAATTTTATTTTCTAAAGTTTACTAATTTACAAAATTTAGCTGTCTTTAAGGGTTTAAAAGATATTCAGCAAAACCTTACAAAACTATAGCCGCTGTTTTGAAAAATTGGCCATAGCAGGCGAGCGCAGCGTCTGAGAGTGGTAGACTTTTCACCATCGGTTTTCTCAGGTAATTTTACATTAGAATCGGTCAAAATATATTAGTTTACAATTACATCCGGGTTAAACCACAATTTGACTAGACTAATTAAATTTGATGTATTTTGTTGTTTAATGTAAACAGATTGTAAATCAAATTTATGTGGAAATAAAAATTCTTTATCAATATTGAAAGGTTAAAAGCACAATAAATTTAATGTTAATATTTGTGGATTGTTTATTTAAAGAAATCTCTTTAATTAACAACACTTTTCTAAATGTCTCAAGAAGAAATTTATGATAATGTTATGGACTGGCTCGAACAAAAATTGAAAAAAGTAATAAAGAGGAGCTAAAAAGTAGGAAAGTAGGACAAATTGTCTAAAAGTAGGACAATTCCTATTTTCCTACTTTTTAGTAGGAAAAGTAGGACGACTGGGTTCCCTGGCATTGATTGGGCAAGTATGATACCCTTCATTGTTAAATACATCCTAATAGTTCATTGTTGAAACACACATATAATACAGGTCTCTGTTTAACCCCTTTTAATAAACCGCCGGATAATCCGGCCATTTTGAAATCCTACCGGTGGTCCGGTCCTGTGGTGGCCGGATTTGAGGGCTTCTACTGTATGTAAGAAATTAATAAATACATAAAGGATATGATCTTTAGGATAATTAATTAATCATAACCAGCCCAGAAGCCCAATTCAATACAAGCCGAGTAGACCACCCGTACCAGTGTCTGGAGGGCTTAACAGAATGGTCCTTCTACAACTTCCCCCATTATCAACACAACTGGCCCCTTCATCGACCCTAATGTAGGCCTATTTGTTAAGTTTATGTTCAATATTCTGATGATCGTTGACAATCATCTTTTTTATCGGAAATTTTGTTTCTATGTGCTACAGCTTAATTAATTAATAACAGGGCTATCTCTCTGCAGGCCTCCTCCTCATTCTGTGACAATGTCCACTGTCGCCCGCTGTTCTGCTTTAGGACCTACAATAATGATATAAAATAATTTACTTCACCCTGCTACCTTAATGTTTCTCAAGAGTCCTTATGAACCTTATGATAATCACCATTTTGTTCCCCGCACCTTCAAGGCTTCCCTTGTGCAGGCTTTGGTACTCTCTGTATTTGAGTATTGTCTTCCTAAACATAGAAATTTTTTATCGTCAGAAGACATGAATAGATTGCAGAGGGTGCAGGATATGAAGGCCTACGTGTAACATTTATTTCTGGATTGAGGAAATTTGACTAGGCTAGGCACAATATCATGATCTCTCATGTCAGGTGAGAGGAGGTCCCTTGGCCCTTGGCTTATTTCCAATGGCTGAATTATGCTTTTTCCGCTCCTTCTGTCTCATACAGAGTCCTTGCATATGGGAAGCTTGAATACCTCAAAGAAAGATTTCGAAAGACCGCTCTGAGATGCGCTTCAGCAGCACTAAGCCATGTCTCAGGTGCACTTGGAAGCGGATAGAAAGGGGTTTTTATAATTTGCCCCTAAATGCATGAAATTTTTGTCGTCCAGGCAAGGAATGGACTTGGCAACCAGAGCAACAAGCAATTCAAAAGAGCAGTGCTTGATAATTACACGTAAACAAAAATGGTTGGAACCTAATTTAAAGCTTGTAAATATTACGGCGTTTAAACTGTACATACAGAATGAGTTTCAAATGCAACCCCCCCCCCCCCACCCGAATTTTTATCACATTTCTTAAACTTCCAACCACTATTGAACACTATTTATTAACTTCTACTTCTTTTTGATGTTGTTCACATATTTGGCTGCCATCTTGGATCCACCATATTGAAATGAACTTTTATTTAGAAAATATAAAGGTATGGTTGAGACCCATTATTTCAAAGTGATTTTTTGCGTTAACCACAATGCCGCAATCTGTTTTTAATTATCTGTTTCCGTTCTTGAGTTATTAAGACTTTTTTAATAGAACATTTAAAAATATAAAAAATACCCCTGTCGCAGCAGACCTTTGTACTCAACGAATTTCCTAAAGAATTTGAGATGATTTTGTATTTTCCCAACAAACACAATTGAAATGAGTATGTAGGTTTGCTACCATGGGATGTTGTTAGAAAATTTTAGTTTTTAGGAAATGTAATACAGTACACTCTCGTTCATCGGACTCGGCGACATCGGAACTCCGCTTCATCGGAACTGAAAATCTGGATATTATTAATTTTTTTTACGAAATAAATAATTTTTCCGTTTTAGCGCCTTCAATTTCCATCCCTTCTATCCGCACAACAGTGAAGTATTACATTTTGCATCAAACGTCATCATGCGTTTTCCATAATCTGTACCCATCGATGTGATTTACGAGGCCGTGGAGTATTCGCACAAAAATAGAAAGAGGAAGGGGACAGGAAGTCAACATCCGTTTCGACCGCTTCCAAAACTGTCATTTAGTCTGTCTTGCGTCGCGACTACACCTGTGTTACGAGGAAGTCAGTTGACTGCTGGAATATGAGTGGGATATGAATATGGAATATGAGAATAAAGATTTTGGATCTTTATTTCCTGCGTTGTTTTTATTCCTATAGGTTCATTGTTACCATGTTCAAAGTTTTGAGTGCCTTATTTTCATAAAATCTCTTGTGTTATCTTAAAAACAAGAGTGAATACAATCACGATAGGTCACCGTACGGACGGAAATGATGACTCACGACGGACTCCGCTTCATCGGAATTTTTTGACATCCGAACCGGCCGTCCGCCACATTAGTTCCGATGAACGAGAGTGTACTGTAGTTGTTTAAGGTAAAAATATCAAATTATTTAATAGGCTAATCAACAATCAGAAAAGTAAAGAGGAAACACTGTTATATGATTTTGAATTTTTCCCCCGAACCACTACAGCAATTGAATTCAAGAAACAAGAAACGGCTGTAGGCCTAATAAATAAAGGTTTAAATTTTAATCCCCTTAAAAGTGGTAATAAAGGTTATTTTGACGAACTAATCCATGCTGAGTTTGAGATTAAAACAATTCCAAATGAATATTGTAGGAACGCCATGCGACACATCATTTCTAAGAAAATAAACCACAAACACAAAAATAAAGATATGAAACCTATTTTGTCCTTAGCTCAAAAACGTGAATACCAATCCCTTAACACTATAAAAGAAAAATTGATAGCCCACAACGCTGTTTTGTGTAAAGCCGACAAAGGAAACACCGTTGTTATTCTATACAAAACAGATTACATAAACAAAGTCAATGAATTTAAACGGAAAAATAACATCAATAAATTGGACAAGGACCCCACCACAGTATACCAACGTAGAATAAAGAAACTAATAAATGATAGTAAAATTCTTCTTCCAACTGAAACAATCAAACGCATCAAAAGTATGAACCCTCATGCTCCCACTCCATGGATTGCGTAAACTCCATAAAGAAGGCATACCAATTCGACCTCTTGTAAATTATACTTCAGCGCCCACATATAAAATTGCAAAGCAGATTTGAAAACAGCTGCAGCCTCAGAAACACATATGATCTATTAGATAAAATCAAAAAATTTGAAGTCAAATCACACCATATCATGGCATCTTTCGATATAGTAAATTTGTACACAAATATTCCCGTAAATGAAACATTAGAAATAGTATCTCAACGCCTTAAAGCCCCGTTTCCACGCTACGATATATCGCAGCGATCTGATCGGTACCAACAAATCGTTGCGATAAATTGGAGATTGAAGTTCCGTTTACACACATCGATTTTTTGCCCCAACTTTTTTCACAATTTGTTGGTCTTGTCTAAGTTGCGATCAACATGGAAGAGATACTGTTGTGGTCCATGTATGTAATTTGTTTGTCAAGATTAGCAAGAAAGAGACGCAAACCAAGAAGTTTGGATGCTATGTCTTTTATCTGCCTATCAGAGTATTCTTTACATTTCAAATTTCAAATTCAAATTCAAAAACTCCTTTATTTCCATAAACTTACAGGAATAAGCATTGGATTGCGTCAATTACAGAATAGTAATAGTATTTTATATAGAGAAATAAATATTCTACAATTAAGCTAATATACAAAGATTTACAAAATTGAATCAAATAAGTTTTCTGAGAGGAGTACAATAAAAAATAAAAACTGATACGATAAACTGCTATGATAAAGTACAAACAATAAAGTAAAACACTGCTGAAATTAGTACAATAAAACCCTCACCATAAATAATAATCATTTCTACAATCTATGAGACCCCACTAAATTCCTGGATTGAGTAGAAGGCATTCTCAACCAAGTAATCTTTAAGTTTTAATTTGAATTTTTTAATTATGTTAATATTTTTTATGTCATCTGGCAGAAAGTCAAATAACTTTCTTCCAGCCGATAAAGGTAACTTTTCCTGAATTACTAATCTATCAATAACGAAATTTTGAAAACCTTGTCTTGTGTTGTAGGAATGGTGGGGTGTGATGGTTGAGTGTGACTGATGCTGCTTATAATATAAAACAGTGCGGTAAATGTATATACAAGGAAAAGTCAAAATTTTAAGTTCTGGGAAAGCCAATTTACAAGAATCTCTCTGTTTTAATTTAGCTATAATTCGAACAATTTTTTTTTTAATTTTGAGAATTTTTAATTGGTTTTTTTTTAGAAGGGTTTCCCCATAACTCTACACCATATGAAAGGTGACTGTAACAGTAGGCATAGTAAACGGACAGTGAAACCTTTATATTACATATTTGTGAAAGTCTCCATAAAAGAAATTTTGCTGAGTTCAATTTTGAGCAAATAAAATCAGTGTGACCATTCCATGTGAGGTTGAAGTCAATATTGAGTCCTAAAAAATTTTACCTCAGAAACCTCTTCAACCTCCCTTTCATCAACTACTATTTTTAGATCAATAAGATTTCTAGATTGCAAAGTATGAAAAATAAGACTTTTGTTTTAGAAATACTAAGGGAGAGATTAATTGAAGCCAAGTATTGAACCAGATTGTTTACCTCAAAGAAGATTTTTTGTTCATAAGTTGAAAAATCCATGTTTCCCTGCTTTACAAAACAGAGTGTAATGTCATCCGCATATAATGTTGAAGTGGAGAGTTTTAATACTTTAGCAACATCATTTATATAAATTAAAAATAGAAAAGGCCCCAAAATTGACCCTTGGGGTACTCCATAGTCAAGTTTTAATATCGGTGATTTGATTTGTAAAGCGATATTTTTTTGAGGTTGATTCTAATTCCACAAATTGCATACGATCAAATAAATAAGATTCAAACCAATTCAAAGCGGGTCCTCGAATTCCATAATCAAAGAGTTTATTCAAAAGAATTTTTATATCCACACTATCGAATGCTTTACTTAAGTCCAAACAAATAGCGACAGGGCAACTTTTAGTCTCAAGCCCAGACACCACTTTAGAAATTACTTCATTCAGAGCATCCACTGTAGATTTACCTTTTTGAAACCAAATTGTGTTTTGTCAAGTAAATTAAATTTTTCAAAAAAAGAAAGTATTTGATAAAGAACTATTTTTTCAAAAATCTTTGAAAAGACAGATAGAAGAGCTACAGGACGATAGTTAACAACCTCCTGCGGATTGTCTTTTTTGTAAAGGGGTTTAACCTTAGTGATTTTAAGTTTGGTTGGAAAACGACCATCACTGATCGAACGGTTAATAACATGAGTAAGAGGGGTGATTATTTCTGATCCACACTGTTTCAAAACAGCATCAGGAACGTCATCAAACCCTGTGGAGTATTTATTTTTTAAGCTATCGATTTCTGCAATTACCTCTATTTCTGAAACATTCCTAAAAAAGAAAGAATTAGATAAAACTGGGTTGTTTAAAAATGTTGAATCGGACTTTCCAGAAATGTTTTGGTTTTCCAGTGATAATTTGTTACCTTTAGTGTTGAAAAGTTACCTTTATCGGCTGGAAGAAAGTTATTGACTTTCTGCCAGATGACATAAAAAATATTAACATAATTAAAAAATTCAAATTAAAACTTAAAGATTACTTGGTTGAGAATGCCTTCTACTCAATCCAGGAATTTAGTGGGGTCTCATAGATTGTAGAAATGATTATTATTTATGGTGAGGGTTTTATTGTACTAATTTCAGCAGTGTTTTACTTTATTGTTTGTACTTTATCATAGCAGTTTATCGTATCAGTTTTTATTTTTATTGTACTCCTCTCAGAAAACTTATTTGATTCAATTTTGTAAATCTTTGTATATTAGCTTAATTGTAGAATATTTATTTCTCTATATAAAATACTATTACTATTCTGTAATTGACGCAATCCAATGATTATTCCTGTAAGTTTATGGAAATAAAGGAGTTTTTGAATTTGAATTTGAAATTTGAAATGTAAAGAATACTCTGATAGGCAGATAAAAGACATAGCATCCAAACTTCTTGGTTTGCGTCTCTTTCTTGCTAATCTTGACAAACAAATTACATACATGGACCACAACAGTATCTCTTCCATGTTGATCGCAACTTAGACAAGACCAACAAATTGTGAAAAAAGTTGGGGCAAAAAATCGATGTGTGTAAACGGAACTTCAATCTCCAATTTATCGCAACGATTTGTTGGTACCGATCAGATCGCTGCGATATATCGTAGCGTGGAAACGGGGCTTTAAGGCGTTGAGATACTATTTCTAATGTTTCATTTACGGGAATATTTGTGTACAAATTTACTATATCGAAAGATGCCATGATATGGTGTGATTTGACTTCAAATTTTTTGATTTTATCTAATAGATCATATGTGTTTCTGAGGCTGCAGCTGTTTTCAAATCTGCTTTGCAATTTATATGTGGGCGCTGAAGTATAATTTACAAGAGGTCGAATTGGTATGCCTTCTTTATGGAGTTTACGCAATCCATGGAGTGGGAGCATGAGGGTTCATACTTTTGATGCGTTTGATTGTTTCAGTTGGAAGAAGAATTTTACTATCATTTATTAGTTTCTTTATTCTACGTTGGTATACTGTGGTGGGGTCCTTGTCCAATTTATTGATGTTATTTTTCGTTTAAATTCATTGACTTTGTTTATGTAATCTGTTTTGTATAGAATAACAACGGTGTTTCCTTTGTCGGCTTTACACAAAACAGCGTTGTGGGCTATCAATTTTCTTTTATAGTGTTAAGGGATTGGTATTCACGTTTTTGAGCTAAGGACAAAATAGGTTTCATATCTTTATTTTTGTGTTTGTGGTTTATTTCTTAGAAATGATGTGTCGCATGGCGTTCCTACAATATTCATTTGGAATTGTTTTAATCTCAAACTCAGCATGGATTAGTTCGTCAAAATAACCTTTATTACCACTTTTAAGGGATTAAAATTTAAACCTTTATTTATTAGGCCTACAGCCGTTTCTTGTTTCTTGAATTCAATTGCTGTAGTGGTTCGGGGGAAAAATTCAAAATCATATAACAGTGTTTCCTCTTTACTTTCTGATTGTTGATTAGCCTATTAAATAATTTGATATTTTTACCTTAAACAACTACAGTACACTCTCGTTCATCGGAACTAATGTGGCGGACGGCCGGTTCGGATGTCAAAAAATTCCGATGAGCGGAGTCCGTCGTGAGTCATCATTTCCGTCCGTACGGTGACCTATCGTGATTGTATTCACTCTTGTTTTTAAGATAACACAAGAGATTTTATGAAAATAAGGCACTCAAAACTTTGAACATGGTAACAATGAACCTATAGGAATAAAAACAACGCAGGAAATAAAGATCCAAAATCTTTATTCTCATATTCCATATTCATATCCCACTCATATTCCAGCAGTCAACTGACTTCCTCGTAACACAGGTGTAGTCGCGACGCAAGACAGACTAAATGACAGTTTTGGAAGCGGTCGAAACGGATGTTGACTTCCTGTCCCCTTCCTCTTTCTATTTTTGTGCGAATACTCCACGGCCTCGTAAATCACATCGATGGGTACAGATTATGGAAAACGCATGATGACGTTTGATGCAAAATGTAATACTTCACTGTTGTGCGGATAGAAGGGATGGAAATTGAAGGCGCTAAAACGGAAAAATTATTTATTTCGTAAAAAAAATTAATAATATCCAGATTTTCAGTTCCGATGAAGCGGAGTTCCGATGTCGCCGAGTCCGATGAACGAGAGTGTACTGTATTACATTTCCTAAAAACTAAAATTTTCTAACAACATCCCATGGTAGCAAACCTACATACTCATTTCAATTGTGTTTGTTGGAAAATACAAAATCATCTCAAATTCTTTAGGAAATTCGTTGAGTACAAAGGTCTGCTGCGACAGGGGTATTTTTTATATTTTTAAATGTTCTATTAAAAAAGTCTTAATAACTCAAGAACGGAAACAGATAATTAAAAACAGATTGCGGCATTGTGGTTAACGCAAAAAATCACTTTGAAATAATGGGTCTCAACCATACCTTTATATTTTCTAAATAAAAGTTCATTTCAATATGGTGGATCCAAGATGGCAGCCAAATATGTGAACAACATCAAAAAGAAGTAGAAGTTAATAAATAGTGTTCAATAGTGGTTGGAAGTTTAAGAAATGTGATAAAAATTCGGGTGGGGGGGGGGGGGTTGCATTTGAAACTCATTCTGTATGTACAGTTTAAACGCCGTAATATTTACAAGCTTTAAATTAGGT